>OY856186.1:390261553-390810650 GCA_963693315.1 Diogma glabrata
CAGAGCGAAAATGTTTTTGTTGATGAAAATGTCTTTATAAAATAAAATCATATTATTTATAAAATACAATTTCCAAAATCTATTTTTGAGTTCAGTCAAATAAATTGCAGTCTTTCATTGTACGTCATTTTATTTATTTTCAAAATACCAAACAATTAAATAGGTATCGAAAGGGATAAACTGAATAAAATTTATTTAATTGTTTGGATTAAATGGTACATATGTACAATAAAATAAAATTTATTGTTATTTTTTCGTTTTACTTGTTTTACTAATGAATTTTAAAAAAATTTAATTTAAAGTCGGAACGGAAGGATAAAAAGTTGTACTGGGTTCGTCTTTAATGAATTTTATTTTCTCGCGAATATA
This sequence comes from Diogma glabrata, assembly GCA_963693315.1. Classification (NCBI taxonomy): domain Eukaryota; kingdom Metazoa; phylum Arthropoda; class Insecta; order Diptera; family Cylindrotomidae; genus Diogma; species Diogma glabrata. Next base: position 390,261,923 of record OY856186.1, read on the forward strand.
AACTTTTACTCGAATAACAAAATATAGTATTAAATACTTACACAATAAATTACTATTACTTCGAATTAGGAGTGTTTTTTTATTGGATGGCCTTGAGACTTGCAGTTCAAGTAGCACTGCGACCTGAAGTTCTATTTTGCTTACCCTGATTGTGTTATTAGTCAATCGTCGTCTTTGCCGTTACTGACTTAGACTCAATCTTAGCTGTGAGCAGAGCCTTCATATAACTATGTGTGGCCAAACGAGCCTTCATATAACTATGTGTGGGCTTTAATCTTCAAGAAAGACGGTGCGTCGCTGGATCAAGGAATATGCAACCGGCTGGATTATTGGCAACTACATTTTTGTTTTGTTTCAGCAAATTTAGACTTTTAATAAAATTAATAAGCTCAATTGGAGTGACGTTTTGTGGTAATGGAAGTGTTAGTCTTCTATTCCCAAGTGCCAAGAGAGTTCAGGACAGCTGCAGATGACGTGTTCCATCGTTTCCGCATCCGAATAGCAGAATCTACACCTGTCGGAAGCAACAAGGCCCATTTTGTTAAGATGGTGGTTTAAAGGACGATGTCCAGTAACGCACCACGTTAAAATTCTTAGATACTCTCTGTTTAAGTCGATTGTGTTTAAGGGTGAAATAGGGAGGTTACCTAGAAACTTCTTGGAGTGTATAAGTCCCTCTCTGCTTCTCTATAATTTAGCATTTTGTTCCTGTTCCCATGTTTGGATTGTGCTTTTGAGAGAACTCTTGGCCATTACGAAGCATCGTTCCGGTCCAACAAACTTTTTATTGGCACCTTACTTTGTAAAAGCGTCAGCGATAGCATTTTCTTGTATTCCTGTGTGACTAGGTGCCCACACAAGTGTTACTATATTAGTGCATGAGATTTTTAGTAGATTTTGGAAAGGAATTAGGAGTAAGAACGATATTTTTTTTATTTTTGAAATAACAGAACAAATTAGTCATAAAACAGTTTTTTTTTAATAAAATGTGCTGTGTAGTAAAAATTACAATATGTATCACAATAACACATAAAAACCTTTTAAGACCAAGGTCCCACAACAACATCCGTTAAGGTGTTGATGGACGCAAATCTTTCTTTTTTTATATATTTTGTTAAAGAATGGATAACTAAACAAAAAATCCTATCACTGACAAAATATGACATAGGCCAATATTTTATGATAGAATAGAGGAAATAAAAGTAAATTAAAAAGTAAATAGCAAATTTTTACAAAAATTTGCTGAAACAAAACAAAAATGTAGTTGCCAATAATCCAGCCGGTTGCATATTCCTTGATCCTGCGACGCACCGTCTTTCTTGAAGATTAAAGCCCACACATAGTTATATGAAGGCTCGTTTGGCCACACATAGTTATATGAAGGCTCTGCTCACAGCTAAGATTGAGGGTATTACCGTTGACTAAATACAGTTCATCCGCCACCACCCCTAAGATGTCACCCTGGCTAGTGATATCTCACTGCTATTGCCAGTGGTATGTAATATCTCACGTTAACTCGTATGTCAATAGCAGGGACTGGAGAACGCGGGGTTGTCACACCCGTAGATCAAAAATAAAAAAAAAATTTCAAAACAATAAAAACTGATCCCACCATGCGGAAAGTTTGAAACAGTTTTAAACTCTGTTACACATCAAAATTCGTTCTTTTCTTTTTGGTTTCTTGAAAATTGATTTCGTTCGCTCCTGTTTAAATTGCAGATAGTATGTAAGTGTGAGCAAAATATAACCTGCACTTTCATCCATCTAACATGAAATGTTGCGCAATGTCCAATTTTAAAGTATTTGTTGATCCGTAGCATAAAATCAGTTGAGAAACACTGTGCTAAGATAATAAAATCCATTGAGCAAAATAACTTTTCATGTAGTAACATTAACATGAATTTGGGAGTGAATATGGGAGTTATTAGTCAGGCTGACCAAGACTCGGAGATCCTGGGTTCATCCCGGGTCAAGGCAAAATGTGATTTTCGAGCTTTTCAAGAAAATCATCAATAACCCCAACACCGTGTATATAAGCCTCTTAACAATGCTTGAGCTGAGCAGACATTAAATGCTTGAGCTGAGCAGACATTCTTAACCAAACAGTTTAAGAGTGATTTTATTATAATAAATACAGTTATTTATTACATGCTCTATGTATAATTGTATACAATACCTTGTATCATTGTGAAGAATGTAAACAAAAACCAACATAAATTTAATTATAATGACAAAGGGATAAACATTTCTATTAATTATCTTTCTTTATTACCACCAACTTTTTTCACTTCCGCCTTAAAATAATATTTTTATCAGAAAAAGTTAGTAAAACCTAAAACCCCATCTTTAATTTATTTTCTTTCAAAAACTGAAGTAAAATGTTTTCTAGAGTTTCTAGAGCTAGAACTAAAAAAAAATAAAGTTACAAAGTAACGGAATTAAAAGCAATTTTACTTACAGACGTTTATTTGTTTTTAAAGTAAAATGTAAAAAAATTAAAAATGTAAATATGTATTACAGTAAGTATAAAATATTCTTTATACTTTTTAAACAAACAAATTAAAGAATTATCAAAGAAGATTATTATCAAAGCATTTTGTTTATAAAACTTTTTGTTAGTGGTTTGATGAAGATACGAACAATGGGAGTGAGTATTCAAAGATTATTAGAAACATAATAATTAATAATACTTGAGCTAAAAACGGAGCTTGTTTTAATCTTTTTAACACATTCTATGTCTATAAGACCAGCAATAGATTTAATAATCTATCATTCTTACGATTAAGTACTTTTTCTAAGACTAACTCAGAAATTATTACTTTTTATTTATTATAATGCAACCATTTAGATAGCAGTACCGTAATAAATCTATTAAGCACTAGTGCGTAATGAAATAATAAACAGTTCAATATTGTCATGATAACATAAACATTTATTCTTGTAAATTATAAAAGTTTTCTCAAAATATTTCAAATGATATTTTTGATTTTTTCTAAGATCTATGCACATCACGTTTTATTATCAATTTCGCTGTGCGATTTAAATTTTCATACTTGTTGGATATAAGCATTATAAACTCGTTCGTTATATAATATATTATTAAAGTAAAATACTAGTTAGAAATTGACAAGCAACGGTTTTTACTCTAACAGAAATGTACGAAACCCCGGCTCCATTTAAATGTATATTTTAATATATTCATAGATGTTACTTATTTTCACAGGTGAAACTTGAATCATTTTAATTCTATACTAAATAAAAGGAATAAGATATAATATCTCATTTTGTTTATTATTTTTTTAGCATATTTTTTAACAGCAATTTGTTATACAAACTCCACTCTACACTTTCATAATAATTTGAAAGAATAAAAAAAATTTATTCAATATACAAACGCTAACTGTGATAATAATGCTATAATGAATAAATTATGCAAATAGGTTTCATAATTTTGAGCTTTGCATTAAGATAAAAATAAGCTTATTGGATAAAATTTATATAAAAATAGAGATATATTTTTTGTGCAAATTGTGCTGTTATTGAAATTTGTTTATTAACAACAATTGTAAGTGTGGTGATGTTAGTAAACATTTTTTTTCAGCAAACTTTTCATACTAACGCCAAATTGAATTATTTTAACATAATTATTTTATTTCATACTAATATCTAAACGAAATTTTTCGGATTATTTATAGTACAAAAAGTTGAACTTTAATGTCCTAGGACTTTATAAAATTTTATAAAGTCCTAGGACGTTAAAGTTCAACTTTTTGTACTATAATAGTACATTATGATGCTAGGACGTAAAGCTAAAGATTTTGGACGGATGTGGAGTTTGCAAATAGAGGCGCTAGCCGAGATTTGCACCCACATTAAGTCCAAAATAGCTTACGTCCGTGCATCATATACTATTTTTTATTCGCCGCAAGCAAAATATTTTAAGAAAAGTTGTTTATTCTAAATAAAAATTTTAAATTTTCATAAATTTTAAAATAGAAATATGTGGAACAAGTAACCGTTGACAAAATATTTATTATTTTTTCCAAATTATTGTGTAGCTATGACAACAAATGATAACAACTATTTTAATTGGATAATGAAATTTTGAATTTGAGGGTTGCTTTGATAAAAATTTTATTTTTCATAGAATTTAAACAAATACAGATGCTTTTTACTTTTTTGGACGTAGCTATGACCACAAAATAAATAGTTGAAAAGTGATACTTTAAGGCCGCAAATCACAGTAATAAAGTAACACTTTAATATGTAGGCGAATAAAAACATTATTTTATAAATTTTATAAAGTCCTAGGACGTTAAAGTTCAACTTTTTGAGCAAAATTTAAAACTCATTTCTATTTATTTTAATAAATTTCCAGTATGAAATAAAATTTTGTATTTACCTCAAACGAAAAATGTTTTTAAAGGTACTCACTAGTAATTTCGGTCTCGGCTAGACGCCTCGGCCGTTAACAATTAGCTCGTACTTTAAAGTTTCACTTTTCGTTCTAGATAAAAAAATAACTATTATTTTGTAGACAACTTTATCGGTAATAGTTTATTAAGTGATTTAATTGCTCTTTTGTAGATTTCATAAATTTGGAGGTAATGAATCTGTCATCTGTGTGTCGTGTCGTTAAGAAATTATTAGGGTTAGCTGAACCTTTTTATATCCATGAGTAAATTAAATAAATACAATTTCTAATCAATTCTATGGTTGCTAATTGCAAAAGTCTACACACTATATAACATAGAACAAGTTACTGTTTCTTAATCTTGTATTATTTAACACACGAGTGACCTACAATTGATATTATTAAATATAGAAAATTTATTTCCATTCAATAAGTTAAGAGTCTTATATCGATTATAAAAGATAAATAAAATAAGACGAAATACAAGATAGATCGAAAAAAAGTGGATGAAAGAAAAATCTAATCAATAGAAAATGAGATACAATTATTGATTTTTATTTCTATGTTCAATGATATCGAAAATAAATTTATTTCTAATTTTGATGTGAACAAACATAAAAACATAGATTCCTTCAATTGATAAAAATTAAATAATAGCAGATATCTAGTTTGATGTAATTTTTTTTTCGTTCATCAAATCTTAATCTTAATTATGGGAAAAACACAAATTGAGAAAGATTATAAGAAAAGTTTGTTGGTAAAACTTATTAGCAGGGGTTAAAACCTTATATAAGATTATTTGACAATCAATTAGAGAAATTTATTTTTTGTTGGTCGACATAAAGTCAAGTCATTTATGGTAAACAGAGACAGAAAGAGCGGGGGTTCGGAAGTGAATTTTACTGTGACATAATCCTTTACATTTTACAACACAACCAAGACGAGAATAATTAATGAAGAAAAACTACAAAATAAAAATAAATGGACTCATAATAGAATGTTTTACTTTTCATATCCACCCACGAAACCGATAGAATAAAGATTTCGAAAATTATATAAAATTTTTACGATTATTATTAAACGACAAATTGTTTTCACTCCATTTCAAATGCAAATTCAACAAAATTGGTTATTTTATATTCCAATTATTAGAATACATTAAACTTAAAAACAAAATGTTGTTCACTATAAAGATTTTTATAAACTGTGTTTAAATTTAATTTTTGAAATAAAATTAAAGGTTAAATTGATCGTAAGTAAATGAATATTACTTTTTGTAACATAACTTATCATAAAAGAAGTCGGCCAAGTACGAATAAAATCCGCTCGCCGAGGGTTCCGTGTACGAAGAAGAACAAAATATCAAAAATAACTTTTCCAGGCTAAAAATAGTGCACCGCAAAATTCTAAAAAAAAATTGCAATGTTTCCTAGTTTTGGTGCTCATCCAAATGAAACCCTCTAAATTTGGGTCCAAAAAGATATTTATACCCTTCCCCACTTCCATCCCCTAAACACAAAGAAAGAAAGTTATTTCAGAATTCAGACTTCGCTATATTTTTCATTTATTGTCAATCACCGGCGAAACATGGGACCAACCGTAAGTTGAACTTTTTGACAATAATTCAAAATCTGTGCACAGCAAGTTTTTAAAAAAATGGAAATTTATCTTAAATTTGGTTCAAAAAAAGCGTTCTTTCACACTTCCTCACTTCCATCCACTGAAAACACAGAAACATAACTATTTGAGACTTCGCTATGGTCTACAATAGAAAAAAAGAAAACCATTAGTTTCAATGAAGGTGATTTTTCGGCGATACCCTTGCACCTTCGGTATATAAAAATATTCTGTTGAGAATATCTCTCTAGCAGGTTGTCCCAGGGAGGTCAATATTTGTGTTTATTATTGTTTTTTGGTCTACAATAAAAAAATATGAAAACCATTAGTCATTTTCAAGCAAATCATTTATCAAACTTTATGTCCCTGAATTTTTTCAATTTTTTTGTCAATCAACGTCATAACGTAGGAGGAGGCAACATACGAAAAATTGCAATTTTTTGACTGTAAAATAAATCACTGTGCAATAGAAAATTCTAAAAAAAAATGCAATGTTCCTAAAATTAAATGTCAAATGACATCCCACTTGAACGGGTTTTAAATGGTATTTTTACCCCTTATCATTCCCACCCCCCAATAAATATAATTATGAGTGTTTGACACGTTTCTATATTTTTCATAAAAACTTACTCATTTTTCAATCATTCCAAATACCTTTTAAGCTTTTCCATCAATTAGGCTCGGAGCTAATCGAGGAAAGAAGAGATACAGAAAATATAGAATACAAAAAATGTTGGGGTGTAAAATTCCAAATTACATTTTTAAGGAATACTGAAGTGGAGCCCTCTCATATGATACCCTACTGGACTGAATAAAAAATAAATTTTCTCCAAGGCCACACATCGTCATTAAACTCGTCGCCGCCATTAAACTCGTTCATCCCTGTCGTAAAATTAAATCAATAACGAGGTAACATTTATTGGTTAATACAATATATTCGTGGTTTGGAGACGACATATTTTAGAAAATAGCAAATACATATTACAAAAATGAATGCTCAATTTTATAAAAACGTACATTTGATAGGAAATGTAAATTTGAATATAATTTAAGCGAAAAATAATGCTGAACATGGAGGTTTGATATGTAACAAGAAGAGCCACTAATCACATTCTAATGGGGCATATAATACCTGTGCTTAATGCAAGATTCAGATGTTAACCTTACCAATTTAAAAAAATCGCTTAGATGCGTGGATCTTGATCTTTCGGATTTAAGACGATGATCTGGTTTTTCAAAACTGATTAATGCTGTTGAAACTTAGAATTAAAATTTTGTAAAACTTCTAATAATTCTGCATACCATCTTTAGATTTGTCACTTCATGTTAAATTATTTTTGTATTTATTTACAGTTTTTATTCACACTACCGGCTACAATTAGGAAGCAATTTTAATCAACTTGGGTAAAATATTTTAATTATCATGAGAAAGAACTGGTTAGATTGATTTTTTTAGCTGGCAATATTGAACAAAAAAAAGAGGGATTTTCCGTTGGTCGTAAGTTCTTCTTAAAATATGGTCAAGTGGATTAAAATATCATTTTCGGTAAAACTATTATATTTATCGAAATTAAAATTTTAGATAAATATAACAGAAATCACTGATTCTGAATAATTTATGAAATTTAATACTTGCGAAATTTATGGAGAAATAAAAAATATTAAACTAAGCTCTCAAGATATGCAAACAAACTTTACCTAATTATGTAACATAAACGAAAATAATAATATTTATATTATACAATATATTTATAAAATATTGTAACGGTAGGCATCGCATTTTACGTCAATATGCCTGAAATAAATCAACGATACATCATCATCGAGATGTTTCGAGAGCTAAACTAACAATTATGTTCAAAAAAGATTGTATTGCATTTAAAAATTCAAATACGCATTAAATAAATTAATTTGAAAACTAACGTATTTAATAAATTTATTTCTTTTTATTTATTTAAATTAATAATTAAGTTAATTAATCATAGGATTTTAAATTGATAAATTATTTTATCACTTGTTTAGATATCTAAAATACTTTCTTTTATCACTAGCGACGAAAGTATTTTGTATATATTTTTTATCATTAGCGACAAAATAAAGTGTTTGGTAAAACAGTGGAGTGGGTTATTTGAAACGTTAACTTTCATGCAACAAAAAACAATATCATCTCTAAAATTTAATCAAGTAAAATGATATCGTCGATAAAGATCGATGTTTTTTTTACAAAAAATATCGACATTTTGTCATATTGATATATTTTTTATATTTCTCCACCGCATTCAAACCTAAAATTTGATGAGTCTAAACATCAAAGTGAAACATGTTATATCTATAAAATTACAAAAAAAACTGTTTACACCATTGACGTGAATAACAAACAAACAAACTACATTCCTTACGAGAATATTCTTTATTTGGTTGAGTTATTTTCATGAATTTATTACGATGATTTGGGGTTTTTCTTGAATAATTTTCAGTACCGAAAATTTTCTAGCATTAAATATTTATGCCATAAAACCAGCAAAGTATGAAATAAAAGTTTTGTGTATATAATATATAATAAAATAAACTTTAGTTTACTAAAATTTAATCTAAAACGCCCAAATGTATTGTTTACCTCGTTTAATATAACAACAAAAATTTTATACTGGGCATTTATCCAGGTAATATATCATTTTTTACCAATCCATGCATACCAAAAAATGAAACAAAAAAAATTTTTTCTAAATCAAAAAAGAAGAAAACATCAATAAATGGAAATATAATGAAACCATTTCACGAGCCAAACAAAATGATTACATATACTTCCAAAGTAGGACAGTTTTAACGGTTTAATTCATTAGCACCATATTCTGAACTCTAAATATGTAGATTGTAGACAGTCTAGCTCAGTATATATTTGTAATTACGTCCAATAAAACAAACTGAGTTTTTTATTATACTTGGTGCATCTTATGTATATCATCGCTCAAATCCCAAAAGTCAACAAAAGAAGTAAGATATATGAGAAAGATTCAGATTCAAACCGTTAACAATTTACAAGAAATGTGATTTGGGATGATAAAGTCTTTGTTGTGGATTGCAGCCTTCGTTTTGATTTGATTTGACATCGCTGAACTCATGCTATAATAATTACTATAGACGGAGCTGAATGGGGATTATTTGAAGGTATTTTAAATTTTTTTATAAATTTCATTACAATACAAATGCCTTTAGTTTTGAAACTTTACCTTAGCAATATGAGTAATAAATACCGATTAAAAATTTTTATAGATACTTTTACAATAATTTATGATCATCCTTATAAGACAAAAATGAATTGAAAAAAACGTAAACAGGGTCATAATTTACAGATATATATTATAATAAAAGAATGAAAATCGTTGTTTATTTTTTTCAACATAAGCTAGAAAAATCCTTCCGTTGGGAATGAATAGACAGTTAAACTAAAAGTTCAGAAAATAAAATGAAAACTGCAGGTGAGTTGGGATTATTATAATAATCTCACTTTTATATTTGAATTATTTTAAAATGTTTGATAAAGTTGAAAAGGTATACACAAATGTTTTTGATTATAAACTATGCTCAGTTCTTTGTTTCACTAATCCGTAAAATATGGAGGGGCTGAAATCTTAAGGCTCTGAGATATCAAGACTTCGGTCTGGGTTAAAGATTTTGATATAGTTTTCGCAAAAAACTTTTATGAGGACATGGTTTTTAGTTTTGAGCAGCGATGTATATCGAACCTAACTTTTACTTAAAGTACATGTATTTTTTATCTCTGTTTAGATATGTATTACAAAACTAACACGAAACATCAATACGTTGTCGGAAAATTATAACAGATCATATTATATTAACATGATTTAGTGAAAAGATTATATAATCAGCAAACTACTCAAAAACCCCTCCATTTAGCGTTTCGAGCAAATATTTCAAAATCACAAATTCATATTTCTTTCAAAATCACAAATTCATATTTCTTTTAAAATTCCAAAAATATTGTAAAAATTAAAAAAAATAAAAAATTTAAAATTTTATCAAACAAAATTCTAAAAATATTTCAAAAATTATTACAAATTCAGAGTATAAACCTTTTTTTAAAAATTCTAAAAATATTGCATAAATTATAACAAAATCAAAAATTGTAACTTTTTCCAAAATTACAAAAATTATAATAAAATCAAAAATTTTAAATTTTAAAAAAAAATATTCCAAAAATTATTACAAAATCAAAAATTGAAACTTTTTTCATAATTCTAAAAATATATATAAAATTCAAAAATTCTATTTTCTTTTTCAAAATTCTAAAAATATTCCAAAAATTAGAATGAAATCAAAAATTTAAACTTTTTCTAAATTCTAATAATATTCCAAACATTCTTAAAAATTCAAACTTTTTCCAAAAATTCTAAAAAAATTGCAAAAATTTTAACAATACCAAAAATTGAAACTTTTGTTAAATTATAATAAAATCTAAAATTTAAAATTTTTCTAGATTCTAAAAATATTCCAAAAATTCTTACAAAATCAAAAATTGAAAGTTTTTCCAAAATTCTAAAAATATTCCAAAAATTCTTACAAAATCAAAAATTGAAACTTTTTCAAAATTCCAAAAATATTTCAAAAACTATAACATATTCAAAAATTTCCATGTTCAATTATATTCATGTAAACAAACAGCTAAATTTTTTTTTCCAAAAAATTATCTAAAAAATAAATGAAATCATTTTTTGGACACACTTGACAATATTTTTTTGACAAACTTATAATGCCATAATTCTCAATAATAATAATAAAATTTGATGTCAAACAAATAATTAATTTTATTATTTTTCAACAAATTGGGTAAAAAATAAACACACAAAATAAACTCACTTGACAACATTTTTTTGACAAACTTATAATGCCATGATTCTCAATAATAATAATAAAATTTCACGACAAACAAATAATTAATTTTATTTTTTTCAAAAAAATTGGATAAAAGAATAAATAAAACTCTTTCTTTTGACACACTTGACAACATTTTTTTGACAAACTTATAATGCCATAACTCCCAATGATAATAATAAAATTTCATGTCAAACAAATAATTAATTTTATTTTTTCCTAAAAAATTGGGTAAAAAATAAATAAAAATCTTTCTTTTGACACACTTGACAACATTTTTTTGACAAACTTATAATGCCATAAATCTCAATAATAATAAAATAAAATTTCATGTCAAACAAATAATTAATTTTATTTTTTTCCAAAAAATTGGGTAAAAATAAATAACAATCTTTCTTTTGACACACTTGACAACATATTTTTTACAAACTTATAATGCAATAATCTAGTTTTTGATCTCACATACCAATACCACATTCTTTGTTCCTACTCATTATCACTTAAAATGAACGTTTTTTAAGCATAAAATATGCATATTTCCTTGTTGTGACACACTTGACGATTTTTTTCACACTTCCGGTACAGTTATCGACCGCATCGTCCTTTCGGCTATTACCATTGAGTGTACCTATTTTTTTTTTTTTTTTTTTTTTTAATAAAATGTGATGTAGGCATTACAATATGTGTCACAACAACACATAAAAACCTTTTAAGACCAAGGTCCCACAACAACATGCGTTCTAAGGATGTTAATGGACGCAAATCTGTTTTTTTTTTTAATTTTTTTTTGTTCAATAATGGATAACTAAACCATAAATCCTATCACATATAAAATATGACATAGGCCAATATTTCGTGATAGGATAGAGAAAATAAAAATAAAATAAGAGATAAAAAGCAAATTTGTTTTAAAAATTTGCAGGAACATAACTAAAATTGGTTTGCCAATAGTCCAGCTAATGGCATAATCCTTGATTATGGGACGCAGTATATTTTTTAATGATTAAAGCTCAGATATATAGTTATATGAAGGTTCGTTTCTTCGAGCAAGCTACAGCGTTCCAGCATCAAGGAATATTCATTAGCTAAGATTGAGAGTGCTACCGTTGACTGAATACAGTTCATCCGCCAGCACCCCTAAGATATCACCTTGGCTAGTGATATCTCACTACTATTGCCAGTGGTATGTGATATCTCACGTTAACTCATATGCCAATAGCAGGGACTGGAGTACGCGGGGTTGTCACACCCGTGGATCAAAAAATAGAAAAAAATTAACAAATTAATAAAAACTGATCCCTCCATGCGTTCAAAATTTCAAACCCCTTCAGCCGGCCGGGCGACAGACATATATTTTTTTTTGCTATTTTAGAATCAATAGGTCCTAAAACGATGAGAAATGCCAAAAAAGTGGGGGTAAGAATTTCACTTTTACCTCATGAATGCAATTAGGTCTTTCAGACCGAAGTAATATAAATAAATATTAAAAATCGCGCTAATAAATATTAAAAACCTAAATTCCTATAGAAAAAAAATTATGAAAACAATATCAATGAAGTTATTTTAGTTTTCGAAACGTTAGCAATTTTGACAATTAGAGTCTGGTGATCCGTAAACTCGAACGAAAAAAATTGGTAATTTTGTTTCGGCCTAACGTACTTGTACTAACAGGATTTCAGTACTAATACTACATAAGTGGGAATGGCAATAATAGTTCTGTAGCAATGGAGGAAAACTTTTGGAGGTAAATAAGTACTGAGTTCGAAAACAATGGTGTCAGCGCCATTGTTAACATTGGATTCCTTTCATGGAGGATCATTTTCTTTTTAAGGTTTGAAAAAGGCTTGACCTCGTGGGAATAATTGAGAGTTGCGAGAAAAGAAATAATTCGAATTTTTCTAGCTTAAACACATTCCGATTAAACTATTAGGTTGTTGCAGATTAAGTGTCGTTTTTGCGACAGATTATTAAATTTAGATAACAAAAATTGTATCACAAAAATTAATAGCACTACAATAATACTAATAAAAAATTCTAATAAATGGATTTCCCCGGTATAGTATTTAGAACTAAATTGGTTCCTAATCTAATGTTCTATACCAAGGTATAAACAAAAATTGTCACGAGTTTCGTGTTAAAAAATAAGAAACCAAACTTTGTTTTAAAAAAATTGCAAGGAGAAAGCAATTATTTATTAAACGAACCAGGAATAGAGTAAACAAAGAATAAAAATCCATGAAAATCACATCACAAAAATAAATAAAAAAGTGTTCTTTAAGTAAAAAAACAAACACACTTTCTACTTTCAGAGACGTCAAAGAAAATTACATAAAAATAAATAAATAAACGGCTATGGGTTTATTTATATGAAAAATGAAAACCGACCAACAGGTTGTTTTTTTCATAAACAATTGAAAAAAAAATTACGATGGCATATTTCTAGATATTAATGTACTGCTATATAATGGAGACAAACAATCCAATGAAAGATAGCCGAAAACAAAATGTCGTATAAGAATATTTATTTACTATCAGAAATTTTCTACACCAAAACAAATTAGTGCAAATAATTTTTGGGGTAAATTTTACTGTTACGGGATATTTAAACAACAACAAAAAATGCTTAACGATACATAATATTGAAACCAACACAACAATGAATAATTAATTTGTGGCTCTGTTTTTATTTAAAAACGCATTTATTTAACGTTAACATAATTTCTTCCATAAAAATTTATTTGATATTAAATGTAGAATAAAATTTTATCCTAGTAAAAACAAATTTGTAATTAATTTTTATGTTCATATAAAAAAATATTGCTATTACAAATTTTATGATAATTATTAGGTTGAAACGCATTGAAATAGAGAATTTTATTATGACCACATTAAGGATTGCCTCCTATAAATACATTGTCTAATTAAAATTAGAACCTAATTGAATTTTAGATATTTTAATACATACTACACCCTGCACGCACTCTTTGAAAATTATATTGTTTGAAAACAATAATGCGTATGAAATGTTTAAATTTTTGAAAGCTTGTTACCAACACATTTTTATTTTCACATGTTTTAAAGTAACCATCTTCAGAATAAAAACAAAACGATGACCTAATCAAACTACCAGTAAAACACAAATCGAAATAACTTTTCATTTTTTTATTGACTCATGAATTTTCATTTTTAAGAATATTTTGATGAGTTCAACAAACTATTTTTATATCCAATAGTTTTATGTTTATCGATATGATCATAAATTTACAATAAAGTAAAAAAAAATCCATAAAATGCCAATATTGATATTTTTTTAAATTTTGAGAAGAAAATTGTGGTATTATTTTAACGGTTGTGTTTTGATGCATTAAATAATAAATTCAAATTACAGTGTGAAATACAACGTGGGTCAATATTTTGAAATATACGAATCGATTTAGACTAATATCTCTACAAATTTATTTTAGCACACTCAGAGAATTTTGTTAGTAAATTTAATAACCGCCCGTTTTAAAAAGGCGTAATAAGTTATTTTATTAATCTAATTACGATTTTTGTTAAAGTTATTGTCACAGTAATTAGATTAATATTTCTTAAAATTATTTTAATAAAACTTTTTATTAAATTAAAAATATGGTCAATATTATTAAAATATTCAGAACTGCTGATTAAATTAATAACCAATTCTCATTAAAAAATTGATTTCAGACATTAAAATAAAAAATCTTTTTATTAAAGTAGAGCTATTAAAATAAAAACATAAATTATTATTTTTGTAGTTAAATTTATTAACCATTTTATAAGATTAATTATGGACGTTCTTATTTTTAAAACTTAGGTTATTAGATTAATAAAAGCATACGTTAATTTATTCTTTGGTTATTATTTTAAATGTGAATTAAGAAAATCTTAAGAAGAATCACAGTATATATCCCGACGCTGACTACAAAACATTAAAAAATGTTTGTATTTCGTTAAATAATTTAAAGTTAAATAAATAATTTTTAAGTGAAATATTGAAAAAGTGGGTTGGTTTTATAAAAAAAAATACAAATGTTGTGAAATTAAACAAAAATAAATAGTTAAAGTTGAACAGTTTAATGAACAGAATAGTTGGGCTGCAATTGACTCTGTATGGGACTGAACCAAGCAACTTAGACTCAATGAAATAGTAGAACTTACATCGGAAATTTGGAATAAAGGAAAGAAATATAGATCACAGCTTGGTTATAAACTGGTATTTAAAACTGTATAATAGTATATTCGAAACTTTAATTAATATATTTATTTTTAAATTTTCAGATTGACATTGATTTTATTTATTTCTTTCAATCACTTGTTCACTTCAATCACTTGTTAATCTTTCCATTAACTAACATACAGACAAAAGTCCAACTACATATTAGTAAATTACATCAAGAAAAAAATTATGTAGTATTAAAACATTAAAAATAAAAAAATAGATTAAATTACATAATAACAAAAGAAACTAACCTTATATATTCAATAAATAAATTTTGAACAAATTATTTTAAATCAGAATAAAAAGAGCAAAAATTTATTCAAAGTCAATAATGAAAAATAAAAGAAAGCTAATTTTACTATTTACCGTGTAATTTGCAGAATTTTCCAAATTTGAACGCAATCTTTCCAAAAGTCATGGGTTTTAGTAGTAAACTACAAATTTTTATCAGTAATATTTGTTAATGTTAAATCATTTAATGTTAAATGTTAATGTTAAATCATATTATTTGTTAAATCGTTAAAATTTAAACTACTTAAGACAGAATATCTATAATTTAAGTAAATAATTAAAAACGAAACATTTTATACAAAATTTATAAGTAAAGGGGTCGTATATAAGTTACAAAAAATACTTAAATATAATATACTTCAAATCAAAATAAAAGCTTGAATATTTAAAAAATAAAAATTATTAAAATAAAATATAATTATTAAATATTTATAGCCAAAATTTTTTTTTTCTTTCTTAAAAATCTTCTTTAATTATTAACTATTTTATTGTTACAAATTTTTCTCCAATTTTTCGACCTTGCGGGTCATATTCAGGGGTTTTATTTAGTTATATTTAATATTGCCTATAAAACAATTATTTAAAAAATAATAAATTTAAAAAATAAAATGTAATAACTATTCTGTCTTAAATTAATAAAAACTTAAATAAAATTAATTGAAATAAATAAAACTGTAAACAAAATTTTAATTTTCTCTTTTATTTAAAAAGTGTAAAATACAAGTTCCATTATTAATTTAATAATAACTTATTATTAATTTAATAACATCCTTTTATTAATATAATAACATCATATTATTAATCTGATAAACCTACTGTTGTTTTAATGACAACTTATTATTATTCTAATAATTTATGCCATTTATCCAATGCCTACCTGATATGAACTTAAACTATTCTGACATTAATTTAAACAAATTCTAATTTAATATAAAAGTTATCGTTTTTAGATTAAAAATTTTATTTTTTTTGTTAGTAAATCTTACCAACGAAAATTATTAGTTTAATAATGACTATTATTCCGAAATCAGTGAAAATAATCACAAGTTGTGATTAGCTGTATAATAATCACCAAATTGTTAATCTAATGGCTATTTTTATAATTTTTAATGACAAAATTCTCTGAGTGCATCGAATATGTAATGTAATGCATTTATCAAAACAGATAAGTGAGAGAGTAACAACACAAGTCACATGTTTCTGTTATTTAAATAATCCATTAAAGTAGTGAATTTTTATTTCGATTAACAACGTTTTTCCGCCTAATACCCAATTTTTTTTTATAACAAAAACAGTTATTGTTTCTATTTTCTTCTTCCATAAACAATAAATTCCCTGCCTAGTGTACCATTTTTCCAGTTTTACCCACTCAGTTTTCTAGATTCTTGTTGAATTGCCATATTATAAAAAATTAAAAAAACAATACACAAACAAATAATAGTAATAATAATAAAAAATAAAACAACAAAGAAAAGCGGAAAAGAAAAACATTTGCGCCTGCGTTTACAATTGTTACGTCAAAAACTTATCTAAAATCATTAAATAAAGAAAATGAGAATTTTTTCATAAATTTTCTAGGAATATTTTCAACAAAAGAAAAAAATTTTTTTTTATAAAACAAAATCAATGACAAGTCTTTCGTTCAAAAATATTATTTTATTCTCTTCCATTTATTAATATCAGCATTATTTGTATGTTTTTTCCATAATAATAGTAGGTATCATTGTATTGATTTCTAACCTATAGCCTAATGAACTTAACCTATTGTCTAATGAGAATTTTCCTATAAAAAAATTATCATTATTCAACTGGTATGATTCCACTTGGTCAAATTGTTTTGACTGTTTTAAAATTATTTTCAAATTATAATCACAGTAGCTTTGATACGTTTTGTTCAAAAATCAAATTTTAAAATAAATTCTCTTATTCTTTTTTAATTGAATTTGGTTGATTGTTGGGAATGTGTTTTTTTATCATGAGGGTTTTTTTTTAATCAGAAATTTGATTTATCAATTAAAACAATAAAGATTTATTGTTTTAATTAAAGAAAAGTTTTTATCTTATATAATACATAATTCTTTGTCAGAGAATAAAGTGGTATTATCAATTCGTGTTTAATGAATTTTATTATCTGGGAAATTTAAAATTTTTCATTACACTATTTCATTACACGCACTGATTGATTAAAATACTATTATTTATAAGAAATTATTAAAACATAATCGCGGCGTAAAACATGGTGGTATTAATTTCTTATGAGAATGATATGTGGATATGTTAAAGTTGACCTGAAAACATTCAGCACTGGTAGTCGAAACAGCTCTTACAGGTTTTCTAAATGTGGATGATTGTTTTATGCTTATATTTTTTGAAAGAAAAAAAATAATGGTAATCCCTTAAAATTGGAAGAAAGATTGATCGTTCGAACGAAATTACAAAATTAAACGAAAAATGTCAATGTCACGAATGAAAAATGTCACGAAATTACAAAATTAAACGAAAAATGTCAAAAGGATATTCGGAAACGAGTATTCAGAGGATTTCATGCTTTCAAAACCCAAAAAATGTGGTGGGAGGTGAGGGTAGCGAAATCCGAAATTCGACGTCCACGCCGTGCTGCCTGGTTAATGCTGACAGAATTAGGTTGGTGTACCGGAGATAAGCAGGGTAAAAACTGCTTAGTCAATCATGGTACATCATGGCGAATTGGCGCCTTAAAACCAATGCGACTCAAGCGTCTGTTCTCCATGTTAGGGGCGGCTTGAAGCGGGCGTCTGTCTTGGATCAAGCGGCTCGCTATATAAACGTGTCAAAGGTTGTTTCTGGTAACCTTAAGATGCAGAACGGACCCATTCACGACAATTTGGGTTGGGCCTAAGGTTAACACCCTAACCCCGGAAAAAAAAAAAAAAAAAAAAATTATTTGTTAAATTTGGAAATCAGAAAAGAAAAACAGACCCGGACAAAAACAGAATTTTACCTGGACGTGAAAAAGGACCAGGCTACCGAATCGGAACGTGGAACGTGCGCAGCCTGAGCGCTCCTGATGCTCTTATAAGTCTAGAAACAGAGGCTGAGAGGTATGGGATGGATATCATAGCTCTGCAAGAAATTAGACAGCCAATAATCGGAAAACAAGACTTGGATAGTCACTCTCTATACTGTAGTGGTCATCCTTCTCGAAGAGAATTTGGAACTGGCTTTCTTGTTGGTGCACGCATACAAGAAGCCGTGATGAAATTCATCCCGGTCAGTGAGAGGATTTGCTACCTACGTGTACGTGGTACATATAACAATATCTCTCTTATTGCCGTGCATGCACCTACTGAAGCTAAGACCGTCGACGAGAAGGATAATTTCTACATAGCGCTGGAAGAGGTTATGAAACAAACACCAACACGCTACTTCACTATGGTTCTTGGTGACTTTAATGGGCAGGTTGGAAGAGATATCTCTTATGGAAATGTGGTGGGCCCCAACAGTCTGCATTTGAATTCGAATGATAATGGTGAGAGAATGACTGAGTTTGCATTATCAAATAATTTGAGAATTGCCAGTACTTTCTTTCCGCACCGATCGATTCATAAGCAGACATGGGTCTCACCGAATGGAAACACTCAAAATCAAATTGATCACGTGCTAGTTACAGCATGTTTCTTTTCGAGTGTTCTGGATGTGCGATCCTTTAGAGGTGCATACATTGGAAGTGACCACTTTCTTGTATGTGCCAAAATAAGGTTCCACTTCCCAAACCCAAGCATTCCGAAATTCAATCAACGGAAACGATTTAACATCTCATCACTAAAGAATGCAGAAACAGAAGAGAAATATCAAAACCATATTGCCGAAACATTAGAGAAATCAGAAACCATTAATGGAGACGTCGATAAGTCATGGTATTTGCTCAAAGATGCTGTTTTAAGCGCTGCTGAGGGAATACTTGGACGACCACAAAACCACTCCCAGAAGCCATGGATGGATCAAGCATGTCTTGACGCTATTCAATACAAAAGAGATTGCTATCTGAAATGTCTGCAAGGACGCAACACCAGGTCCACGAAGGAGAACTATAAACTGGCAAAACAAGCCGTTACAAAGTTATGTAGACGAACGAAGAGAGAATGGTGGAAGAGAAAGTGTGAGGAGATTGAAAGCTTCAATAAGGAACATCAATCGCGTAACTTCTTTCAACAGGTTAAAACCTTAAAGAAGGGCCCTCAAACTAGATCGACTGCTATTCAAAACGAAGATGGGGAGCTACAAGTAGACCTTAAAAATATTTTAGACACTTGGGCCGCTTATTTTGAGAATCTTCTCAACTTAAGTGACCAGAAACAAGTCGGGCGACGAGCAAAGCTTATTCGTGCGTCAAAGGTACATGTAGACGAACCCACCAAAGAGGAATTCGATGCGGCGCTGTCAAAATTAAAATGCAATAAAGCACCTGGTATCGACGATATAACATCCGAAATGATTGTACATGGTGGTGAAACTCTATCCCATGGTGTCCACCAGGCATGGAATTCTGGAAAGTCATGGAAAGTCAGGGGATTTTATTTTGGTCAGGGAAAGTCATGGAATTTTTGTTATTTTCTGGAAAAATTTTATTTTAACAAAAATTTTTTTATAAAAATAAAAATTATATTGCATGCATTCTTAATATTTTACTTATGTCTCCTTTATAAGTATTTAATATATTTTTGTAAGCGGCATAGTTTATATTAATACTATCTATCTAATGTTATATTTTGAATGTCAGTTCTTAAAAATTTTTTGATACTCTAAATTTTATGTAAACGTTCAAATTAATATTTTTTCGTCAATGTACAAAAGATCCCTTTACATTCTGTCGCTATGACAGCTGTGATCTCAACAATTACTAATCAGGTACTAACTAACTGGCAAGAGAATATATTTATAAAAAAACAATGAGATCAGCAACAGTGCGATGAAGTTTAAGGGCATCAAGATTTGCTGTTAAATTTCGATCACGCACAGATCTAATATGATGCTTTGAACAGACTCTAATACAGCTATTAGGGAAACAGATGCAGCGCTCAAACTTGACTTCAATACTTCATACAGGGACGCATATAGGACTTATAAATATTAAGTTAATAATGTGGAGTGAAATATTTTTTAACTTTACACATGCTCATTGTTATTGTTATTAAATGAATGATTTATAGTAAGTCATCTGCAATGGTGAATGGTCCCAATAAACGAATGCTTTCGCATTAACGTATTTAATCCCCACACATATTGTTTGAAATATCGTTGGAAAACACAGTTTTTAAACTAGAAAAAATAGCTGTATTTTTGGAATTAATCTTGATCAAATTTTGATTACCACAATCGGAATTTTGAGCTACTAGTTTACTTTTAGTGCTGCATATCTGCGGGGGCGATGTATTTTATCATTTGAAGATTGGGTGAGCAATAATTTGTCCTGTTTTACCATCTGCAAAACTATTTATCGGGTTACTGTGGATTTACAACAGTTCGTTTATATAAATTAAACATAGAGTGGGGACAAAATTAGCACTAGAGTATACCAGCTTTAATTAATTTAGACTCAAAAGTAAAGCCATCTTAGTAAATGTTGTAAATTTCGCAATATTCTACAAATACGTTATGGATCGTTATGGATCCATGCTACCCGAGCTTGCGACATTGTTTCGTCTCATAACACACAGTTGAAAATGAGCTGAATATGTAATGCAATTTGCTACATATATATAGGTCCTACGGAAGTCACCATTATAAAACAATGCAAAGCTTGCTTTAAAATAAATGTAATGCTCTTTGCATTAGCAAGTTGTTTTCAAACTTCTAGCGTAGCAAGTTGTTTTAAAATTCCTACCATTTATATAAAAAATAAATTATGTTGTTAGAGTTGTACTAAAATTTGTAGTTTTGCGTTAGAATAAGTTTTAATGCAAAATTTGCTTTGCAATTTAATAATAATTTGCTTTACATAACCCATATAGCAAAGCTTGTATTAAAATTTGCAGTAATTTTTCGACTGTGTGGTTGTCTTCCAAAAATGTTTGATACATGTGAATGAATAGTTGAATATTTTGGATAGGACTGGGAGTAAAGCTGTTGGTCTATCAATGATTTGAAATATCACATTTTGTTCCTTTTTTGTGGATCGACTGATATTGGACTTCTAGCACAAAGAAAAAAAAATACTATAAATTTATAAAATCTGTAGAAAATTTTACTTAAAGTGAGTGCAACTTCTTTTGAAAATTTGCTCGGAATAATAACTTGGATGTTGTTCAGCTTTGTTGATGTTTAACCCACTCTTAAAAGTTTTTTTGACAATTTTGGGTTTGAATTTTGAAACCAAATTCTTTCATATAAACTCCTGAAGACTGAGTTTGGGGTATTTATTCAGGAGTTTTCAGAATAGTGGTGTTTGAAGCAAAGCAATTCGAACCAGAAAGGCTTTCAATGATAGGAAGGTCAAAAGATTTAGTACAAGTAGTACGAATAGAATAAGAATTAATGGCACTGTAAACACTTTTCAAATTGATATATTCGAAACCCAGGTAAGAATGAGCTAAGGGACCAAACTTAGGCCAAGCCCGCGCCACAGATTTTGTGGTTCGGGCCAGGCCTAACATTTTCAAACGGCCCAAGCTTGAACCAAGTTTGGACTGACGTCCTGGAACCAAAATTTGTAGTTTTGACAATGATGATTGAAAGTAAAGCTATTAAAATAATCGTTCTGGAAACACCTATATGTAGTTCTACAACTAGGGGTCGGTTGTACAATAGCAGTTTAGCTAAAGCTTAGTAGAACTTAGTAGTAAGCTTAGTAGTAAAGCGATAGGAGCTTAGGTTAGGTTACAAGTTAGGTTAGTTTCTTGAACCGCACTTGAACCAACAAAATTGGGCGCTCAACTTGAACCCTGGCTTAAGCTCACACTCGCGACTAAACCACAATTGTTCAACGCGTAACTGAACAGAATATCAGGTTTAGCATAATTTCAGCTTAAACCTCGGCTGAACTGCAATTGTACAACCGGCCCTAAGTCTTTTATGTAATTAATTATTTATCAGAATTTTAAATATTTTGTATATCTTTGTTGGAATTAAAACATGTCTCATGTCTCATGTTAAAAAAGTCATGGAGTTTTTATATTTTTAGTCTGGAAAGTCATGGAAAGTCAGGGAATTTAGTTTCGAAAAAATAGTGGACACCATGCTATCCTCAAGATTGTTTGAACTTGTTCAAATGATATGGAGGACTGAAGCCATGCCACAGGACTGGAACACAGCTATGCTGATACCAATCCATAAAAAAGGTAATCGCCTACAATGTGCAAACTACAGAGGAATCGCTCTACTCTGCATAGCATATAAGATCTTTTCTTACATTTTGCTATCCAAAATCAATCCTTTTGCTGAACAACTGTTTGGAGAATATCAGTGTGGCTTCCGGCGGGGCCGAGGTACCACCGATGCACTTTTCTCGATAAGGATGATTTTGGAAAAGTGCCGAGAGTTCAACATACCTGTGCACCAACTCTTCATTGATTTCAGGCAGACCTACGACTCTCTCGAACGAGAGACTCTATGGTCTGCTCTGGTGTCAATGGGAATTCCTGGTAAACTGGTTTCACTATGCAAAATGACAGTACAGAACTCTCAATGCTGTGTACGAGTAGAGAACGAAATATCAAGGTTTTTTAAAGTCGACTCCGGATTAAGACAAGGTGATGCTATCTCTCCTATACTTTTTAATTTAGCCTTGGAATATGTGTGCCGTCAAAAGAAACTGCCGACTAACAACAATATCTTGTCAATAAACTCAGTACAGATGATTGCATACGCTGATGATGTTGTCATCCTAGGCCGAAGTGAAGCTGTTATGAGTGAGACTTTTAAGTCGCTTGAGAGTGGAGCTAGAAAAATTGGTCTTCAAATTAACTACAATAAAACCAAACATGTGAATGTTTCAAGAGAGTCTGAGAAGAAAGATTTGATGTGCGGCGATGAACGAATTGAGGGAGTTGAATCTTTTAAATATTTGGGATCAATGCTTGACTCAAACAACAGCATACTTACAGATATTAAAGCTCGAATCGCTGCAGGTAATCGAACTTTCTACTCAATTAAACCTCTCCTTGGATCACCGTATGTATCAACTAACACCAAGCTCAAGTTATACAAGACATTGATTAGACCGGTTGTGATGTATGGGTCACAAACGTGGACCCTTACACAAAATGACGAATCGCATTTATCTGTATTTGAGCGTAAGATCCTACGCTACATTTTTGGTCCACTTAAGACAGACGATGGAGAGTATAGAACCCGATATAACTTTGAGATCAGAGACCTTCTTGAGGGTCCTGATATAATAGGTTGTATCCGTTCTAATAGGATTGCTTGGTTTGGGCATGTTCTACGAGCCGATTCACAGTCTGGAATGATTAGAAAAATGTACGTTAGTACCCCAGGGAGTGGGCGACCGCGAGGTAGACCACGACTACAATGGGAGACTGACGTAATAAACGACCTTAAAAAAATCGGCTGCCATGGTAATTATGTCGCTGTTGCGAATGACCGTGGTGAATATTCGAAGCTGATTAGCCTGGCAACGCTCCTACATGGAGCATGAACGCCGTTAAAAAAAAAAGCAACAAAAATAAATGTATGTCTGTCTACCGGTAGTCCGTCCGTCACAACCGACGAAATCTAGAAAACGGCTTAAGGGATTTGAAAAATTTTGAGGTATGCTCAATGGTAAGAGCCGAAAGGACGATGTGTTCGATAACTATACCGGAAGTGTGTTAAAAAAATCGTCAAGCGTGTCAAAACAAGGAAATATGCATATTTTTTGCTTAAAAACGTTCAATTTAAGTGATTACGAGTAGGAACAAAGAATGTGGAGAAATCTGGATGGTCGAAATTGGTACGTGAGATCAAAAACTAGATTATTGCATTATAAGTTTGTCAAAAAAATGTTGTCATGTGTGTCAAAAAAAAAGATTTTTGTTTATTTTGTTACCCAATTTTTTGGAAAAAAATAAAATTCAATATTCGTTTGAAATGAAATTTTTTTATTATTATAGAGCATTGTGGCATTATAAGTTTGTCAAAAAAAAAAATGCCAATGGTGTCAAAAAACGTTTTCATATATTTTTTCAGCCAATTTTTTGGAAAAAAATTGTAGCTGTTTTTATGACGTAAAAGTAATTGCAAATGAAATTGGACATGGAAATTTAATTTGTTATAGATTTTCAACTATTTTTGGAATTTTGAAAAAAGTTTGTATTTTTGATTTTGTAATAATTTTTGCAATATTTTTAGAATTTTGGAAAAAGTTTTTATTTTTTATTTTGTAAGATTTTTGGAATATTTTTAGAATTTTGAAAAATATTTTAAATTTTTGTATAGTTTTTGGAATTTTGAAAAAAAATTCAATTTTTGATTTTGTAATAATTTGTTGTAATATTTTTAGAATTTTGGAAAAAGTTTGAATTTTTAAGAATTTTTGGAATATTATTGGAATTTGGAAAAAGTTTGAATATTTGATTTTATTCCAGATTTTTTACCATCCAATTTTTTAGTCGAATACACAACACATCAAGAAACCTTATCGTACTAAGGGCACCATGCATAACTATTACTATCATAGGTAAACAATTTTTAGAAAAAAAGGAATTTCACTATTCGATGAAACGAACAAAGGATTGAAATGGGTTTAAAAAAAACCTGCCTAAGCCAGGATCTTAAACAACACAATATGGAGTATAATTACAGCTGTGTCGCAAACTTATTGACTAATGGCCTTTAGAGTAATTGACCTTAAACTATGATCTTTTTTGAAAAATTATCCCGTGACCTTAAACTTTGACGTCTATTCAAGTTCAAACGCGTCAGATTTAAGAAAGGGTAAACTTTACTTTTTCTTATCACAGTACTACTAATATATCCTGAAAGTTTTAGGAAAATTGAAGGTATCAATTATCACACCCTCATACACTTTGTCCAACTTAACTATTTCAAATATGAACAAATATCTTCAGTCTCAAGTACAATTCTGATATATGGTAAGACTAAATATTAAAGTGATGGGAAGTTTCAAAATTATACCTCCACTTTTTAAAATTGCCTGACATTTTGAGTCTAAACATCTGCAGATGTACATCAAACAAAACTGTCTGTTTATCTACCAGCTAGAACACTTTTTTTTTTAAATTGATGGTTTACTGAGATTCGAAAGTTTTTTGTGTATTTTGTTGTAATTTTTAAAACTGTTTATCAAACAATTTCTTCTTGTCAAAAATTTATAAGAAAATGATAAAAATATTGAAGTTTTTCGATCTAAAACTTTTAAATAAATATTATATTGTTTTTCAATGTTTAAAATCAATCGCTGTTTGAGAATTCACTGCAAAATTGATTACTATTAATCATGAAAATCTGATTTTTTTTAAAAAAAATTAAAAAAATGGGATTTTTTTGATTTTTAAAAAAATGCAGTTTAATTTTTGAAGAAATTGTATATTCCTATGCTATATTGCTACGTTAACTACTTTATATAAATCATTAGCTTTGGTTATACTTTTTGAAAGATGAGGCTAGACAAAAGTTAAGGAACAGTTTTTAGTTACTAGATTTTTACACTGACAGTATGTAACAACCAGTATGTTGTTCCAGCAACATGCAAAGCGTTACTTGCCAAACTAAGATACTTTGTTACTGCTAGAGTGATATTAGAGATCCAATTCTGCAGGTTCGAAATGTTCCTTGGACATGTAGATAACTGGTTAACATTAAACGGCAAGTCATATGGAAATAACTGTTAATAACTTGTGTCAGGAAAGTGTTTAGGATTTAATACCAGCAAGATCTTAAAGTAACGATAGTTTTTAGGGGAAATGTTTTTTTTTCTTAAGTGGGTTGTACTGATTTGCATTTAATACTCTATTTGATACGTAATTATTTATTATTTCTAGATTCATTTCCAGAATCTTATATCCAGAATCTCATTATTTCGTTCATGCTTTTTATGTGGGTATGTCAACACTTCTAGTTGTGGTTTAATCTGTGACTTTGTTGTGGAAGTTTTACGACGATAGGCTAAAATAATTATTTTCAGTAACATTAATTATTCTCAGTTGTTTCTAGTCGAAAGCACGATGCAATTGTCGTAGCGTGACTACGTGATACAGATGCCGTTGGTCAGGTGAAGACAGCTCAGGTATAGGTTAAAAAAATAGCGTATTTCGTTCACAATCTTCTTAGAACGCATGTTGTTTTGGGACCTAGGTCTTTAGGTTTCTATGTCTTGTTGTGACACATGTTGAAATTCCTATCACAATATAGTTATTTAAAAAAAACAATTTTTCTTTAATTTACTTAAAGTTTTAGAAATTTTTTCAATTAATTTATATCAATGATTTTTTTTAAAAAATCAAGTTGATTTAAATCACTGATTTAAATCAAATGAATTAAATGCAACCCTGCTATTAATTGAGTGGAAAAACTGTGTTACATGAATATTTTACCATTATGGATTATATAACAGAATTATTGTCGCTTTAATGAAATTTACTGAGATTTTTCATTTCCATACCAGAATAATATTTCCCTAATTAAAATAATTTCCGTTTTTACTTACTGGTAGTGTATATTTATTTGGTTACCTTAGTAATTAATGATATTGTGTTAAACAAGCGATATGATAAAATTATGATGATGATTATCAACACAATAAAATTAGTTTAATTCGACAACATTTAGTCGAAAAAGGATTATAATCCTTTTTTAAATATTCAAGAATATACCATAATATTACAAACTATCCGTACAAATACTGAAATACGAACAAATACCCCACAATTAACCTGTTTAATTTTTCGACTAAAGGGTTTCTTATAACGATTAATTCATATACATATATATATTTTCCACACCAAAATTTTTGTACACACATATTGTAGGTATAATTATTTTTCATTATTCAAATATATAACTTCTTCGTTATTCATTCAAATATGTATATCACGCAAATTGAAAAATTAAAGGTGAAAATAATATGAAATAATACAAAATATTTTCAAGCTGGTTTGAAGCAAATCCAATAAATTATAATTAAAGTGATATATGTATACTAGCAGGACCCGGCGTGCTTTGCTACGCCTATAAATAAAGTTTGTGCGTATACATTTTGTTGACGTAGTAGCAATAATTTCAAAGAGTAGTAATGAGAAATGATTTTTTTTTTTTTTTTAAATATGAATGTAAAAGGATCAGTCTAGTTGATCAGTAAAATAAAAAAAATTAGTATTGTATGTAAAATAAAGGATATATAAAAAATACCCGATCAAATAAGTCTTCAGGTGTGTAAGGTTTCATGTGTGTCTCTATATAGAACATTATACGGAACAAAAATCGATTCACAAATTTTCACAGTGCTCATGCGGTTTAATATACGCTTTCTTTACCGGTAGGTTACTAAAAAAGTTGCAAACAGTTGTGATCGTGATGTCATCTTATTATCAGCAAGGGCAGTAAGAATCGCGACAATTCATTCGATGAAGGTGCATACAAACACATTTACAAATTTTAAACATACACACATTTAAAATCATTTCTCATTACTACTCTTTGAAATTATTGCTACTACGTCAACAAAATGTATACGCACAAACTTTATTTATAGGCGTAGCAAAGCACGCCGGGTCCCGCTAGTAAAACTATAAAAAAAATTGAAGCTGTTTTTGAATTCAAATGTCGTATTGAAAAAAATTTCCACAAAAGAAAAGGCTCCTGTCAAAATAAACACAAAAATACAGGGTCCCATGCAGCATTGTTATCTCTTTCCATTTAGAGAAAAAAATATAATTTTACTCTTTTATTGCCAGATAGAAATAACTGCCAAACAATATATATTTTATTTTAATTTCATTCTAAATAAAAACAAAACCAAAAACATTCAATCAAATAATATCCATTTCACTCTAAAGTTATTCTAAATGAAAACAAAACCAAGGCGTACATGATACAGTTTTAGTAAGGATCAAATTTTCAGTTTTAATATTATCAGTTTTATTTTAATCGAAATACTTTTGACAAAAATAAGATAAAATTGAATAAGGTTGGTCATTTTCCGATCGATAAAAATGCTAAATACAAAATATCTACATAAGTCTGTTATTTTGTAAGCATATTTGGTCAAGCAATGAAAAATCTCGATGATATTTAAATTTCTAGGCTACTGTGTTTTTCCAATGCAAATACTATCACGTTAAATTCGCACACTACTTTATGTTAATAAAAGAAACTTCAACTTAGAAAATATTACTTATCCTGTTTTTTCATAATCTAAGGTTTTATATCATTGAAATACCCAGGTTTAGAAAAAAATCGAAGAAGGGCGTCTGATAAAGTAGATCTGTGCCGTGTTATTATGATTTTAAATAAAAATTACTATCTTTAAACAAATTAAGTAATACTTACTCATTTTTAATTTATTATTTGGAGTAGTTTTATGCTGTCTAAACGAAAAACGATCATTTGAAATTTAAAATGTATAAATATATAAGTTCATAATATTATTGTAGATAAAAGATAAGTGAAAGAAGGACAGAAAAATAATTTAATATAACTTCATAGCAACTACTACATATTTTAAAAAATTATTATTTTGTAGTTAATAATAATAAAATACAAAACTATATACAGCATAATTTGGATAAAATGAAATTTTTTCATACAATACACGACAATTGGAAAAAGCAAATCGTAGTGGATTTTCAAAATTTTGACATTAAAAACGTTTTAAATACAAATACTCCATCTATTGGCTAACTCAAATTAATAAGGCGTATATCACACTATCAAATATATTGGTCAATAAAAAAAAATTTGAAATGAAATTGGAGAGTTGTAAAATAAACTTTGAAAGTTTTTCATCTGGTTTGATGACAATTTTTTTTACTCTAGCGGGAATCGTTCTATTTTAATTAGCAATACAAATAAGAGTATTTTTCAATTTGATATTGATTTTTGTAAATTAACATTGAAGATCAATGATAAATTTAAAAAAATAAATAAATTTAAATTATTGTTTTCTTTAATTTTCACTCTTATGTCGAATTCTTTTCACCCAAATCCATAAAAAAAAATTGATGTAAATCAAAAATTTTGTTCTATTGATGCAAAAAAATCAATTTTTTTTTTCGATTTACATCAAAAAGAAAAATGTGCATTTTTTCGTAAATTTTTTTGACATTACTAATATCAACAAAGAAAATTTAAAAAATAATCGTTTTGTCAACGACAAATTTTTATATAACTTTGAATTGTTTAATTTTGAAGAATTAATTATTGTGTTTTATAATATATATAATATATATAATATATATAATATATATATATATATACAATAATGTAACTAACATTTAATAAAAGAACTCCTAATAAATAAAAAAAACTCCAAAATGTATTTATTAAAAGTAAAATACTATATTTCATTGGGCGGATGAAAAAAGATGCATCATAGAAAAAAACGAAGACGCTTTTCTCTAAAATGAAGTAATTTAAATTGAAAATAAATATGAATGAATAAAACAAAATTATTTAATTTACAAATTAATTGAATCTTTTATAAATATTTCAATACGCAATTGCAGAATATTGCAGAAATTTTTCAAATTTATAAGTAGACAACCGCCATTTAATATCACTAATGAAACCATATTTCACATCAATTTTTGTTTTTTGTTCTTTTCAGATCCTAATTTATAAATTGATTTAGAAAAGTGAAAAGAAAGAAAACCACATTATTGTTATTCAAACTTTATAAGAACCAATACATTATTTTTTTTTACAGGTTTCGATACATTCTAACACTTCTATGATTAATAAAGAAAGGTTTTGACTTAGCATAATACGCTTTTCGTTTATTATCAAATAAAACAAAACTTTCTTTACTAAAAAATATTTGATAGTCTAATAATGGCCCTAAACCGGGCATTCACATACAACGGAAACAGGAACAGAAACCGAATTTCATACAAATTTGACAGCAACTGAAACAGAAACCGAATTTAGAAACAGAAACAGAAACGGAAAATTCGTCTGTTTTGTCTGAAATGGAAACAATTAAAATTGAATTGTTTCAGTACCGAAACTGTCACATGACCAGAAACTGTCACATAATATTAATTATTATGTTGAATTGTGATAACAAAAGCTTTGAATTTTGCATTTAATAAATAGGTTTAATAAATACAAATTATTTGTTTTTGTTATTCTTCAATTTTATTATTCATAATGGATAACAAATTCACAAACTCAAACAAAATTCGGTTTCCGTTTCTGATATTATTCACCACCGTCAACCAAATTAGAAACAGAAACAGAAACTGAAAATTTTCAGTTTCAGTTTCGGTTTCTGTTTCTGTTGTATGTGAATGCACGGCTTTATACAGATGTTGAAGTTTACTATGAATTGAATAAATTGATTTACGCTGCCATCTGAAAGTAGGCTTATGAACCATCCGTATTGAACATTTAATTCGCAATTAAAAAATATTTAGGAATTTAATCAAAATAAAAACTATCCTATCTCTCAAGTTGGACCATTATACACACACTGAACACAATTTTATTAAGATTGGTTACGTTGTTGCAGAGTTTATCGCGGATAAACATCGTGACACGTGATTTTTATATATGTATATAAGATGCTCAATATTGTCAGTAATTGTCAGTAATAGTACATAAAGAAACTTAAATTATTTAATTGTAGTAAAATGAGAAATTTCATAGATAACTTTTAAAATTATTCAAGTTGTGTTTTGAATGAAATCCCATATAAATTTTATTGAATTTATTCTCTTTTCCCCCTTTTGCAGCGCCAAAAGAAATTTAAATTATTTAATTGTAGCAAAATGAGAAATTTCATAGACAATTCAACTCAAAAACAAAAGTTTCAATAAGGTCCAATCAAAACGCTTCATTTACTATTTTTTAGCAAATCAAAACGATTTGTTTCGATTATTTTTTTCTGTTAGGAAGGAACAGCGAATATTTTCGAATATTTTCCGCCTACTTTAATATATTAATTTAAAACCAAAATGCATATACAAAATTATGTGAAAATGCAATTGCAAATAGTAAAAATGTCCGTTTTCATTCATAAATGATTGCATGTTTATGTTTATTTTTCAAAAATAAATTACAAATTTATAACATTTATGCGCCTACTAAGATGAAATAATATTTAATTTTGTTTGACAACAAAGGAATATGTTGTATGAAATAATGTTACTATTTCTGTTCGTTAAATTGTCTGCTAAATACAACTCGTCATCAAATTATTAGTCGATTATTTTTCAACATTACCACTCATGCCATTTGAGGTCAAAAATTTCCCTCGTGCGCTACGCGCACTCGGGACCTCAAATGACATTCGTAATAATGATTATGAAAAATAATCGACTATTATTTGACGACTCGTTATATTATATATGATAATTTTTAAAATTATTCAAGTTGTGTTTTGTATGAAATCCCATATAAATTTTATTGAATTTCGTTTTTTTCCCCTTTTGCAGTGCCATTGCAGCGAATACCGGAACAAAATAATCGCTCAATAACATATGATAGTCTATATGGGCCCTACATGGATGATTGAAAAGTCGATAAAGCAGGTTTGACAGTAAATTAATTAATTTACGCCGCCATCTGAAAGTTTGCTTATGAACTATCCATATTTAACATTTAATTCGTAATTAAAAAATATTTAGGCATTTAATCAAAATAAAAACTATCCTATCTCTCAAGTTGGACCATTATACACACACTGAACACAATTTTATTAAGATTGGTTAGGTTGTTGCGGAGTTTATCGCGGACAAACATCGTGACACGTGATTTTTATATATATAAGATTTAATTTTATTCATAGAAATATTATTTCATGCCATTGAGTTTTGTTTAGTATAATAATAAACGTGAATGTCCTCAACTCTAACATTTCCACCTTAAAATATGTGCAGTATGTTGTACCACGAGCATATGATAACTCGTTAACACGGCTTTAAACATTCAAACTCGTTCTAATTTTACACGGTACCTTTTCAACGGCCAAACTAGAAATACAAAACACTTATGATTGATTATTGTAAATTCATATGAGATTATTATTATACATGTTTGTTATTTCATTTAACCCAACTACACCTTTTAGTTTTCTGACATACATTTCTTTTTTTAAATAAAAACAAATCGTTAGAAATAATAAAAAAAAATTTAAATTTGTAGAGTGCATTTTACCTATATATTAGGAAAAATATGCCCTATTGTCATTGTCACTTATTATTTCATTACACACTAGCCGGTAATTTATTCATTATGTTACTATTGCCATGGTAATATTTTTAGAATAAATATAAACTTAATAATCAAGTTCTAACCATTAGTCAACTAAAAGCTGTATCATGAGTGCTAATTTCTATTTTGATCGTAAAAAAAGTAAAATAATGCTCTTGAGCTAAGAGCGACTACACGCTGCTCTACATATGACATAACTCGTTTTAGTGTTATACGAATTTTTTTAATACTGCAATTTATTGTAAAATCAAACTTACCTATCCATTTTATCTAAGGAGTTAGCATTTTTTAAAATTGTTTGTTTTGCATCCATTTCAACGACAGACTCCGTTTCTAACTCGAGTTCTGTAAAAAAAAAAATAAAAATATAACATCAAAAATAAATAATATTACAGATAATTGAGAAATAACTTCTAGGTGTTACTTCGTTTATTTTATACGTTATCCATTTATATACTTCTTTATTATTTATTTGTTTGCTGTCATAAGTGTTGTTTACCGCTTTCTTTAATTACTTTATTTCTTTCACTCTTGTCTTTTCCATTCATTTTATATTCGCGTTGCATCTCTATCCTTTTCTTAACCCAATATCACCCATTTTTGCTATTCGTTTTGCTCCTCTCACTCTACTTCTCTCACTTCATACTATCATCAATCTATACATTTTGATATATGTCGGATTGGGGTTACATGAAGAAACAACAGAAGTTAATATGACATACAAATTTATAATTTGTCATATAAATCTTCAACGAAAGCTATATAAAATAGGTAGATTTTTATATGAAATCTACCTAAAAAAACAGGCAATAAAAATTAATCGACATAAAAACTGAACGAAACCCATAAAGGAAAATTCATTTTTAAACAAGTGAAAATTAAACCTGATGAAACCCTCCCGAGTATATTTTAGCACCATACAATGTGTGTGTGTAGTGTTGTGTTAAAACAACAAACAAAAAATGATAACACGAAAATGAAAAATAACATTATATGATTCATACCAGAAAATTGTATTTTATTTACTTGGCATATTTTTTATAATTATATATTCATTAAAGCTTAGTCATTTCTCATCGCACAAAAATATGAAATAGTATTTTGCGTTATCTTGAAAAGTATTTTCAATATACAAATGATTTACTATAATTTATATTTATAAATTCTATTCAATAACTTAAATAGAATTGATAAAAAATGTTGCAATTTTATATTAAAAAAAAATCAAGAATAAAATCAAACTAAACAATCTCCTCAAAAATGTTAATACCCAAAAATATTTAAACCTTTTCCCAAACCCACAAAAAATATACAAATATACCCACACCCACACCTTGTTTATTACTCATTCTAGAGAAACCGAAAAGAATCAATGATTGATAGAATGTTACCCTATTATTCGACACTTTTTACCCTTGCGTTCCATTTTCCTATCTGTTAGAATTTTGTGCTCAGAAACAAAGAAGAAAAACATTTTTCTTTATCAAATTTAAAATCTATGAAGGTTATGTGCTGAGTTTATTTTGGTTTGTTTCACCTTACTCATATCTTTGGAAAATCTTTACATAGATGAAAAATCAGTTTTTATCTTTGTACATTTTTTTTGGAATCCTTTACGTAATGTTAAAAAAAACATTCCATTTTATTAAAAGAAAACCAACACCTAAACAATTTATGCTACGCCATGGAGTGAATGTAATTTAATATCGCTTATATCGGAATAAAAACTTTGTCACCGTGGAAAAATTTCAATGTCAACTTTGGCAAGGTCATCAAAGTAATATTTACTGATTCTTTATTTCAGGAATATGGTTTACTTAGAAGCAACTCGCTTGGAAAAATCAGATAAAGATAGTCGATAAAAGGTTGTTAATATGAGCACGAGTTCTATATATTTGGCATTCTTTTACAATTCGAACAGATTTGGACAAAATCTGACCGAAACATTTTTGATTTGAAATTCTGAAATTTTTTTACGGTTTTTATATCGAAACAAAAGATATTAGTATTCGAGGAATTTTCCTCTGTTTTTACTTTTTGGAAATTAGAGCGGTTTTAAATTTCGAGAATTTCGTGATTTTTGGCTTGGACTTATTTTTAAAAATTCATAACTTCGGTTTTATTAGAGATAGAAACTTCTAGTTTGTTTTATTTTAAAGCTGAAAAATGTTATTTTAAAAAAAAATTAAAGTCAATAAAAATTATTAACAAATTCCAATTGCTATATAACAAATAAAATATTAAAATTGATTTTTAGTCATTGCCTCACCACGTAATGAGTTTTTCGTATGTCCATCGTATCGTATTCTACGTTTAATTTTCTACAAAAAACATATTGTAATAAACTTCGTCTAGAATGGGTTAATTTACTCATAAATAACCAATACATTCTGCATAATGTTTTCCACATTCATGAATTAAAAAAAGGAGTTACCTAATACATTTTGCATAAATTAAATTTGAGTTCGCTAATACAAATGTTTTTTTTTTTTTTTTTTTTATTGGAGGGCCTTGAGACTTGCAGTTCAAGTAGCACTGCGACCTGAAGATCTATTGTGCTTACCCTGATTGTTTTATTAGTCAGTCGTCGTCTGAGCCGTTACTGGTTGTATTCTGTCATCCAAGTTGAGACTTTTAATAAAATTAATTAGCTCAATTGGAGTGACGTTTTGTGGTAATGGAAGTGTTAGTGTTCTATGACCAAGTTGGTTGTATCTGTGCCAAGAGAGTTCAGGACAGCTGCAGATGACGTGTTCCATCGTTTCCACGTCCGAGTAGCAGAATCTGCACCTGTCGGAAATAACAAGGCCCATTTTGTTAAGATGGTGGTTTAAAGGACTATGTCCAGTAACGCACCACGTTAAAATTCTTAGAGTCTCTCTGTTTAAGTCGATTGTTTTTAAGGGTGAAACAGGGAGGTTACCTAGAAACTTCAATACTTCAATACAAATGTTTACATTTATGCAAGTATGAATGAAAATAGGTGTGGCCTATTCAAGATGTACGGACTACGTAATATTGATTTCTAGTGGATTATAGAAGTTTCGATTTATTTATTTTTTGGATATAAATAAGCGAACAAAATATCAGATAGATCAGTTTTAATTTTGCAATTAAAAGTGTTATTAAATATTCGCAAGTATAAGGAATAATCGGTGGTACTTGAGCCTGGGTACTAATAGTAAAAGAATTTGAACTTAGTGGAATAGTAAATACAGGTTTTACGATTCCGAATATTATTGATTCAAATTGTGGAAAAGCGGTGAAGTTTATCGTGCATAAATTGGAGACCTTGGAATTCATTGTAATTAAAATCGGAAGTTGCTGTAACTGGTTGATAAATAAAGTTTGAGATTTTGTTAACTAAAGATCTGTCTTTTTACTGTCGTATTTGCTCAATAGTCTAAAAGAACCAACGAAGAGTCGTTACAATATTTTTGAAAATAAGCCTTCAAGCCAAAAATCACGAAATTTTTGAATTTAAAACCGCTTTTATTTCCAAAAAGTTTAAACAAAATAAAATTTTCAGCTATATCAAAAATGTGTCGGTTTGTAAAAGAATGACCTATATATATATATTATATATTGAAGAAGAGGGCAACTGAATTGTTCTTTAGAGGGCATATGCCTTTCAACAATATAACAACATTGTTATTCTAGATAGTCAACAGTATGGGATAGACAGACAGACTCTAATAGGGTTAATTTTTTTTTAAACAAAATTAGGCAAATTGAATTATGCGCGGATGGATGATTAGAATCACGTCAGTGGAGTAATTCTTTTGAAAACGTTGAAGTGGAGTGTCGTAGGCTTAAGGCGATTATAAATATCACGACCGGTTTATCCGATATAAATACAATAACAGCCTGGCTAAAACAGTTAGTATCCGCTGGCATTAAGGAAAATTATTGGTTTTAAATTTGTTTGTTTATTGTTTAGATATCGAGCTCCTTGTTCTTGGTTTAGTTTAACAACGTGTATAAAATATTTTCTTCATATTTTAGGATCAAATAAGGGAATGTTTATACGGTTATATGCAATAAGTACAAATTTTTTTAATCAATTCAAATGTTCTGTGAAATTTATATTATTAAAAAATATTATTAAAAAATAATTGCTAAATTTTATAAACAAGAAAATTGCAGTATAAGGAAAATTACGATGATCTGAAAGGGTTACAAAGTGTCCAACTAAATAAAGCACTAAGATCTTTTCTGTGTTATTTTT
Source organism: Diogma glabrata (assembly GCA_963693315.1). Classification (NCBI taxonomy): domain Eukaryota; kingdom Metazoa; phylum Arthropoda; class Insecta; order Diptera; family Cylindrotomidae; genus Diogma; species Diogma glabrata. The sequence goes on from OY856186.1 coordinate 390,298,973, forward strand.
TGGACTTGTTGGATTTTTGACTTTTGAGAGTAACTTTTTACTTTATGTTTGTTTTATTTTAAACTAATTTTTCACAAAAAATTATTTGTAAATTTTCTTGTGTTGATGTCGCTCGGTAAAAACCTCGCTCTGAAAGAGATAGCAACAGGGTGAAGGAGTGTGGTGTTTACGACCAACTGGTGGACGATTGCGGTCTACCAGATCGCCTAGTACAAGATGGCGCCCAATGTGGGGCTCGAATCCATGACCCTGAGATTAGTTTTTGGGGATTTTTTTTTAAGATTTTAGGTTGTGAATTTGGTTTGTTTTGACTCTACATGACGTCCAACGGGGCTCTAGAGCGACTATTATTGGGTCTTTTCAATTCAAACAGGGTGGTTCTGGAGACAACAATATATTTGATTGATTTTTTTGAAAATATTTTAATCTAAATTTTTTGGAAGAAAAAATATGCTTTTTCTTAGTAAAAGTGAGTGGACTTGCCGCCAATACCATATCCCATCCTGCGGAGTTTAATCGGATTATTATTCGATTATTCTATTATTATTTCAGATTATTATATATTATATATCGATTATTGTTAAATTTTTAAAATTTGTTTTTTGAAGTTTTCTGATTAGTACTAACTCAACTACTTTGAGTTAAGCTAAAGCTAACCGAAAACCAACTCGATTAGTGCTTATTTGTTGAAAGTTTTGCAATTTTTTTTTGCAGATTATTTTAAGTTTTTACAATTTGTTGTTTTACAAAAACTTTCATTTTCGTTCCTCGTTTTTGTCGAAGGGTAAAATTTTTTTTGATACAAGATTCTCTGCTTTGAGAGACACTCTCTTTTATTTTGTGATTTTCCATAATGTGGTATCAATAAATGAACGGCCTAAGCAAGGCGATAATCGCTCTCTATGGCTATGTATCTCAAGACGTATATCACTACAGATGTTTAGTCGCTGAATGAATCAAAAAACTTGACAATCTGTCAAGTTTTTTGATTATTTTTAATCTTATGTTTTGTATATGAAACTTTATTTTTTTGTTTTCTTTTATTTGCAAAATTTGTTTATAATATTTTTTTAATTTGAATTTCTCTACTGTTGGTGACAGTGGTGACGATGTTGGTGAGAAACATTCATTCCTTTACTTTTCAGGAGGAATGTGGTCTGTGGATCTCCTCCTTTCGTCCTGTCCTGTAATGATAAAATTCGTGTTCTGTGAATGCATCTAATTTATCTCATCATCACATCAAACCACGAATAGTATGTTTCTCACCATAAACTAATCACCAAAATGGACCAAGTTCAAGTGTTAGTGATCGTGAGTTTCATTGAGTTCTATGGATCAATCTGCAAAGTAGCAAAATAGAAAGTATCGTATCAGGCTTTTCGTATATATTTGCAATAGGTGTGAGGGGTCAGTCGGCGGAGTCCTGACTCTAGAAGAGCTAGCGACAGGGTGAATTGGCGTGCTTTCGACCAAATGGTGGATAATCGCGGTTCACCAGACCTAGTAGTGCATATTATAGGTGGCTATTTTAAAGATTAAGCTATGTATCCCCATGTTCTTGGGAAAAACGGTTCCTCGCCTAGCAATTACTTCGCTTTCTGTTCGTACTACGGACACATTCGATCCGTCACCAACAGTGCAGTTGATTATAATTGACGGATTATATAGCGAACTACTTCGACCTCAGGACTCTAATTACGAATTACCTATGGCTATAGGTTGGGTTTCTTAAAGATTGTTCCCACAATCGGCATAATTAGTCTCTTCACCCCTGCATTCAGTTTTGAAACGTGACAGCAATAATTGGCCACCTTGTGAATATAATCGGCAACTTGGAGGTGGTGGTACTAATCTGTTAGCTTCATTTACACTTCATCACCTTTTCCTTTAGTTTACAAACTTGTTCTTTCTGTTGAAAACTTGATTTGGCCAGAGTCCTCTATCAAATACCAGAAACGCAATGATGAAAAAAAAGTTTCGTGACTCACGAATTACGTCTTGAACATCTTCAATAACTTTATTAATTCAGTATTCGTACAGGCGCTTTTAACGTATTTATGAGCGATGTGTTGGCACAATATAATAAAGGTTATCGAAACCGTTTAGATTTTACTCTAAAAATCTTTCTTTATCACAATAAAAGTATTCTGATTTCGTCCGCGAGTTACTGTCAAATATCGAATATCACGTGAATTCGTTTCTTCGAAATACTATTGAAATATTGTACAAAAGCATGCTTAGTCTGCAAGAAGTTGTGGGTTTTGCCACACTCGTTGCGAGCCCGAACGATTTATCGTTCGATTCGAGTAGGTTTGAGCATTTTCACAGAGCCAAAGTAGATTCATTCCAACAAAAAAATTCGAACATTGGTGTATCTTTTTAGACAACGACTGAAGAAAGCTAAAAGAATTCCTAACACATTCCACCGTCATTTAAAATCTTCTCTAAATTCCAGAATTAACACACTGTACTGGAGCTATCAGTTCAGAGTTTATCGATCAGAGCAGAGCCCAGCGATCGAAGCGATCAGAGTTTAGACCAGAGTCCAGAATAGCTATAAAGGTCAAAGCACCTTTATCTTCGTAGACAGATTCGAAAACACTAAACGATTCGTAGAGAAAGCTTTTATTTGAACAATTTTCGTTTGTCAACACCGTCTCACATAACTTAATTCTTATAACTGCAAAAAAAATTGATTAAACATTTTATTTTATATTATAACTTATAACTTGATGCTTCAATATATTAATTATCCTTAGCATATATACTTATATATTTTAATTATTAGTGCAATAATTATTTTTCTTCTTGACCTAATTATTCATAAATCACCTTGTAAAACATAACTATAATTTAAAAAGTACGATATCATGTCAATTTTGTCATGAATTTATTTGCTACAGAAAACAATCGATAGTAAAGTGTTCTTCTGTTTTGTACAATGTTACATATTCATGAGTAGAGAATAATTAGTAAATGTATATTAAATATGAACTATTAACATTAATATATATTATGTAACCAATTATAGTTTATAATATCTTAGCCATAGGCAAAAATTAGACCAACGATTTTTAACATTTGTTGAGTGGCAAGTGCTTACATTATACATATTACATGCAACAGTGTTTATAAAGTTGTGTGACGGAAAAGTAGGGTATATGTAAATTATAAACTAGATATTCGAGAGTGGTAAACGAACTTATAAAGCGATTTCGGGATACTGTAGAAAATAAAAACATCCTAAAAACTCAGCGTAAAAACTGCTTATCTAACTTATTCCTTACCTTGAAACTTTATATTAACTTTTCTCTAAATATTTGTTCAGTCAAAAAACAATAATCGTACAAAATTTTTTCTTTTTTTTTGTTATAATAAAATCGAAACCTAATAAGTTTCACAGAATTTCATTTTCTATAAGAGTACATACTTCTCCTTACTGATTTGAATAAAAGTTTTTGTTTTCGCTTAAAACAAAAATAAAAAAAAAAACTTATTCGTTTTTAAATGTATTACGTTACACTTATTTCGCGATAATTTCTACAATAATATAATAATTGTCATATGCTTATTATATAGTGTAATTGAAACTAGTTAGCAAAAATATAATAAACAACTAAGATCATCTTATTTAGAAAATGGATTTTGTAATTTTGTTAGCTGAAATTGCATTTTTTGATTCAAAAATTATTTGAAATATGTAACTCAAATTTTCAAATTTAAACAATTAAAATCTAAATAGCGGTAGACGGTAATGCGTAATACGAAACCCTTTTGTTGGGAGTTCGTTTTCCCTAAAAAGATTTATATATGTAATTGATTTTCTCAAATTATGTAAGTCGTATCAATTTAAGATTTGGGACAGTAATAATATGTGTTTCTAATTCTTTTAAGATGCTAAGATGTGTGTCAATTAATTCATTTATTTTAGTATAAATATATTTTTTACACTGGCATATGTATATACCTTACTAAAAATATTCTACATTTTCTACAACAAAAAATGAAGAATATTTTTTGGAGAATATGTTTGTAAATTGAATTAGTAGTATATTAAATAACTGAGAACTTTTTATTCGCTTGATTTGAATTTTGAATAAGTTTTGAATAATACGGAATTTTTGTGAGCACTTAAACTCAAGTTATTACAGAAATTATTTGAATTTTCCGATTCAAAAGTATATTTTGAATTTTTTCCCAGAGAACAACTGAGTTTTTCTCTTATATGTATTTCGGTTGAGATTCAAACTTATACCTCATCAGTGCCATGATTCGAACTTTTTGGCAGACAAGCTATCCAATTACGCCACCGAGGCGATCGTATTTCAAAGTTGAATTTATTTTATTTTATATTTGGTTTTGGACCATCCTGTATCTAAGTAGCCAAAAAAATGTGTATGTCTGTGGGTGAGTGTGTGGGTGAGTGTGTGGTTGGTTTGGCTGCGGGTGTGTGAAAGGGTGGTTGACAAAATCAAAAACACATGAAATCTCGATCAAACTTTGGTATTTGATCCAGGGTCACTTGAAAATGGAAGATCTTGATACATTTGAAAATTGGACAAAATGGCAGTGGGTCTGCCGAACACTTGTTTGTTTGAATCTGCAATAACTTCTAATCCGGGCTTTCAATCTTATTGAGACTTGGTATATAAGGTTTTAGTACTGTTTCTTCATTATAAGTTTTATGTTTGTTGGGAACATACAACATTCATTCGTGAATTAATTTTGATAACATTCTGACAAAAGATGCAAATATGTATGGCAATGGCAAGATGCTGATTAGCTTTCAAGCTATATTGAACAAAGTGGTTAGAGTAGAGTGGTCCTCCGAGCATCCGTTTTTTTCACTTCCGTTAAAAATTTCATTTTTGTATGTTTTACAGTGTCTTTATCCACACTGCAATTTACAATAATGAAGTGACTATGAAGAAACTTATGAAAAAGATTTCATTTAGTGTGAGAAGATAGTGAACAGTTTTTGGAGCATATCGACCGAAATGGCGAGGGGCTCCTCCATACAACTGATGACTTTTCTAGAATAATAAATTAATGAATCACGTTCTTTTTGCTCTTTATTTATAAAAATGTACAAAATGGTGGTTCTTCAAAACAAATTTCCTTCATTTCCTCTCAAATATTACTCCATCAGTCAGTCACAGAAAATAGTTCAAGGTCGATAAACATAGAAATTATATCATACAAAAAAAAACTCTTATTTTCTCAATTAAATTTTACTTCAGACAAAAAAAAACTAATTAAAACTTTGCGTGTTAAATATGAAAAACATTTATATTGTTTCTAATCGCGCATGTTATGTATGTAAAGTAAATGAAATAATTCAATATTCAAGGAGACAAAGTTTACTGTACCACAAACAACCAACTATAAAAAACTAGTGAAATTTCTTATTGTATTTCAATCTAACTGCACTAACATTAATTAAATATAATTTATTTACTTTAATTGAATTTAAAATTAACGCCATTATTCATTTCCGTGGTCATGATTTTGATGTAGTTTTTTCTTTGAAGATGATAAGTTAAATAAATAAACGATTTTTTTAATTTTTATAGATTACTAAAAACTATCAGTGCTTAAACTATTTACAAAGTTTTATGAGAGTAATAACGGTCAAACGGTATAGTTGTGAATGATTTACTTTACAATAGATTATCAAAATATATCTAGAGTTTCTTTTAATTTCACCAAATGATGTGATGAATTTTTAAATTTTTTTTATTGTATTCCATCTTTGTATGCAGGTAATTTGACGTTATGTGGATTAAAATTAAATGTAAAAAAGTTTAAATTTGTAAGTAATTTCTTATTAATGAACAATGAACGAGTAGGTTTATATAAATTAAGGTTTTTGAACAAATGTATTTAATGAACGCAATAAGGCATTTTGAAAAGAGACAAGTTAGACAATGATTTTATCCCAGTTGTGTTGTAACGTTTGCCCCGACGGACACTATAAAATCCATTATTAGAAAGAAAAGAAATTGTAAAATCCTATAATATCCTATAACTAAAACTAAATTTTTTGCTTGTTTCTAAATTTTCACATAAGGTGCGACCATGAAATTTAATTGGCACAATTTTTTTTTGTGTCGTATTTGCTCCATATACATGTAGACTGTCAACAAGGGTCAACATACAGGAACGTAGACTGTCAACAAGGGTCCTTCACCTTCATTAATTTCATTAATTCACTCAATTTTACTGTCGAGTTTTAGTGATCAGTCCATAGTTTTTCCAATTTATCAACTATATTGGTTGACTATCGGTTAATCGGAAAACCGGTGTGTTGATGGTTGTTAATGTTTTGCTTAAAACACTTTAACCTAGATGGGAGTCGAACCCGGATCCTCTAAATTCAACGTCTAACGTGCTACCAATAGGCCACTCAACACACTATTAGCACAATAGAAAAGAAAAAAATCTTCATGACAGATCAAGTCCTATATAATACAAAATGAAAACAAAAGCCTGTTTCCACAGAACGCGCACAAACATGCAAAAAAAAAACATTTTATTTTCTATAACATCTATGAGACCCTATTCCCAAACACATATTTTTCAATCGACAATAGTGTCAATTTCACTAAAATCCTTCACAACTTTGTGCAAAAATGGTATTCCATAACCCAAATTTACTTACACATAGGTTTGTGTCTTACTTACAAAATTCTAACAGATTAATTAAATTATAGCACATTTCACAAGGCTGTCATTTCTTTTTGGCAACCCCGCCGATCCTTTGGATGTAATTGGGTCTTAGTCAAAAAATCATCCTAATCTTAAGGAAAAGATATGCATAGTGACGTCATGACCAAAGTATATAACTTTGAGAAGCCCGCCGAATTGATCATCTCTTCTAGAAAGGAATTTGAGGGCTCTTGGTCCGACTGGACTTCCAGCGAGAACAACGTTTTCTATACGGATGGCTCACCGTTGAATGGAAATGCAGGGGCTGGGGTGAACTTGGAATCAAATAATGTAGCAATAAATTTTTGCTTGGACGGTTTTGTAAAGTCCTTCAAGCGGAAGTGTATGCTATCAATGAAAGCACACACGTACTATGCGCCTGCGTCTGTAAGAGAAACTAATTTGCATTTGTCGGACAACCAAACAGCTATTAAAGCACTGTTAAGCTTGGAGACTAATTCTAAACTCTTAAATGAGTGTAGGAAAAATCTCTGTAAGATAACGTAACTCAACAACATCACATGCGATTACATGCGATGGGTTCCAGGTCAAAGTGGCATTTCAGGCAACGTAAAAGAGGATGAACAAGGGCGGGAGCGGTCTTGAAATTTTCTTGGTCAGAACCAGCCTTAGGATTATCCAAAAAGTTTGCCTTGTCATTATTAAAGGATGATGCGGACTTTAAGATGCATGCTCTGTGGAATGCGTCATCAACAGGCAAAGAAAGTAAGATGTAGCATTTCAGATAAAAAAGTTAATTTTTTTTTAAAGTTGAAGAAGAAAAGAAAAGCTCTGTGGTCGGTGTCCTAACAGGACATGGACATCTAAATAAACACCTGTTTACGGTTAGACTTATGGAAAGTCTTCTCTGTGGATGTTGTCTTGAAGAGGAGGAGGACTCTTCAACTTTTTGTGTCTAGCTCTTTCTAATCTAATCTAATTTAAGACCAACTAATGACAATTCCATTTCCTTCTTTCAAAACAATATATTTCTTTCCAAAACAAGCTCTTAAATCCAATTCGCATTCAACCTTTACACTTTTGTTCGGCTACCAATTTATATTTTTTTTATATTGTTACCAGTTACAATCTTACTATACAAAAACTTAATACAAGTGCCACAAAAAACTAATCTAAAAAAAGACATTATCTTTACAAACTTAATTTTGACATTAAATTAGTTAAACAATTTATATCAAAACCTGTAGCACAATAACACCATTAACACTACTGTTCACCATCTTAACTTTTTGATTAAAATTTACATAATCTCGCCAATCGAACAATGATCGAGTATATATAGTCAGATTCTCCACCTCTTGTATCTTCCTAATTATACTCTTCATCGCACACCAATTAAAAATTTCCAAATATCATCTCAATTATAATGCAAGTCAACCATTTCCATATATCATCTCAATAAACAATTTCCTTACAACTTCAGATAATAATTCTACCTTCAATAAATTTGAACAACCGTATTATACATACATACATTCAAAAAAATAAAAGTCACTCAAAATTTTTGATTTTTTCAAATAAATTTTTTTGTAATCTACAATATTTTTGGTAAACTTACAAAAAATTGTGAGTTGAATATTTATAAAAAATTTATAAAGTTTAAATAGTTTTTTTTTGAGTGTAGAATACTATTACTAAGCTTTAGAAACAAAAATGTTCATCATTTATGAAGACGGTAACATACATTATTAAACGGTATTGTGTGACGCATCAAAGCAGTAAGAACACATAATGCTTTAGTGTTTGTTTAAATTTAAAGGCCGGAATCGAAATAAATTAGCAAATCATTAGTGAATTTCTTTAAATGTGAATATTCTTATTTTATAGTAAAATTCGAAATAATCTGTCGTTACATCTCATAATACACCACACCTCACTGGTCTCACCAAATGCAAAGCATTACCTTCGAGCCATGAATAACCTTTAGAGACGTCGACGACCCGGGTTTGCCTGGCTTTCAATATGCCGGTCTGCGCTTTAGATGGTCTTAAAGATTCCTTTTTTATCACGCGTTATTATTCTATGAAGAAACCCCTTCCTTTGTTGTCGTTGGAGCAGTATTTCGCATATGTTTTTCGGCGTTCAATATCTATATCCTTCAATTGGTGAGGAACCATTTCCCAAGCTTTTGAACTAACCCCATTGCATGCAGATTGCAGACATTGTGAAACTCTTTCTCGGGTTATATTTAACTGTTTCGCAAGTGCAGTTTGTTTCCGTCCTCTTTCCTCGCGTTCCTGGTCTTTCAGGTCAAAATCACAATCTTCTTTGAATTGCCGAAACCACCGTCTACAAATCTCGGAAGCTGCATGTTTCCCGTGAACTTCTGCGATCAAACGGTAAGCTTTCTTTGCCCATAAATGAAAAATAATAATGTAAATCGACATTTTGAACGCGACAACCTATTATTTTTCGTTTGACAACCTATATACATATTGACGTTACAAAATATAGTATTGCCACAGCATGATACAAGCAATAGCACTGTCAGAGTCATCTATTGCAAAAACGATGAGATTTATTTATATACCCAATAGTATAATCAAAGCTTCGATAACTATACCTACATCATCTCTGTTTATAAGTTTTAATCTTTTATTTTATATTCATAATTCTTTCACAATTCGTTTTCGTAAAGACAATTAAATATAAATTAAGTATAAATCTCCATTTGAAACTTATTTATTTATATATGATTTATATTTGTAATTTTGTGTTTTTGACCTTGAACAAATTACGTTTTCGTATTTTCTTATACGGTTTTAGAAGTTGCAGTATGTTGCAACAATGGTTGACAGATTAATCTGTTTTGTAAGATTCAAAATCATATTCAAGATCTATTTTTCTTGATCTTGTTACGAAGTCGTTGTCCCTGAAAAACTTTCTAGAATCTTCGAAGAAATATTAATTTTATCGATCAGACTCTTATTGTTCGTTCTATCCATAATAGAACAACGAGTTCAATGGTTCTTTGTCTTTCATTTTTTGTGTTTGTTTTCGTTAAGTTGATTTCGATAATATATACTTTTAAAAGTATATGATAACGTGAATGTCAAGCGCTTAATATAAACCAAGTTTTTTGTTTGGGATTTTTTGTTTTTTTTTTTAATTTTTTGTAATTTAATTGTGCAATTGGTAGTTTCTTCTTTGTAGTAGTCTGTGACATTGATAAGGAAAAGTTATTATAAAAAACCAACACGATTAATTTTTTTGGGGGGTCTTCAGAGTCCTTTTTTTTGCATCTTTGATTCCGTCCCCTTTTGAAACTTATCGCATGCACTTCAACGTTTTTTTTTTTTTTTTTAATAAAATGTGTTGTGTAATAGGGTTTAGAATATGTGTCACAACAACACATAAATACCTTTTAAGATCTTGATCTAGACCTGGGTCCCACAACAACTGGCGTTCTGAGGTGTAGATTAACGCTTTTTTTAAACATCTGTGGGTTGAAGCCACCTGAGACTAAGTGTTCCGGCAAACTATTCCATTTGTACGCAGTTCGGACAAAGAAGTCTCTCTGCGATCTGCCAGTATGACAGCGCGGGATTTTTACCGTTTCACTGGTTGCGGCAGCCGATTGCCGAGTGGAACGAGGGTAAGAATAAGTTTGAGGCATGATGCCGCTGATTTCATCTGAGCACTGCTGATGACGATATTTGTAAAAAACAACGAGGTCAGCAACAGTGCGACGATGTTGTAGGGAATCAAGTTTTGATGTCAAAGTTCGATCACCTACAATTCGTATAGCTCGCTTTTGAACAGAGTCCAAGAGGGCCAAGATGGAAACAGAGGCAGCACCCCAAACTTGACAGCAGTACTCCATACAGGGACGAATATAGGACTTATAAACATGGAGCAATTGGTATGGAGTGAAAAAATTTTTGCATCTATTTAGGAGGCCGAGTTTGTAGTGAGCTGAGGATAAAATTTCCCGAACCCACAAACTGCGGTTGGTCGGAACCAACTAAAGGCGCGCGTATCCTCAGGGCGTCAGGATTGTTTGTGGTAATCCTTACCTCTAACAGCCGTTTAGAGTAACAGTAACATCGTTACTATCTCCTGTTTTTTTCTAGTTTTTAAAAATTCGGAAAGGCCAAAACACACGAGTGAAAATTAAAAAAAATTTATATCATCGCCATTTTGTGATTTTTTTCCCCCAGTGCCGAAACATAGCCGACAATTTTTTAAGGAAGAATTTAAAAAAAAAATTGTTTCAAAACACTACAAGGGTTGAAACCACGCCGACCAGGACGCACCATTTTTATGAAATGGGGGCCCTCACCAGCCTATAACTTTAGAATTTTTGTATTTTTGAGTTGTCAATAAAGATTCTGCAAATCTTACTTTAAAAATTGACAAAAGCTAGGCCTCTAGACCCCCTTAATTGAACCTCTTACAGTTAACTGCACTGGTGTCTGAGTGTTTACTTACGATGTATTTTTTTATTGGGGCGCCAAAGCGTTACGTCGAACTAGCGCAGTGACTTAAAGGTGTTACATTTTGCTCTTTGTCTCTACTCGTCTTTGAACAACACAAAAAATCGTATTCATGGACAGTAGTCATCGGTCGCATTGCTCTAGATTTTAATTACCTCAAGAGAAGCTATATATTTCGGTAGTGGTAGTGTTAGTGTTTCACGATCGAGTTGGATGTCCTTGCGAAATAATTCGTCAGTTGGATGTTTCACAAAGAAAGACTGAATGTGATATGGAGTGTTACATAACAGATGGGTGCTAAAATATATTTATATTTCTAACGAGCCTACAACACAAATTCAATTCGCTGGGATTTTTTCCGGTATCCAAATACTACAAACAACATTTATACTTCTTGAAGTGTTCTGTACTCTTTGCAACAAATAACCAACCTGAAAAGTACATCGCTGGTCGTTTTGGATCTGGTCCTCAGGGATTTATGCTTCAGTGATTATTTCTTGTTTGATGCATAGTCAAACTCCCTTAGGGAATTATTTCTGTGGCCACCGGAGAGACATAAGAAAATGCACACCTCTTACGTAGATCAGTTTTGTATTTTTGATTGTCAATAGATAAAGGATTCTCAGATAATCAAATTTACTATTACCTAATATAAATAAAATTGTGACTAATGTATCAACAACAATTTATTTTTCTTCCGATCGGATTGACCGACAGTCGACACCTCAAAATTATATATTAAAATTTTATCACTTTCTCTCATTCTATTTAAATTTATTGGATATATTTTTTCACATAATATTATCTCATATGAATAAAAACTTATTGATGATATCATCGGTAAACTCAATTTGACATAATTCTATAATATCAATAGCAGCACCAAGTGCGGGCTTATAATATTATCTCTCCCACAATGAATAATTTTTATGTTTAATTTTTTATGTTTTTTTTTCTTTTTTTAGTTATATTTAAAGATTCACTAAACAAAACTAGTTTTTCTTCATCGTCATAATTATCTTAGATCAAATTCTTTTCTACGTAAAACGTATAAACTTTTTTAATATAAAATAAACAAACCTATTTTTTTTTTTGTGTGAGGTTTTTGAATTCTGTTAGTATCATCACTTTTGTGAATGAACATCTGTAATTTTTTATTTTTCGATTCGTTGAAAATTGTTAGATATGTATAGTAAATTTTACTTATATGTGACACATAAATAAGATGAAAATGAACATAAAAGAAAATATAAGAATTTTCTTTACCACATCAATTACAACTAATCAGATTAGCAGTTCTTGTGTTATGTTATACATACTGACATAATACATAGCTAATTTGTTATTTTGTGTTAATGTTTTGTAGTTCATTCGCTGTGAAATGTGACTAAAGGAAATTAATTATATTTATTCTACATATGACCAGTTACTAGTGATATATGGGAACATAAAATTATTTTGAATATTATAAGTAATTTTTGAAATATAAGAAGACCATTGATGTTAGGTATAGGTTGGTCTAAATTGATTAAGTAGTGGTTTACCCGTTACAAGTTGATCGCGATTAGGCGAAAATTAAAATAAATTGTCATGTATTTTTTCCAAATAAATACCTAATAACAATGATTTTCTCAAGTTGTGGAGAAGACAAGAAAATATTCGCTTAATTCAAAACCATTCGGTTAATTCAAAACCTTCGCGAAATAAAAAACATTTATATACAGAAAGCGATATTAAGTAAAGCGAAAAAATGAAATGCAGGTGATTTTAAAAAATTATCATATGATACCCGATACTCGATGATACTCGACCGGAAATCTTTTATTTACCACTTCTTTCTATGCGAAGTAGTAAAACGTTTAACAGATTCGAATGCAAATAAATAGCTGAACGAAAATAATGTAAATAGATATAAAAGAAATTAACAAAGAAATATATATCTATCAGTTTCATCAAACAGTAGCAATTTCGAAACGATTATAATTTATTTTCAGTTCAACGATCATTGTTCATACTAAATCAACCAAAGAACATATGTTACTTATAAGTTTATCACTCCAATATTTCAACATAAATCAATATGTTACCACATTGCTACCAATTATCATAAAAATTTTACAAGTGTCATTTCTAGACATAAAATCCATTTACAATATAAAATATTCAAATAAAAACTTCTCCATTTTATTTTTTTTTTGACCAAAACCAAATTAAACAAACTATATTAGTCCAATTATCCAACTCACAACAGCTTAATTTGAATACAATACGTGCAATTTAGGTTAGTCGTTCAAGAGCATGAGAATTTTAATAACAGCATCATAGGTACGAGCCCCACCTTGGGCGCCATTTGTTTTAAGAAACTATTTAGATATTTATTGATATATTTAATATGCCGTAACAGACTTGGAATATAACAATATTAGAAATCATAGACCAATCATCATAGTTTGGTTCAATATTCACTTAATTTGCCACTAAGTATTTGAATTTTGGGTTGGTGTGGGAACGAAAACATTTTCAATTATATGCCAAAAAAATAAAATTTAAATATTAAACAATATTACCACTCATTTCAATGGCGTCAGAAAAGCTTTTAATTTTAACTATTGAGCATAACGAAGTTGGCAATTTAGCATGACTTTAATTTTTTTTTTTTTTCAAAAACGTTTGCGGATAGCTTGTACTCCAAAAACTTTATTAGTTCTAATATGTTTGCAGTTGATACGGAGAAACTAAACAAGGTGCTGCTGCTATATCAAGGCGTTTTTATTCGTTTGATCGTTTGACAGCCCATTAATCAGCCCGATCTGATATATAATTTTATTGATTGTTAGAAGTGACTACAAGCATTAAATTTATTTCCATAATTTATCAAGCCGAAATTGGCCAGATTATTTTCTGTCACCTCCTTTCATTAATTTGATACGAAAATGGAAGCGTTTGACATTACTAAAAACTACTAACAAACACGTGACGAATGGATTATCCACAAAATAACACCAAGTCGCCAATTCTTCTACGATAAAAATTTTATACATTCAATATCAACTTATTATGAAAGCTAACAATAACAAAAATTTTGAACAAAAACTTGTTTATTATAAAATAATACAAAATAAATTATAATTTATAACGAAAAACCTATAAATAAAAAATGGAATCATTATACAATATGGAATTATTCTAATCGCATTTATATTTTGGTTGGACAAAACAACGAAATATCGATCCGACAAAAGCAAACAAATTAAAAGAAAAGAAGAAAAACTTTGGAATATACTTATAAGATTTGTTGTTGGTAACCAACCATGTTTTTTTTTGGAAAAATTGTTTTAATCGCATATTTATTCCAATTTCTATATTTACTCGTACATATTCGATGATATATCGTAAGAATTGGAAGAATTTTCAAAGGTGAATCAACATTCAAAAGATTTTTCTAATGCTATTACATCACTACTTTGTTGTTTTTGATTTTATCGAGAAAAAAATTACTTTTATTGACATTACCTGTTCGCGATTTTAAGTAAAATTAATAAATAATAATAAAATGAATAGAATATTAATAAATTTTATGTAAAACTTTATCGATTATTTTTGTGTTTCTGATTATATATTTTTATATTGATAAGATTACTAAATAAAATAAACAAAAAAAACAAACAAATATGTTTGTATTTTTAGAAAATTATCAAAGCCGAAGTTATATAATTAAAAATTGACGATTGATAAATCAAATCAATTAAATGTGTCTGAAACAACACATTGTAGCGGTGTTGTCATAGCTTTGGTACGAAACTTTTTACTATTTTCTATAGTTTTATAATGTGTAATAAAGTATGTTGTGTTTTACGTTAGCTAGCGGTTCGAAACGGAACGGGATGATTGGCACTACTTGAATATCTTTAAAAACACTTGCCTAACTTGAAGGAAATTGGGAAATTTTGGCAAATGTTTTGTTGTCTGTCATAGTTCACCGGACTTGATAGTTTCATCCAAAGTTCGGTCGAAATGCGTACGAAAGCATAATACCCTAGGCAATTTTGATCACAGCGTCATAGGTTCGAGCCCCACCTTGGGCGCCTTGTTCTAAGAATTATTTAGATATTTAATATATATGCCGTAAAGGGCTTTAGGAATATAACAATATTAGAAATCATCATTTTCCTTGTTCTTTCTCTCATTTAACTTATTTCTTACTATTAAACGATGTTATTTCGTTTTTCTTCGCATGGGTGATAATTGGCACATGTTTAATGATCCATCCCGACTTGAGATCTTTTCAGGGTATGGAATGTCCCCACGAACTACGAAGGGTATCAGGGTATGGAATGTAACCATTTGACGAAGTGCATGTTGCACACACTTAGTTCACTTGTCAATTTTAATACCGTACCTGTACCATCATATCCATTTCTTATACATTTTCTCACGTTTCGTTTTTGGATATTATGCAAAACATCATTAAATTATATTAAATATGACTGCAGCCTCAATGTAGAGTTTTAAAAGTAAATTGCTAGTGTGAACATGATTCAACAGGTTTGGAGATTGTTTTTCATTCTTAAAGGAAATAGCTTTTTTGTGTTACCAATATAACACAAGTGCAAGATATTTTTTCAGTTTAAATATGCACAAATCATATTCTCCAAAACAGGAACATAACCATTGACCCTTAGGAGTGGCTTTCATTAAAAATTTACCAAAATTTCTGTCATGGTTAATTTTTTCAATTTTTTTATATATTGCGTTCAGAATTACGGAAGGAAGAACGGTGAAACCTCTCCATCTTGGTTAAAAACTCAACGTGGTTAAAAAACCATGTTTACACTACTCCAATCCCAACTGCTTAAAAAAAAGAGCTATGATCATTAGACCCTGCGCCTTATTTTTCGTTCAAAAATTAACCCTACTAGGGGGCATTGTAATGTTACCATACCATTTATAATTTTTCGGTGTGTAAGCTTCGTAACTACGCGGAAATAACATAGAGAAAAACGCACATAATCAAAATTATAAGAACAACTGGAGGATACTGAGGGTCGATGATGGTGTTGACAATTTGTTTCTTATGACTACTAAGCAAACCACACCGTCTAGACCAAAGTTAGGATTATTACATTCATTTTTTTTTTGGTGCCGTATATGTTCCATATGAGAACGTAGGCTGTCAATAAGTGTCCTTCGCCTGTATTAATCTCATCAATTCACTTAATTTTATTGACGAGTTTCACTTGAAGACATAATTCAATCGATTAGTTTTATATGGGTTATCAGCCCATAGTTTTTCCAATTTATTAACTATATTAGTTGACTATCGGGTAATTGGAAAACCGGTGTGTTGATGGTTATTAATATTTTGGTTAAAAACACTTTGACCTAGATGGGAGTCAAACCCAGGTCCCCCGAGTTCGAAGTCTAGCGTGCTACCAGTATAAGTCACTCAACATAAATGGCATTTAATACTGAACCAAAGTATCAACACCGGTTTTGAGGTATAGAAACCAAACAAAGCAGATATACCGATATTTAGCAAATGGTAGACTCGGAGTCGTCTACCATTTGCTAAATATCGGTATTTCTGCTTTGTTTGGTTCATCAATTTCAAATTATATTTTTGGTAGTGAAAATATCAAAAACTAGTATGTCGATGCAAAGTTTAGTTTACATAGTCTAGGCCAAGGGGTGCAAGAGATCAACTCATCGTATCTTGTTTCATATCCGATGGATTGCATCAAATTTTACAAATATCTCATGATCTTGATCTCGTGGGTAGTAATTGAGAGGTTTTGGGGTAAAAAAGCCAAAGTCAACAAAAATTTTGTATTAATAATTTTGCACTAACCGCAACGACCAATCTGAAACGCGTTTTGAACTTTGACAATTTTTACATAATCACCGAAGGTTCCCGATTCAACACAGAATTCTTCACATACCTCCAACCAACCGGACCCATTTTACCATTCAACGATTTTTTTTAAAATGCAATCCAATCTCTAGAACGCATAGTTTTGGTACTTAATAATTTTTTCTCTAAAATTTTCCAAGCTAATACACAATCAGATAATTTCGCATTATTGTTTTTGCAAGTATTGCCGACATTTACAATCGGCTTTAGATTTTAAACCATGTTTTTTGTTCCTCTTTCTTTTTTATATTCTCGATTTTGCTCCGATACCTCCTCTAAAATTGTGTAAATAACATTTTAAAGTATTAGTGTAATTAGATTCTAAAATATCGTCTCATAATTGTCCAACTATTTGTTGTCGATTAGTTGAACTGTAACTACGACGTAGCTCACTGGGCTAGCTAGAAAATTATTCATTCTCCACAAAGGTGGAGATTATTCGGAAAATGAAAAAATTAAACCAATAACAAATTCAATTTTAAAGTAAAAATGGAACTATATAGATTATAGAACAATAATCTCCCTTTGAGCAATGAAAATGTTTGAAATGGAAAATAATCCTTTACACAAAATTACTTGAAGATGTAAAATTTAAAATATAAATCAGAAAATATATGGACTGGGTGAAATCTCACAGCTCTGAGATATCAAGACTTCGGTCTGGGTTAACGATTTTGATATAGTTTTCGGCAAAAAACTTTTATGAGGACATGGTTTTTAGTTTTGGGCAGCGATGTATATCAAACATAACTCTTTGTTAAAGTAAAAGTATTTTTTATCTCTGTTTAGAAATTTATTACAAAACTAACACGAAACATCAATAGTCCAGTAACTTTGTCGCCTGAGTGTATGGGGTAGTATGCGTCAAATCCGGTAGTTCTGATTTTTTGCAGACTTGTTTATGATGTTGGCCTAATGAATAATCCAAGTTTGTGACCTCGAGCGCCGAACGCAACTTTGTCAAAATTCGCAAAAACCGCGAAAAAATCGTTATTTTTTCAAATTTTGGCGATTATAACCCTAAAGGGCTAGTTTTTTCTTTAACTTTTCTTAAACCGTTTTTAAAGTAGTCTAAATTTGCTACAATATGATACTAGAACTGTCTCTGCAGACCCACTAGTTTCCGAGATTAAGCCTTTCAAAGTTTATCACTTTTTTCGAACTTCGCAATTGCTTGCAATATACCTTTGTAGAGTTTTCTATATCCCTGTCCTAATAATTGTATTAATAGATATATGTGTGTGGTGGCCGATGATAAAAGAAGATTATGTAACTGTACCTGATCATTTTTGTAGTTGCAGTAGCAGGTATCCCAGAAGGTGACGATCTCTCCGATGTCGAAATGGAGGATGACTTGTGGGCACACGACGTCGACTATTCATCACCATCCCCTGATGGAGATATGCCATCCCAATACGTCGATCCAGATACGGACGAGCCTCAAGCGGAACCTTCCAAGAGGGCTAAATTAATTTAATTTTTTGATGTAGTCCAGTAACTTTGTCGCCTGAGAATATGGGGTCTAATCCGGTAGTTCTCATAGTATGCGTCAAATCCGGTAGTTCTGATTTTTTGCAGACTTGTTTATGATGTTGGCCTAATGAATAATCCAAGTTTGTGACCTCGAGCGCTGAACGCAACTTTGTCAAAAATCGAAAAATCGAAAAAACCGCGAAAAAATCTTTTTTTTTCTTTTTCAAATTTTGGCGATTATAACCCTAAAGGACTAGTTTTTTCTTTAGAATTTTTTTAATGTTTTTAAAGTAGACTAAATTTGCTACAATATGATATCAAAACTGTCTCTACAGACCCAATAGTTTCCGAGATTAACTCTTTCAAAGTTTATCATTTTTTTCGAACTTCGCAATTTTTTGCAATTTATACCTTTGTAGAGTTTTGTACATCCCTGTCCTAATAATTGTATTAATAAATACATGTGTGTGTGGTGCTCAATGAGAAATAGTAGATTGTATTACTAGTGCGAATGTGTTTTCCAAACAAGAGTTAGTTTGCAGCATGACCGTAGGGAGTGCTGCAATAACTCGCGTTTGGAAAACGCATTCGCACTAGTTATACACACCATTTTTTGTAACAAATGCATAAAATTTATAAATATTGATTTAATTGTTAATTTAATCATTTATTTCTTTTGGCTGAACAACTGTTTGGAGAATATCAGTGTGGTTTCCGGCGGGGCCGAGGTACTACCGATGCACTTTTCTCGATAAGGATGATTTTGGAAAAGAATCGAGAGTTCAACATACCTGTGCACACTGTTCACACTTCTCATTTTCTTTTTTAACATCCCATCATAAAAGTACAGGGCTTCGATAGTATATTCAGGGTCAAAGTTCATTTAGAACGACAGAATTGCAAAAAATTGCGAAGTTTGAAAAAAATGATAAACTTTGAAAGGCTTAATCTGGGAAACTATTGGGTCTGCAGAGACAGTTCTAGTATTATATTGTAGCAAATTTAGTCTACTTTAAAAACAGCCTATGAAAGGTTAAAGAAAAAACTAGTCCTTTAGGGTTATAATCGCAAAAATTTGAAAAAATAACGATTTTTTCGTGGTTTTTGCGATTTTTGACGAAGTTGCGTTCGGCTCTCGAGGTCACAAACTTGGATTATTCATTAGGCCAACATCATAAACAAGTCTGCAAAAAATCAGAACTACCGGATTTGACGCATACGGTAATGTATAAAGTTACTGGACTACAATACGTTACCAAAATTCCAAAAATATTGTTAAATTAAATAAAATCAAACTTTTTTCAAAATTTCATAAATATTTCAAAAATTAGAATAAAATCAAATTTTAAACTTTTTCTGAATCCCAATAATATTCCAAAAATTCTTAAAAATTCAAACTTTTTCCAAAATTCTAAAAATATTGCAAAAATTATTACAAAATCAAAAATTGAAAATTTTTTCAAAATTCCAAAAACTGTAATAAAATCAAATATTAAAAATTTTTCAAAATTCTAGAAATATTCAAAAAATTCTTACAAAATCAAAAATTACAACTTTTTCCAGTATTCTAAAAATATTGCAAAAATTATTCCAAAATCAAAAATACAATCTTTTTTCAAAATTCCAAAAATATTTCAAAAACTATAACAAATTCAAAAATTGTCCAACTTCATTTTCAATTACATTTCGTCATAAAAACAGCTACATTTTCTTTCAAAAAAATTGGCTAAAAAAATAAATGAAATCATTTTTTGACACACTTGACATTATTTTTTGACAAACTTATAATGCCATAATTCTCAATAATAATAATAAATTTTCATGTCATACAAACTACATATTAATTTTATTTTTTTCTAAAAAAATTGGGTAAAAAATAAATAAAAATCTTTCGACACATTTGACAACATTTTTTTGAAAAACTTATAAATTATAATGCCATAATTCTCCATAATAATAATAAAAATTTATTTCACACAAACAATTAATTTTTTTTTCCAAAAAATTGGGTAAAAAAATAAATAAAAATCTTTCTTTTGACACACTTGACAACATTTTTTTGACAAACTTACAATGCAATAATCTAGTTTTTGACCTCACATACCAATCCCTACCATCAAGATTTCTCCAAATTCAATGTTCCTACTAGGGTTGCACCGATTAATCGGTAGATAATCGGCTATATCGGCCATTTTGCCGATTAATCGGTATCGGTTTTTTTGTCCGATTAATCCGCCGATTATCAAGACATGCGTTTTTAATTGTTTATTCCATTTTAAACACAACAAATACCAAATTTTAAAACACCATAGTCAGCCACAGTTAAAAACCTTTTTAAAAATGTATAAGATTGACGGTTGTTTAAAAATATGACAAATACATATGTCTGAAAATTATACAAAAAATTGCGATGTTACTTAAATTAAAAGCTCTTTCAAATGACACTTCTCTAAACTGTGTCATGAATGTTAGTTTTACCAATTCATTCTTACTTGAGACATCATTGTATTTTTCATTGTAAACTTATTAATTTTTCTACCATTCCGAACTCTGTTTTTCAGTCAATCAGGTTCGGAACAAAGCGAAAAACACCATGGAAGGACTGCTATTTTATTTAGCGTATGGTTTTAATGACACATTAAAAAATAAAACTTAAAAAGGGTAGATTTTTCTATGAAATCTACCTAAAACAACATGAATACACATTAAATGAACTAACAATCAATTTGATTGCGCATCTTTAGTTAAAAAGTAAAAATATTGAACATTGGGCAGTACATTTGAACATTAGATTATATCGAAAAGTATCGATATATCGAAAAGTATCGATATATCGATGTATCGATATATAAATATATCGGTTTATCGATATATCGATTTATCGATTTCAAGTGTATTTAAAGTGTATTTATTTATCGTTTGTAGAACAATTATCGTTTGGAATCCTCAGTCTTTAAATGTGGTTTTGTTAATGTTTCTGATTGTGGTTTGTGGTTTTTAGCGACAAGTACTATCCAATTGTCTTCGTACAACGTGATAGTGTAATTTATAAATGGATCGAGCAGTGTCGAATTCTTTTGATAACTAAAATGCGACTAATATTGTTCAGGCACAAGGCCGTTTTTGGTTTAGAACATGACTGATTTGATCTTGATTCTGTGAAGAGCCGTTGTTGTGCTTTCTGAAGTTGAGTTCCAGCATACTAGGTTCAGTTTGACGGATATTATTTTTTATGTGACAACTATACACGGTTTCGGTGTAAAAATTTAATTAAACGTTTTGAATCCTACCAGCAGGGATGGTGAGCTTTTGCTTGGTAAAAAATGTCTGATTTTTTTTCCTCAAGGAGGATGACAATTGACAAATGGTATGAATTATTTGTTACCTTTGTTGGTTTGTTGAGGACTCCAAAATTGAATTGATCAATTTCGACCTAAGGAAAACAGGCTCCTGTTTGGGGTTTGGCCTAAATGATCTTGCATCTAAATTTGTGGGTTTTTCGAGTAGTTGAAGATGCCTGGTGTCGTTTAAATATATCAAAATCTTACAAATTTATTGACATCACCAACTTGCGTATTTTTGATGATGATTAGTGTACTCACGTTGGTGTTCAATTTCATAGCCTTTGTTTTTCTGAATTTGATTTTTGGACTAACTTTATTGGGCTCAATTCAATGTTATTAGAATACAAGTTATATATCAAGCTTTCGCATGATACTGTTTAGTTGCATGAGTAATAGTAGCAACAATAATGCACAATCGTGTTTTAATCCTCAGCGATTGTAGTATTTATCACTTTGCTGTTGGTTGTTTTGAATCCTGTTGCCAGCATCCTGATACAGTTCCTTGAACAAATTATTTATTTTCTTCGGGATGACTATTTTGCGAAGTTCATAGCGCTTTTGTTAATTGACTAACTAAACGTTCTTTCAAATTATTGACATGTTGGGTCACTTACTACTCCAAGCCGTACCATGTGTTTGTTTACATGATGTGAACCTGTTAGCAGTCCCACCATTAGTCTACAGCCTGACCGAATCGGATTTAATAAAAATTCCAGCTCACCGTTTGAGTGAACATCTTGGAGACCTTGCAACCTTTTATGTCCCTTCATTTGGGAGTAACTGTTATCGAAGGAGAACGTGTTCGATTTTATCACTACCAGTACTTTCATTAGACTTTAGATTTAGTTGTTCCTGTTTGGAATTTTCCAATAGGGCATATCTAACTCTCCGGTTTGTAGTTGGATTAGTGCTAAAAGTTTGTTGTTGTTTTTGATGCGCCCGCGCTGTTGATAAAAATGCTGCTCGTTTGATTCCATATCTAGGTTCAGAAACTCTGCTACATCCTTTGGGCGATACCACAAATCTTTCTTCGTCATGTGCCTGACAGCATCTTGAGGTCCATATAGGTGCTACGTAGTTTAAAATGGGCATACTTAAAGCTTTGCACGAAGCCCTACGAAGTTCCAGCTAGCGCCTTTAATGCATTATTTCTGTTTTCAAGTTTGACTTCACCTGTTGTGCATGAGTATTGAACCTCAGTAGTCGGTCGAAAGTTACCACCAGCTATGTCGGCTTTTTAACTTTTTAGAATGAGCATGTTGTTGATGCGGATGTTTAGTTTTGTATTGACTTCCTTCGTCCAAGTAGTGTGGAAATTGTATTGACTGATTTTTCTGACCATAGCATCAGCTTTCTTCTTCTAAACTACTCATTAAAGGTATTCATTTACGTTATTGATGAGTTGTTCCAGGTTGCTTCATATGCAAGGACCGTGTAGTTGCCTGTATCTGATAGGATGGTTATAACTTCTGGTGAAGTAGGTAGACTGCCAAGGTAGTTGTGGTGAGAGAACTCCACCTTTTCTTAGTACTCTCATTTTTAATTTGCAGTTTCTGAAATCAACATATGTTTGGTGGCCTCTTAAGTAGTAGTTACACAACCAGCACTTTATTATGCCTGGCAAGTTGGTATTTAGGATGTCGTTATGTAGTGCAGCGTGCGACACTGTGTCAAATGCTATTAATAAATCAAGTGCGACTAAGATTGTTTTTGCACATGTTGTTGTTGTTGTAGCGAAGGGTGTGATGCTTATCACCCGACTCCATGTCCAGGTTCAGGAGCTCTGCTACTGCTCTTGGGCGGTACCATAAATCTTCCTTCATCAGGTTGGTTGAATTTTCAGGACATTTAAATAGGTGGTCTTCATCGTGAGGCGTGCCCTCACATGCGGGACAATTGTCAATAGTTTCGGGATCAACTCTGTTTAGAATGAGTAACCAACCGAATCTTAGTTGAGCTAGGATGGATCTGATGCTATGGGATAGTTGGACCTCTTGTGCAGAAACTTTTGGTGGCTTTCAATTTAGAACTCGATTTGGGGCTTAGTTACTTATAACGTCTTCAACAGCTTTATTGTGAAGTATTTTTAAGCCTGCTCTATAAGTAGCCTCGTCGATGTTACATGTTACTTGGTTGTCTCTAACCTCGTGCAGAAAGCATCTTGCTGTCCTCCTTATAACAGGCCTTGTAACAGGTCAAAAGATGTTGTTTGGTTAGCATTTCACTATGTTCACGGACTGCCAATATGTTACATTCCTCGTGAAGGTGATCATCAAATGACATTCGGTTGCGGTTCGCAAGGCTGCGTTTTGTGTTGTTTGTACCTTCTTCCAGTGAGTGTAAGCAACTTGGGGTGTCCATATGGGTGCAGTATAGTTGATGATAGGTCGACCTATTGCTTTAAGTCGACCTTTTATTGTGTTTTTATTCTTGTCCCATGAACTACCCACTAGTGCTTTCAATGTATCATTTCTGTTTTTTAATCTAGAGTTCACTTGTTGTGCATATGAGCATGGAATTTAAGCAGTGGATCGAATGCTACCCCCAACACTCTCAGATTTTTACTGTTTTACTGTTTAGATGCTTAGTGTTTTATTTACTTCTTTCGTCCATATGGTGAAAATTGTAGAAGTGGACTTTGTGAGATAAAGATGAGAGAACACCACATTGTGGAACTCCTTGTCTTAGCACTCTTATCTTGGACTTACAATTACGGAAATCGATGTGTAGTAGTGAGGTAGTTCAATCCAATGTGTTTTAGCATGATGGCTGAAATGCCATCAGGATTCAGATTCAATAAGCTTTTGATGTCTTAATTTTCCTTATTGCACTCTCAACTTCTCCTTTGGAAAATATAATATTATTTGGAACATATAAACTTACGCAAATGTCTTAAAACTGATCTGATTTCTTTCTCATGTTTACTTTGATTTTCTGTAAACTGTATGTTAAATTGTTTGCGCATTTCTTGTGGTTTTGGTTGAGATATCATCGAAAGTGATCAAGCAATTATTTTGAGTTTGTCGAGGATGAGTTAGGCCCTTGATTACCTTCTAAAGAATTTTACTTATGCCAAGGCTTGATTTACTCACTAATTTTCTCCCTTTATTTCTTTAATGGTCCGTTTCCAATTTGTTAATGTTCTTATTCGGATCTTGAATTCTGTAGTCTGCTGGATCTGCCTCGCAGATATCGTCTCTTTGTGTGACAAGCGCACACGCTTCCTGTGGAAAGTTATGTTTAACTTTAATTCTACCAGTCAGGATGTAGCGAGCTCTAACTTAATTAAAAATATCACTGTTTTTTTTCGCAGAGGACGCCGTCTCTCAAGTAGTGAAAATCGCCGTAAAAGTTGTAAAATCTGCTTTGTTAAAATTAATATACGTATTCTTCTCCGATTTTTTTTTTGGTTTATGGAACGGCTTAATGTGATTATTATCGTCATGTGATCTGATCCTAATGCAATTTTTGTTCTCCGTTTATCAATTGATATTAGTGACATGCTGGCAAGGAGGGAGACATCTGGATAAGAGTACGAGTTGTTTGATATCCTTGTTGGTTGTGATTCGTTAGGGACTCCAAAATTGGAGCCGTCTATTTGATCAGCAATCTTTTTGCCTCGTAAATCAGTGCTTAGGTACCATAGGTCATGGTGAACTTTCACATCTTCGAAAATTAGACTATCTTTAGTATAAAATAAATGTCCTATGGACTGTTCATAACCTGTATCCTAGCTGCTGGAATATAGATATTGACTAGAGTTATCTCCTTATTTTCGGATTTTATTATAATTGATACCCAGTTGTTGCAGGTTTTTATCAGTCCCGGTACTGCAGGTAATGTTGTACGATAGATAACAGTGTTGTGAATGATAAAGACGAGGCATCACCTTTGCCATTCCCTCTATCTAGCCTTATTATAATTTTATAAGCACAGTGATAGATTAGTGATAATTACTAATCTTAGATCTAATATTTAATTTGGTTTCTTGAAAAATCGTGACTAGAATATTGATTGTTATTGCAAATATCATTTATAATACCGTTGTTCTGTTACAAGGCCTGAGCAGTTCTTGAGATAACACCATTCTTTACAGCTATCTCACTGGACGGATGTAGTGATTGTCCTTAAAATGATTTAGCATATTCCACAATTCCATGTTTTAATTGGTCCAGGATTGAATACCCGCCATGACGAGGAGGATTTGAAACAGTAAGGCCAGGGACAACTGCTTTTTTATCCAAAAAATGGAGCGACGGAGTAGCACCTTTCATCGACATTTTTGTGATGGTCCTTGGTTGGAACTGTGTTCCGAGTACTTCTGGGGCGTAGACCATCTTGAGAAGCTCTATGATATCGTCGTTCTTGTTAGTGAGACCGTTGCAATTTAGTTGCATAATATTCGACATCACTCGGAGTTTCCGGATGCGTGTTCATTCACATTGTGTTTTGCTGCGAGTTTATGTTGGCATGTTGACTTGATGTTTGGCAAGATGGCGCTATATAGTTTAGTGCCATGTTTTAGTTGGACCGGGATTTCTTTCAATATCACTTATGACAGAGAGTTTGAAGCAATGATACAAGTGACAACGAAAAAATAGAAAATCCGAAAAAATAGAGCGACGAAATTGTCTGGAGCTGGGTTCCGAGTACTTCTGGAGCGTAGACCCGTCCATCTTGAGAAGCTCTATGATATCGTCGATCTTCTTAGTGAGACCGTTGCAATTTAGCTGCATAATTTTCAACATCACTCGGAGTTTCCGGATGCGTGTTCATTCGCATTGTGTTTTGCTGCGAGTTTATGTTGGCATGTTGACTTGATGTTTAGCAAGATGGCGCTATATAATTTAGTGCCATGTTTAAGTTAGACCAGGCTTTTTTTCAATATCACCTATGACAGAAAGTTTGAAGCAGTGATACCAGTGACAACGAAAAAATAAAAGATAGAAAATCCGAAAAAATACAGCGAGGGAGTTGGTCGGAACTCGGTTCCGAGTACTTCTGTGGCTATTTTATTTTAACATTTGTTTTATTTTTTTTTCAATAATAATTCAGTTTGCTGAATTTAAGGCAATATGCGACAATCAACAAAACGACAACCTTATCCTGAATAATTTTAGACAAAATTTATTATGTTCATCGAAATAATGCTTAGTTTGGTTTACGACTTTAATTAATTTAAAGCTCTCTAATAACAAGAAACCATTAATCAGAATTTCAGAAACCCTGAAATGAACCAAAAACTACACATTAGGGTTGCACCGATTAATCGGTAGATAATCGGTATTCGGCCATATCGGCCAATTTGCCGATTAATCCATATCGGCATATTTTTCCGACAACAAACTCTAAATTCTAGAACGCCATAATCAATTATAGTTGTATACAATTTAAAATTAAGGACTGCGACATTTCTGGTTACGGGGAACTCTCCTAACTCGGCGAGTTTTCTAAAAAAATATTATTATGAGTACTATATAAATTTCATTTGTATATTTCAGTGTAATTCATTATCTCAGCATCTTTATCACTTTACACAATTTACATATCTTTAAATCTGGGGTCCAGTCAATTCTGAGTTCGCTTCAACTTCATAAAAAACGCACGCTTTTAATAAAATATTATTCAAAAACGCTGCAGTGTAAAATAAATAAAATGTATTGTTACTCAAATTGAATGTTCTTTCAAATGACACCTTCCTCAACCAAGTAAAAAAAATTTATTTTAATTTCCATCTCTCCCGTACCCTATATATATAGAACTGCGACCATTTTATTCTTCGCCATAGTTTCGTTTCGTTTGGTTTTTACCAATTTCTTTTTATAAATTTTTTTCAAATTTTATCGCCCATTTGGTTCGGAACCAAGAGGGCATGGTTAGAAAATAGAAACGCACGTTTTTGATAACATTACAAAATCCGTGTGGTGTAAAATAAACAAAAAATTACAATCTTATTTAAATTACAAACCCGCGGGTTACAAGCCCTGCTATTGACACCCGAGTTAACGTGAGTAGTGAACTATTTTTTTCAATATTTTTTTGTGCTGTTGATGCTCCACATAGAAGTCTGGCTATCCTCAAGTGTCCCTCATCTATATTAATTTTAACAATTAAATCTATTTTCTGGTTGACTTTCACTTTAAGACTTAATTTAATCGATTGCTTTTTATGGGTGGTCAGCGCATAAAATGCTCTTAATGACAAATACTTTGATCCGACTGGAAATCGAGATAGAACGCGAGTCCTTCGAGTTCAAATAAAACTACACCACTCGGCCACTAAACACCTCAACTGTTATATGAAGTGGAGAGTAAACATCATCAAGAAATAGAAAGAAATTTGTGCGTGACTCAAAACAATGATTATTGAACTTCTCTCGTTGGCTGATTCAACAATTTTGTTGACTTATTGAACAATTTATTAATATTACGATTGATTTGGTAATATTAATAAAATGTTCATTGAGCCAACGAATTGTGCCAATCAAATTGCTATTTATGTTTATAAAAGTAGTTTATCGTTTTTTCAGTAGATGAAGGGCTTGCAAAGTACAAATTCATTGACTCATTTTCCATCGTTTATATACTACATTAAAACCGAAAATATTAGGCAAATGATATAGCCGAGCTATATCATTTGTAATGCAATAGCTAATTGCTAATAGAAGAGCTTAAATCTCCTTAAATAATAATCGTAATGAATAATGAAAAAAACACCGTTAGACAACTGATTTAGTCTGATTTATTCATTAATATGAAATACCATCGAATGTAGCATAGAGCAAACTTTAACTTAATTTCCATTTTATTTTTCAATTCAAACGCTTATTTAGCTTTTCCAGAGTTTTCTAAATATCAGGGTTCGAGCTAGAAATCGCTGAGTGAAAGCCTCAAAAAAGTTGGTCATTCTAAAATCTAAATACAACATATAGTTGGCACATTGAAATTTTTTTAAAACGCAATAGGATAAACAAATAATCGGCAGCCGATTAATCGGTATCGGCCGATAATGTAAGCCGATTAATCGGTAATCGGCCGTTTTGCTTATCGTTGCAACCCTACTACACATGTTGCAACAGATACAACAATCCTTAAACTTCTTCTTAGAAGATCTAACTAGATGTAAACTTTGTCTAAAATGCGATAGTGACGTGGGTAATTAGAGGACACTAGTAAACTAATCCTGCCACTGTTGTAACGAAACACGTTTTTAGAATAAACGTGAATAAAAACTAAATTAATCCAACATTTTCGGCTTCACCAAAAACAAATAAAAATTTAATATTGTTAGTTCCGATTACGTAACACCAAATTCAATTGATTTTGTTTAGTTACATTATTTAATGTTATAAATAAATTCACTGTTGCTGTAGTGTCGTCACTATGTAATCATATGAAATAAATCTTTTAAAATAGTTTAAGTACGGCAACAAGCTGCCTAGATCATCAAGAACTTCAAATTTAAAATCATGGCTTATAGTTTTAAAATTCGGTCAATAACCTTGGATTAATCTTCTTTAAAAAAAACTAAAAGAAATAAAAAGATTAGTTTTGAAAATTAATTAAAAATAAAATATCCTTTCCTTCGGTCAAATATACACTCCTCCCACATTTTTACAAAAACAAAACAAACTCATTTATTATCATCGCCTAAATGTATTTATTACATATGTACAAAAATCCCAAAACAAAAACAAAATTTAAACATCGATACATGTCCACTGATTCATTCTCACAAACACAAGCGTACGGAAAAAATTTTATTACATCAATTTTGTTTTTTTTTTCCATTGAACGAAAAAAAATACATACAAATAGCTGGAATTACTAAATTATTAATTACAAATGAAATTCGATTGAAAGTTAATAGATTTTTTTATATAGATAATAATAAATTTGTGTGAAGTTTACCTCGTCGATTGAAAGGCCTTACACGTACAGCCACCTTTATTTTATCCGTTGCCATTTTTTGTGTCTTTGTTTTGTTTTTTTTTTTATTTCTTTACAGTAAATTCCCTATCATAAAAACTAATTTCTAATTTATCGAATAAAATCAAATTGATTATTTCTTTTTATCACTTAAACACAAATAGAACAAAAACCACAATATATTTTCTTGTTTTATTAAACAATTTTCTTTGTAATTATAAGATTCACTTAACTTTTGTATTATTACTAGAAAAACCCTTAAAAAAATACATTACACAAAATTGTAAACTAAAAACACTTTCATTCCAATGAATTACAAATTAACTTCTTTGTTTTGTTTAATTATTTTTATTTTTTTCTGTTGTTATGAAATTACATTACAATAAATAAAAAGTTATTTCATTTTTTTTTTCTTTTCTTTTCTTTAAATCCGAAATTTTAATACACGACATAAAATAGATGTTTGACAATCGACGCCATATTGTAATCTGGGGGACCTTTTGGAGTTTTTAAGTTTCTTTCGATTTCAAAATACAGCTATGACGTCACTATTTTATGCGCCCATTTCATTCATATTAGAATAGTTTGAAATTTTGTTGTATGCGCCTGTCAAATTGAGGAAATCATAACTGTTTTATCGATTATAATTTGAGGTTTGTTGAAAATGTGATAGATGGGAGTAATTGATGGTAATGAAAAATAACGATAGAGGCAGGCTTCAAAATAAAGTTTATGTTGGTGGGGTTTCTTTAGCTGTCATAAATTGTTTGTTTCCTTTGGTACAAAATTGCCATTAAATTAATACCGGTAGTTGCATACAAAAGAAACTGGATTCCATATAAATTGAATCGGTCATTTCAAAAACCTCATAAGTCACTCAATTAGAATTTTTCAGAAATCAATAAAAACTATTTCGTACACAAACAAATGAGTTTTAAAGGACTTTTTTATGTTTAATTTAGTATTTGAGTGGTGAAAAATTAAAATAGCGAATAACCCTTGGAGAGAGACAGATGTCAAACTGTCAACAAGCCTTTATTTCTTCGCTCCACTTTAAAAATCAACTAAAATAAAATTATAATAATTAACGCTGTTTAACCAGCTAAAAAGAAAAGTTTATAGTTTAATTCAAATGAATAACTAAAATTTTAAGTGGCAGGAAGTGATTTTTGTATTGAAAAAGAATCCAACAAATTTTGAGAATAAACCGCCATCTTTTTTTTCTTTGTTGTGGTTTGGAGTTTGTGTCAAAGTTACCAAAATGACGGAAAAATGTGGTAAATGTGTTGGTGAAATCTACCTAAATGATAAATGTCTTTTTTGCCAGATCTGTAAGAAGTTCTTTCATCTGGGATGTTTGAGGGCTAAAATTAATAATGCCGAATTTAAAGAACTGCAACAAAAAATCGATTGGTATTGTGAAAACTGCAAAATGATATCACAAAACATAACCTCAACACTAACGGCATCGACGTCAGTTACTCCAACTCCGCCATCTCCTCCTATCACTCGGGATATATCTAATGATGTTCTCCATCAACACCCAAAATCAACATCAACCGAGTGCGGAAATCAGGCCACCATGAACATGCAAAAAACAATCAACGTGCTCTGCAAAACCGTGGAACAACTTAAAAGAGAAAACAGTATGCTGAATAATGACATTGAACTGTTGAAATACAAACTTTTTAAAGCCGAATTAACTCAGGTAAAAAATAATTTAATAATAACTGGGCTGCCACACTCACTAAATGAAAAAGATCTAAGGCCGAAAGTAGTTCAAATAATGAAGAAAATCGACCATTTTTCGTTATCGAATCGTCATCGACCAAATTTCATTATTGTGTTGCACAATAATGAAATTTCTCTTTTCAGCTTTAATTTCAATTTAAGTTTATATTTTATATAGAGTTCTAGTTGTTCTTTTTGATGTTAGCTTAATTTTACTCATTTTTTGTTTAAATTTTTAAGCCACTTTAAAACAATATGCTATCTGTTGCTGAATGCGGGATCCCCATCCTTTCTTGTTTCCTGTTTAAAAAAAAAAAAAAAATTTTATTTTTTCTCTATTAATATTCACTTTTCCTTTCACAAGGGCTCTTGCTTTTCTACCCTTAGTACGAGGAATCTTCTATTTACAATCGTCCTTTCATTGCCACTTGGAATTACCGAAATAAAAAAGAAAAATAAGCTTTCTAACTTATTTTTTCTTCTAACATTGCTTTCATTTCTTATTTTAGCTACACACACTTCTCACAACTTAAAAAACTAACTTTTTTCAATATTGACATCGATTTTAATTTGGATCAATATTTGAATGTGACTCATGACGACAATTTTCTGGATGTTACGTTATCTTTCAAGGGCTTGAACGTTCTCTACCTGAATGGTAGAAGTATCAATAACAAGCTTACAGATGTCGAACTCCTGCTAAGCGCCATTAAATCAAAGGTTCACATCATAGTAGTCACGGAAACATGGCTGAAGAGCGAAACATCAACCTACTGTAATTTGTTCGACTTTACTAGCTATCACTCAACAAGATCAAAGATTGGTGGAGGTGTTTCCATTTTTGTGCGCTCCAATTTGATATCTGAGCTTTCTAGCAATGATACGATAGATGGTAAGTGCAACTTTATTGTGGTTCGTCTTAAATCCTTCAATATGTATATAGGTGCGGTATATAGACCGAGCGACACTAACTTCGAAGTGTTCCAGGACTTTTACCTAGGAAAACTAAACGAACATAAAAATCTGCTGCTTATTGGGGACTTCAATATCAATATCGCCAATGTAAGCGACGCAAAGGTGAGAAGCTTCAAATACTCTACGATGTCGGATGGTTTTGTCTTCATCAATCAGCTAACACCCAATATGGCAACGAGAGTCACAGAGCGTGCATCGTCAACAATCGACCTCTTCGTAACTGATATGCTGAATAACAATTACTATCTAGGAATCGATGACATCGACTTTAGTGACCATAAAATCATGTTCCTGAACATCGATAAGAAGTGCAGTCCGATTACGAATGGTAATACTCCCAAAGTCAAAATACGATATGACTTAGTCAAACACGATATCCTGGAGTATTTAAGTAAAGCCACAGATACTAAACGAGACTGGGATGTTTTTCTACAAACGTTCAACAGCTCTATACATAAACACTCAAAGTTTGTAGTACCGAGACCAAGATCATACAAAAAGGAGTGGGGAACACCCGAATTACTTAAGCTTTGCAAAGAAAAACAAGATCTGTATAGGTTAGTCAAATCGCAACAAGCCAATGCATTCATTTTGCATGAATATAACACACTTAAAAGCAAGATAAAAACTGAGTGTAAAATCGCAAAAAAAAATTTCTACGGAGCCAAATTCTTGGAACAAATGGGTAAACCCAGAAAAACATGGAAGTTGGTCAACACACTAATAAATAATAGACAACCAAATAATGACACTAACATCTCATCAATCTGCTACAATGGCAACTGCCATCAAAGTGATAAGGATAAGGCCGATGCTCTCAACGATTTCTTTGTCGATATTGGTAATAGACTCAACGAAAATCGCTCGTCTAATCAGCAGACTGCTATTATTGAGTCCCAAAAGGGCTCGTCAAGCAGCCCTGATTTACTCGAGCTTACTCCGTGCACAGCCGATGAAGTTATTATCATTATCTCTAAACTTGAAAACTCAGCATCAGCTGGCTATGACAACATCTCAGCTAAGCTAGTTAAATCAATCAAAACCGAGCTTGCTCCACTTCTAACTAATCTCATCAACTCATCTCTAAAGAATGGGTATTTTCCAGATAAACTCAAAATCGCCCGAGTAACACCCATTTACAAAATGAATGGTGAAAAATCAGATCCAGAGAACTACAGACCAATCTCTGTACTTCCTGTATTTTCTAAAATCTTGGAGGAAGTGATTAAAACGCGCCTTGAGCGACATCTGGTTAGTATCCAATTTATATCGAATCACCAGTTTGGTTTTCAGAAGGGTTCATCGACTTTATCAGCATGTTTAAATCTTATCGTTCAAATCTATCACAACATAGAAAAAAAACTTAAAACTTCTGTTCTTCTGATTGACATAAAAAAAGCCTTTGACTGCGTAAACCATCAAATACTGTTGACAAAACTTAGAAGACTCGGGCTTAAGGGTAATGCATATAAAATGTTTACCAGCTATTTTACCAATAGAAAACAATTTGTTCAAATTAATGGAGATAAGAGCCAACAAAAATTGATAACTGCGGGTGTTCCTCAAGGGTCCATTTTAGGTCCCCTACTTTTTCTCGTCTTCATTAATGATATTCTCAGTACAAACTTACAAGGAATGCTACAACTGTTTGCAGACGATGCAGCGTTAGTCTACGGTGAACTTTCATATTGTGACCTGCAGCAAGCCATGCAAAATGACTACAAGGTACTGCAGAACTGGATGATTGCCAACCAATTAACCATTAATACAAAAAAGACAGAATTCATTGTGTTCTATCAGAGGAACTCGTCAATGGAACACATGATTAACCATATCGTTGTTGGTGGAATCTCAATCAGTTGTGTTAAGGAAGTGAGGTACCTCGGTCTTATTCTTAACCACAACTTAAACTGGGTACCGCACATTGACATGTTGGCGAAAAGACTCTCCGGTCTGGCCGGTGTTCTGAAAAAAGTTAATTTTGCCCTTCCCAGTCACGTATTAAAATCGCTTTACTTTGCGTATTTCCATTCTATTCTTACATATCTAAATCCAATCTGGGGTGCAGCACCTTCCTACAAAATTCGTGAGCTTCAAGTCATCCAGAACCGAGCCATCAAAAATCTATACAATTTGAAATTTAGAACGCACACGGTCGATCTATATAAGGACAACATCTTACCAATTACAGTAATGTTCAACTACGAAACACTGCTTATCATCTACAAAATAATCAATAATTCAACTAAATCAGCATTCTGCTTTAGCACAAATGAACACTTTCATGATCACAGCACTCGTTCTGCGCAGTTGTTTAGGCCAATATACGCTAGGACTAACCTTACGCAAAGCAGCATATTCAGCAAAGGTCTTACAATCTACAACTCATTACCCGACCACATAAAGTGCGCTACCACGATATCACACTTCAAAAAATTCACTCGAGCTCACCTTCTAAACACCTTCATTACATCTCGCTAAGTCTATGGATATTTTTTTTTATTTTTTTTTTCTTCGTGCCGCGTCCAGAAAGTCGTCGTCCTAATACTCTGTCCAGTAAACTGCATTTTTAATTTTTGATTAATTTTGATACTTTACAATTTGTGAGTAGCTAAACAAGAGTTTGACTCTGACGCATAATACATGTTAGAGGAAATTTAGGTTTTGAATAATTTTTTCAGTACTGTTTATCTCTCTATAAACCCTCCTTTAATTTTTTATCCCACTTTAATCCCGTTATTCCAATTAGTGCTTGTTTTAAGTTGGTAATTTCCTAGAATAGGTCTACTTTTAAGACCTCTTAGGTAAAAAAAAAAGTTTTCTGTTATATAAAAATGTTCTTTTGTACTTTTTATTGTGTCAATAAAACTATTTTTTCAAATCGTTAAAAAAAAAAAAAAAAAAAAAAAAAAAAAAAAAAAAAAAACCTTTACAATTACATGCTCCCGCATGGAGGGACCAGTTTTTATTGTTTTGAAATTTTTTTTTTATTTTTGATCTACGGGTGTGACAACCCCGCGTACTCCAGTCCCTGCTATTGACATACGAGTTAACGTGAGATATCACACACGACTGGCAATAGCAGTGAGATATCACTAGCCAAGGTGACATCTTAGGGGTGGTGGCGGATGAACTGTATTCAGTCAACGGTAGCACCCTCAATCTTAGCTGTGAAATAGTCCTTGATGATGAGACGCTATTGCTTTCTTGAAGAAACGAGCCTTCATATAACTATGGGTGGGCTTCAATCATTAAGAAAGACTGTGCGTCACAGGATCAAGGAATATGCAACCGGCTGGATTATTGGCAACTACATTTTTGTTTTGTTTCAGCGAATTTTTGTAAAAAATTGCTTTTTACCTTTTAATTTACTTTTATTTTCTCTATTCTATCAATATTGATATACAATATTGATTTGTACAATAAAATATTGGCCTATGTCATATTTTGTCAGTGATAGAATTTTTTGTTTAGTTATCCATTTTTTAATAAAAAATATATAAAAAAAAACAAAAAAAAGAAAGATTTACGTCGATCAACACCTTTGAACGTATGTTGTTGTGGGACCTTGGTCTTAAAAGGTTTTTATGTGTTATTGTGACACATATTGTAATTCCTACTACACAACACATTTTATTAAAAAAAAAAAAAAAATTTCTTAATAGAAATAATGAAAAAAACCTGAAAAACAGTTCTTGACTTATGTTGTTTTAGCAAGAAATAGGGTTAGTAGTATAAAGTTTAACCAAAAAAATCATAGTAATCATATTTTTTATTGTTTATTATTGAGAATTACACTTAAAAATAATCTTATTAACATTTTACATGTATTAATTTGTCATGTTTTAATATCTTTATGGTACATAGTCATATTCTCCATCATTCTTAATTATGAGTTAATTCATATATAATAGTATAATACGTATATAATTCATATATAATATGAATTTTCGAAAAGAGGACGAGTATCATGGGTCCGTACCTGCGGTTCCTTTCGTCCTACGCGGGAATGCAGGAATGCTATCGCTATCGACTAACGTGGTTTTTACCCAGAATACGCATCTCCCTTAAAGGAACCATTTTCTGCAAAAAACGCATGTTGGTAAAAAATGTGACTTAAGAGGTTTTTGAAATGACCGATTCAATTCTATTGCTGTCAAATTTGTTTGGAATTCTGTTTCTGTTGTATGTGACTTGCCTAACAAGATATTCCCAGGCAAGAAACTGTAATCGAAATCGTTTTGTAATCGATAGTTTCGAATTCGGGAAAAAGAGGCATACCTATTGTATATTATCATCTCACTCTAATTCTCACTCTAATTAAAAAATATGGCGTTTTGACATTTAAAATTACACATTTTTTATTTACGTAGAGTCGCGCGGAACAAATATTAAATTAAAAATTGTGTATAATATAATATATTTTAACAGTAAGTACATTTTTAATGTTATGTATATACAATAAGAAAATATGTATTCTGTCTAGAATTATTTTAATTTTATTTTCGTCCTAACATAACCTTTAATTTGAAGTTCTAACTATGTTCTTTTAATGGTATTTTTTTTCATTCCAGGCTCACATTTTGATATTTACATCTGTAATTCTAGCAATTATTTCTTTTAATGCCATTTTTTCTCATTTCAGGTTCACATGTAGTTTTTTTTTAAGTTTTTATATTTAGTTGTAATAAAATATGTAAAATATGTTTTTTATATTATAATAAATAAATTTATTAATAAAATTGTTACAAATATTTTAATTAGAACACAACCAAAAATACGATACTCTAAACTTTTGATTACATGTCACTAGTAGTTTCGATTTTGTATCGAAGCAGGTTTCAATTAAGTTTCGATTATATGTTTCGATAATGTATCGATTATAGTTTCTATTTGGTATCGATCACATATTCGCTTACTAGGGCGAACACGTTGTTCTAAATGTAATCGATACAATATCGAAACTAAATCGAAACATGTTTCGATTATATGATTGCATGTAATTGATATCGCATCGATTACAAATCAATTACGTACTACCTGGGTTGTGTTGTATGATCAAAGGGACTGCTTTTGATTTTAACGAGTGCAAAGAATTCTGAGCACTAGTTACATAAAAAAACATGTATATTTACGATGATGGTAGTGTTCGGTCGTGCAATATTATAAGAAATATCACGATATTTAACGTCAAATTATTTTCTTCTACCTTCACTTCCCGTCAAACAAGGTATTACGTTTACGTAACACTAGCGAAGAATATACTTCATACAACTCTTCGTAAACGTTACACTTTGGTGTTGCAAAACCGAAGCATTTATGTCGTTCCTGTCCTATGATAATTAGACTTTTTGCGAGGAGTTATGGATGTGTTAGTAGGTCGTAAACAGTTCGCTTTAGGTGTTGCATTTAGATTACGTCATAAGTGTTACATTAACGAAACATTTTAGCGATTCGTTAATGTAATATTTTTGCGGGACATTATTGAAATAAAATATTTACGAAATTTGATGGGACCAGTAAATAAAAACGCAAAATTTGTCTTGTTTTTTAGTAATATTTATATCTTGTCTTGTTTTTATATAATATTTATAAAATTTATAAAATAGTTTATCACGAAGCTATTTATCACAACATATTATTTTGATTTTACTTAGATTTTACAGTATGTATAGTTTTAAATAGATTTAGACTATGTAGTTTTTTTCATTAAGCGCTCGCTAAAAAAACAAGTAGGTCTCAGATATTTCACTTGCCAAAAAATTAATTTTCTTGCGAAACCTTTATTACAGTATGTAATAAAAAAACAATAATAAAATCTATAAAAATATCCTTAAAAATATAACATTTAATTTCAAAATACATTAAATCATTTCAGAAATCTGAGTATCTAAGTAAATTCATATCATAATATAATAAATTCATATCATAATTTCAAATATCAATTCAAAAATCCTTGTAGCTATGCAAATTAATGTTAAAAATCTTAAATCTATGTAACTTCGTGTTTAAAAATAATTATCTATATTCATATCAAAGTAATTCCAAATATCAATTCAAAACTCTCAGTAGCTTTGTAAATTAAGGTTTTAATAACTATAGTTAATATCAAATATTGAAATATCAATTCAAAAATCTTATAGGCTAAGAGCCCGCGATGGCCCGACCTTCGTTATTTTATAAAATCTGGAAGTTTCTCTGCGCATACCCCCTACTCAGGTAGGAACGATAAGCGACATATGATGTTTGGATCATAGTGGCTTTGGCAGGGGGCTGGTAACAGAGGGGCCTCCAAAGTTTCGTGAAAGTATAAAAGCTAATTTTTTGATATATTCTTCGGGATAGTATTAGAAGTCACGTCACCCATTGCCAGACACTTACTATCGTAGAAACCCCCTGCCAGACCCCATTAAACTTTAAAGCTTAAGGGTGTCTGGCAGGGGGTTTCTACGATAGTAAGTGTCTGGCAATGCGTGACGTGACTTCTAATACTATCCCGAATAATATATAAAATTAGCTTTTATACTTTCACGAAACTTTGGAGGCCCCTCTGTTACCAGCCCCCTGCCAAAACCACTATGATCCAAACTTCATATGTCGCTTATCGTTCCTACCTGAGTAGGGGGTATTCGCAGAGAAACTTTCAGCTTTTATAAAATAACGAAGGTCTGGCCGTCACGGGCTCTTAGTCTATTAGTAGCTATGTAAATTATCTTCATAAAATTCATCACAAAAAAATAATTAAACTAATACTAAATAGTAAATAAACTTAAATTAAATTGGAAAAAATGGCGACTCGTTCAACACACACAAAATTTTTGCTGAAAAATAAATTTAAATAAATTGAATATTAGTTACAAAAAATAATTTAAAAAATTATAAATAATTATTAATCAATTAAATTACATTAAATTAAAGTACATTTGTGTGTGAAAAGTGATTAAATAAAGAAATCATCTATCCAAATCTCCGAAACTTACACTATAATAGCGAACAACTGAATCAATAACGGGTATTTTCCCAACCAATGGAAAATAGCTAAACTTATCCTAATTCACAAAGCCAATAACTTCTTCAGAGTTGAAGACTTCAGACCAATCTCAATGTTACCTAATCTAGAAAAAATCCTAGACCGAATTATTCTCCAAAAACTGCAGGACTTCTTTGAGGATGAAAGGGACTTCATACCGGCAGTACAATTCGGTTTCAGAAGGGGCCACTCCATGGAGCACACGTTACTAGACCTTCAGGACAATATCTTAAAAGGCCTGAACAACAAACTTTGCACAGTGACGTGCTCACTGGACCTTGAGAAGGCTTTCGACCATACGTGGTGTAAAGGACAGATCCTTAAACTCTAGAGAATTGTCACTCCACTGCACAAGACGAAAGGCCACATGTAGCTCTTAAAAAATTAAAAGACCACCTTGGTCTAATCATTAAATTTTACAAAACTTGGGGTATCAAAATAAACGACGCTAAATGCAAACTGATATGTTTTAGGAACGCAGGTGGTAAAGATTACCACCTGGCAGTACGCGAAAGTAAGCAACTATCCTTAAACATCCAAAATGTGGTGAAGTAAAAAACAAGATTGTAAAAAATTATAAAAAAATTTTGTACACATGAATTCAAAAAAAAAGTCTCAATAAAGTTTGCTTACTTACTTACTTAAATTAAATTTTGAAATGTAATTATTAATTAAAGATTAGACTTTTTTACACGGTCCTTTGCGTATTGGAACCACCGTTTGATAATATTAACTATTTCTACAGTTTTACACGTCGGAAATTTCCGCATTGCACATTCTAAGAACAAAAAAACAATTCAAAATAAATATTTATCGCAGAACTGATGCAAACTGTTTACCTTTAATTAAATTCATTAAATGAAATTTCTCCACTGCAATGTTCTCGTGACGGCCATACCACGAGAAACTTGAAGCCGCACGATCGTTGATTATAAGCTTTAGACAAGCTCTTACAAATTTATCCATATTTTGGTCGGATACAGTTTCAAATTGTTTAATCTATAAAATTAAATATGTGTTAATAATAAAACTGAAAAATTCAGTTTAATAATTCATAAAATCTTACCATCAGCTTTTCTTTGGTTTTGTTAAGTTTCACTTCTTTTTCTAGATCTTCAAATTGGGCAGGCGAGCAGGCAGGAATTTGGAATATTGGAGGTGCTTCTTCCGGCTCATCTGGTTTGGTGTTATATAAACGCTGTTCCCGCCGCAAGAGTTTCACTTCCCTCAATAAAACACGCATCATATTTCCTTGCTCATTAAGTATTTTACAGACGTCCATTATTGTAGGCACATCTGGTGAAGAATGTGGCAAATGTGCTTGTCCGGATGAAATTGGTTCTTCTCTGAAATGTTTTGTTACTGATGGTTTTATTAAATTTGAAGATCCGCTTGAGGTTGCTGGTACACTCGGAGGTACAGATTTCGGTTTGTCGTATGGCTTTGTCCTAAAGTAGAATGGTTTTTGCATGGCTGGTAGTTGTGTACTGGTTGACGGATTAATATTATTATCGACACTTAAAAAATTTGCGTAGTTGGTTTCGTCGTCTGACTCAAATAATTGAGAATTATAATAGTTCTGTGAATCTGCCATCTAGAAGTAGAAAATAATTTTAATTAAGGTGTTGTAGTGCTATATACACTAAGTTGGAGTTTGTTTTAATCTTCATTATTTTAGTGTCAATATCTACAAGACGAAAAGTTTCTTGTTCTGTAAATTGTTCTCCGTTTGTAGGATCTATGCAATAGATTCCCACATTAGTAGATGCTATTGGATAATTGAAAAAGTTTCCAATATTTTTGAGGATTTTGCCATGAACTTTGTCTTCTTCAATTACTTGTATTTGTATTATTTGGTTTCGTACCATACAATAGTTATTTGGAAATGTTGAAGACAAATTGAAAGAGATATGCATGGTTTCTTCTTGATTTGTATGAAATTCATCCATTTCATTAACTTTATTTACTATTTGTTTTAATGGAAAAGATCCTTTCTTGACCATTTTCTTTATTTTTCGTAGATGATTTTCAAATTTAAAAGCGCTGTAACTGTCTACATTTCCTAGTAGTTTCGCATCTTCTGACAAATGAAGTAAACTGTGCACATTAAATGTCGTATTTTCGTGGCCAAATAACACTGAAAATTTTTGAACGAATTCAGATAACATTTCGGCTGCGCATGCATTGTTGAATTTAGAATTTACAGGGTGGCATAATATTCTAATTGCACAAACCAAAAGCAGAAAATGTGAATAATAAATTTCTGGTAAAATTCCTTTAAATGCCACAAGACCAGTGTACAGCAGAAATAATCTATACTCTGTTGCTTTCCAGTGTTGTAGCTCTTCAAATGGTCTCTGCTTTCTAGCAAATTCTAATGGTGTACAAGCTCTTATTGCTCTCAAGTTACGGTTGATAGCATTTACCGCGTTTTCTTTTAGTGAAAAGGGTTTCCGTTTTATTTTAATAAACAAATGAAGCAGCTGCTTTGTTACACCCAGTAATACGCAGTGCATGTAGTCTATCGGAACATTTGTAACACATCCAATATTTATTGAATCCAATATTGTTTCTTTAATGTGGTGTTCCAGTTGGGCTTTTTCCTTAAACTCCCTATCCGTTCTTAATAAGTTGTCCGTTCCTGGGAAACATACTTTATTTGATAAATAAACTCCTTTTATATGGCATTTTGTACAGCTATAGTATCCTGAGTGCGTTTTGACTCCTAGAAAAAAATTTAAGCAAAACTATTATCATGAATACGGAAAAACTTTGATAATACCTAATATAAATGCTCGGGCTGGAGCATCACATATAAATGTTCTTAAAGAAATTGGAAGAATTTTATTCTTGAATTGAATTCCCGATTTGCTTAATATTTTGAATTCATTTATAAACTGCTCCAAAAATTTATTGGCACACGATGGTTTTTTGTTGCCGTGGTATACGCCAATAACAAATACTTTCTTAAAAGGAGGGATATTACCAAGTATTGGCCAAAGTTGGCTGTTTGAACTTTTTGCCAAAGGCACTCCGTCGATTCCGATATCAATTTCTATTTCTGATTTAACATAATCAATATTTTGTAAAAATTTCTCAACCGAATTTTTTAATCCAATATGAGTATACTCTCCATTTTCTATATTGGTTATGTTACAAGATTTTTTAGAATCTTTTTTTATTGTTCGGATATCTTGAGGAA
Source organism: Diogma glabrata (assembly GCA_963693315.1). NCBI lineage: Eukaryota > Metazoa > Arthropoda > Insecta > Diptera > Cylindrotomidae > Diogma > Diogma glabrata. The sequence continues at coordinate 390,341,732 of OY856186.1, forward strand.
GGTTTAAATCATATTTTTTAAGCAACTTTAATAGTGCATTCCCACATTCAACGGAAATATTAAATTTAACCAGCCATTCTGCTAACTCTCGTGATAAATTATTATCATTCGTTTCAGGCAATTCAACGCATCCAAAATTCGAAGCATTGGAACTGCAAGTAAACGAATTGTTATTGGACTCGGAGTAACCATTTTCGAGCTCCTCCAAATGATCGTCTACAACACTTAATAAATTATTTGCGCACGGATCAAAATGGGGTTTATTCGGTTTTTCATGACAAATTTTTTTTATTTCTCGATTTATTTCATAATACCGTCTTTTGTCCATCTTGTATATTTTGTATGTATATTTAAATTAAATTCACTATATATTATAAACACTTACTTACTTTAACTTAAATTCACTATATTTAGAAACACTTACTTTAAATTAACTTCACTATAAGCTAGAAAATATTCTAAACACAAATAAGTTTAGTAAACGCATATAGCAAACTAAAAAAAAAACAAATCGAAAACTAAAAAAAAAAGTAGACATGATTCTCCACTTTTTTTTATCCCTATGAATTAGGTGTTACGTTTACGAAGTGTTAGTGAAGAGTTTTGTTCAAGTAAGTCCTCGCAAACGTTTCATTTAAGTGTTGCAAAAATGAAATATTTACGTCGTTTCTATCCCATGATAATTGAATTTGTTTGCGAAGTATTTTTGCACTACAATATTTTATTTAAGTTTGAGATTGTATTAGTGTAGATAAAAAAAAGTTATTCGTTTATAGTTCGTTAACGCGACGTATTTTACGAATTCGCTTAAATTGTTTAGCGGGTTCCTTGAATATTACGTCAAACCGGACCAAACAGTCAAAAGAAAAAAAAAGGATTTATACGTCAAACTTTATAGGTTTGTTTCAATTAATTTAATCGCAAAAGATAAATTTAGCCCGAAAACCACAAAACCAATTTTACAGGAATAGTTAACACAAAAATGTAAGCAAAAACATAACCAAAAGCGTTAACAACCAAAACAAAATATTTTTATTGCCACCTAAATTCAAAACATTCATTTAAAACCAGCAAAAACTATGATTTTTTTTCGTGATAAAAAGCTGATTTTTTTATCACGTTGTCTTGCCGAACACTAAGGATATCGTAAGTAATAGTTTCCTATGATAGTCGTTTTATAATGATGAATGACGTCATAAAAACGTTGTCTATAATGCAGATGATGGTGGTTTCAGAGAAAGATTTGAAAATAAAAAAACGATGGTGCTATATAGATGACGGCCAACACAACGTTGATAAATAGTTGACGAACGATTTTTTCTGAAAATAACGTTGAACTTTTTTTAAATTTTTTTTGGCTTACGACATTTTAAATTGATTACAACTTTTATAAATAGTTTATGTTTTATGAATATCGATGTAATATTATGTGATACCGAAATAAGTTCGCCAAAACACTCCTCTCATCGTGACATCGTAGATGGGACAGTTTAGGGATAGAAATTAAAAAGAAGGAGAGAAAATTGAGTATGACAAAGGTCTTGTGGTTCTACACGCTAAAAACAGTTACAGTTTTTGTAGATTAGGGTCAAATTTAACCCTTTTAGGTGATACAGTGGGGTCACCTTTTTTTTTGCTTCAGTAAAGAAAAAAGTTAGACGACGCGGATGTGTTCGACGGGAATCATCCTTGGAGGGCAATGTTTCGTCTATTCGATTAAGACCTGTGCTGGCAGGTGGTGAGTCTTAGTTAAGTTATCTTAAGATTCTTCTCTAAAGCTAGTGTTGACCTTTGCAGTCAATGCTGAATTCCTTGTCATCTCCGTTTTAGTCTTTATAGAAACCTGCATATAGCGTTTGAAACATTTAACATACTAAGTCAGTAAGTAGAAAGACATGCCAAAAAGATTCAAGGGTTTTGAAAAATGAATACTTTCTGTATTCTTTGATCACTTCTGCTAGAAGTGATCAAATTTGTGTTTCAGCTGGGAAACGAAGTCGAACTGAGGTTTGGAGTCAGAGTTTTTGACACCGTAGACTAGTTTAGTTTGAAAAGTTTCAAAAAAAGTAGGTTGTAAACCGAATAATTTTGATGGCAATACATGTGTTTCGTGCGTTCTGTCATAGGATGTAATATCAGATATAACGAAGAGATCGTTACATTTAGATTGTAACAATAACTATTTGGTTTACATTCGAAACCGATCAGTTTAGACAACTTGCTTAGAAGTTTGGACTCGAATTGCAAACCGTGGTTAGTGCAAATTGGATAAGGTACACCAAAGCAAGCGATTAAGCTACCCTTTCAACCGTAATAATCAAATTAGGGATGATTTCAGGCCAGCAAGTGTAAAAATCACGGCAGGGAAGTGTGTGTTCATGCTTATAATGTGAACGCCACTGCTAGCAATAAGAGAATTTTTGGCTAAGTCAGCCGCTATTTGAAAATTGACAGTGTTCTTCCAATGGCAGCAGGTATAAGTAATTTGATACTCCGTGGTTTTTTTGCATTTCATTAGTTGTAATACTTGATAAACGTTTCAATCAAACTTCTTTATTGAAATCATAAGGCTTGGTAGAGTTCAGTAGGGCGAAAACATTCCTGACTAATTTTGTTACTTCAGGTATAAGGACAATGAGGATGTACCTGTATTTATCCTGCTGGCTGATGATATGACAAGGATATCCTTAGAGTGTAATCCAAAAGTGCTTAAAGAGTCTGTTCAGCAATGACGTAAAGCAGAAAGAGCTAGTTAAAGCGAAACATATTGTCTTATTGTCAAACATTGAACTCCCCCAAAAAACTTAGATGGTCTACTATAGAAAACACTTTATGCTCGTAGATTTGAGATAAAGAGACAAACAATTTAAAATTTAAAACAAAACGCCACCCATTAATTTAAGATTTTAATATTTTGAGATGTAAACGTCAAACTTCTTTCATAACTTATTAAATTTACAAACTTATTGGGAAACAAAATACAATGACAGTGATGTTCATAAAATATTAGACTGTCTTTTCTTGTTTGCGAAACAAAGGTGCCTCATGAGGTACTGTCGTTCGTCATAGGTGTTTGATCCAATGTGTTGCTCACGTAATCGAGCATCATAAACAATGTTTCACTCAGTCGATGGAGATGATGCTTTCCTTTACGGTAATATTTTTTTAAAAAGTTAATCTGTCAAATCCATATCATCGTACGAGGGTTTTAATTGTGCTTGCACCTTATCATTTCTCACAGTGACGTGGCATCATTGTTTAAGATTCTTATGGGTAAAGAGTGTTTTGTTTCGGTGTTGTGAGGTTTGACATTACGTATTCTATTTGACAAAAGAAAGTGATCTTTTTGCCCTGAAAATAAATCTATATTTTTTAGTAGAGCAAGTTGTTTTTTTAAAGTGAAATAGTTATTGTTTTAAATAAATGTTATGTAAATGTTATTAAATTAAAAACTAATAAAAATTATTTAATTAAATACAACTAATTACCAAAATCTTAAATGACAGTTCACAAACACAACTAAAAAACTAAATCAAATTTTTTCATATTCTTTTTATGAAAAAAAAAATCACTTTTTCTGCTCTGGCAAAAAGAAAACGACATAATTAGTTCCCAGTCTACGTGCTATATTTGCACTGGATTTCGTTAAACATGATTTTCCGAGAAATGAAAACGCCACCATAGTCAAATTTAAAAAACGCTCTAGATTTCAAATCGATTACAAATAGAGCTAACTTCAGTATTCAGATTGAATAAAAACAAATGTCAAAAACAAACAAACAAAAAATGTATACAAATAACAAAATCCATTTTTAATTTATTAATTGAATGTTTTGTGTGATATTTCACAGCTCATATTTGATTATTAAAGGTGTTCCAAAATTAGAAATAAACAAGAAAAAGCTTTAGTAACAAAATGTAAATAAAGAATACAGCAAATTACTAATATCAATAAGAAATAATTTGTAGAATTTACATTTTTCAATTATTTTGTCAAATATGAAGTATGAAATCCTTTTATATTTTTAGGTAGTAAATAGTAAAGTCGAGGAGCAAGACAGAAGAGTAAGATTAGAAAAGATTAAGCTAGGCGTTGAGCAATCCTGATGGATATTCGGAATTATACATTCATCCACAGTGCTAACTGTGGTAGGCTAAACGAATTTGAAGAGATGTAGAGGAATGCTGCTTATTCTCGACTCTCGTGCACCACGACTAGCTGGATATTGCTGACTTAAAATCCATACAGCTCGAAGCTCTTTAGTCCATATTTCGTTCTCTTGATTCCATTTGGTGTTGAATATGATATTCTAATGGTCGTGTAATAATATTTTTATAGATATCGATGGTTCATTCAAAAATGCTGGTAAATTTGATATTGATTTCATATAAAATATCATTTCTCATCCTTTCCTAGCATTCGTTTATCCTCTTCAATCAGCACTTTAGGACTTTGGATTCGGTGCTATGGACCGTAGAGTCTGCGTTCGAGGACAAGTCTTGCCTCCCGCATCTTCATCCCTGTCTAATATAATTTTATCCTCTTCAAACTATAACGGTTCAATTCTATCCCAATACACGTGAATGTTTTTTACTACTAATTCAAATTCAACAATTTGACTGTAAAGGTAGTCGTCTGTGATGTTTGGTTTTCATGCTTGGCTGCAATCCTTTTTTCTGTGTTTGAAACATAAACGTAATTCGTTCTTGGTTTTTCATGTTCGTTTATATCCAGGAAATAATTCGTCAATATTACGTTTGCACAATTTTGTAATCCAGCTATTCCTTACCGTCAGCCATAATTAGTTCTTTCTCTCAAACTACGTTCAAACCTAGACGTGTTGTATTCAATAAGAAGCTAAAATACGGGAAGGCGAAGCAAGGTGTACCACAAGTAGGGATTTTGTACTATGCATTGTTCCATTTATATGTGTCAAGTCTGTCACAAGCACCGGCAGAAGTAAAGTTTGTCTTCTATTATGACGACATTGCACAGTTATCATTTTGTGTTAGTGTTCAAGACGCGTGCGACCATATAAAGAAATGCCTGTTTGCGCTTAACAACTGACTCCGAAAGGAGTCTCGAACCAGGTCTGGTCTTTATGATGAGTATAGCTCTGTTATAGATTTTTCGGTTACTATATTATATTTTCTGTAGTTTGAGCGCTTAGGTCTGTTTATTTATTTTTTTTTAAAATTAAATATGTTGTGTAGTAAGAAATAAAATATGTGTCGCAACACACAAAACTTGTTAAAACCAAGGTCCCACAACAACATGCGTTCTAAGGTTTTGATGGGGGCAAACCTTTGTTTTTTGAATATTTTCTTCAAGAAGAAATAACAATAAATCCTATCACATATAAAATATGACATAGGCCAATATTTCATAATAGGATAGAGAAAATAACATAAAAAGGAAAAAAATTTCTTTTAAAAATTTACGGGAATAAAACTAAAATAGGGTTGCCATTAATCCAGCTAATGGTATATTCCTTGGTCATGTGATCACTGTCTTTTTAAATGCAATAACGTACCATAACCAACGAATACTTCATAACTAAGGTTGAGGATGCTATCGTTGGCTGAAAAGAGTTTATCCGCCAGCACCCCTAAGATATCACCTCGGCTCGAGATATCTCACTGCTATTACTAGTAGTAGTATGTGATATCTCACTTTAACTCGTATGTCAATAGCAAGGATTGGAGTACGCGGAGTTGTCACACTACTTTTCGTTTAAACTCTTATTTTTTTCACATGTGTCGCATTTATATTGTACCAAATCTAACATACCGATGTGAGAATTGGTTTGATAAAAGTTTAACGTTAGGTTTATAGGTGTTCTGAAAAGAATGGTCTTTTAAAGATTTTGAGAATACTATTCGCTTTACATGACTCTCGCTGAATCAACTTTCTCTCTTTTTTGTCATGCTTCAATTTAAACAATTATTCCATCTTTTTAAATTTATCTCAAATAAATATATAATGTTCCAACAGAAAGATTATAGACAGAGGAATGGGTTAACAATAGGTGGGGCAGTTTCAGGAATATTAGCCGATTTGTGATTTAGACAGATTTCACTCCAACTCTTATGGTAAAATAGAATCATCAAGCTTTTCAACGATTTACCGATGTCTTAATTTTTCTCAAGCTGTCTTCAGGAGGGAGCTGCTTGGTCATTTTAGCTCTGCAGGGATTGATTAACCGTTTTTCTGCTCCAGGTGCCCTAGTATTTACTGATTACTAAACTTAACGTTTTACCTTTATTCGACATGTGACTACAAAAGCCTCCTTCCTCTTCTGTTCCTTTTCTTTATTCCTTTTTTTTCCGTTAACCGTACTCTTTTCGTTTTTCCTTTCTTTGTATTTTCCTTTTTATGTCTTTTCTTCCCGTGTCTTTTTGTACTCTCTTCTTTAGTGTTTTTTTCTCATTACTCTGTTATTCGATCTTCATGTTTTAAGTATAGGACTTTATACTCTCGTTTTCCCTGTTTTTCTGATTTCCTTATGTCCATTTCTCATTGGGAACAGGTATGCTCTGCTATTCGTTGTAGAGCATACCTGTTCAGCCAATATCATATAACCAAAAACTCTGCCACTGTACAATGTTATGGTCATAGACCTTATTGTAAGCAGACTAACTCTTAATTTCTATTTTGGTGCTGATGGTGGTTATTTATCTTTTTATTTTTTTTACTACCCTTGTAAAAAAAAATGATAGAAAACGATAGAAACCGATAAACCGCTTTCTATCGTTTCCTATGCGGTTTTTGAATGAAAATGAATGGGGCTGTATCGTTTTTTTTCGATAGAATGTTTGTATCGCTTTAATCGTTTCCTATCGTTTTTTGGTATATTATCTGAATCGTTTTCAATGGGTTATTTCACATTTTTTTCTGTTAATTCCTATCCGTTTTAATCGTTTCTTATCGTAAAAGTCGAATTTTAGTGCAATACCCTATCGTTCTGAATCGTTTTAAATGGGTTTTTTCATATTATTTTTTTTGTTTATTCCTATCCGTTTTAATCGTTTCTTATCGTAAAAGGCGAATTTTAGTGCAATGTCCTATCGTTCTCAATCGTTTTCAATGGGTTTTTTCACATTATATTTGTTTTATTTTTAGAAATTTATTACAAAACTAACACGAAACATCAATACGTTGCCGGAAAATCATAATAGATCATAAATTAATATAATTTAGTGAAAAGATGATGGGTATCGGAATCCGAAATTCGACGTCCACGCCGTGCTGCCTAGGTAATGCTGACAGAATTAGGTTGGTGTATTGGAGACAAGCAGAGTAAAAACTGCTTAGTCAATGACAATACATTACAGCGAATTGGCACCTTGAAACCAATGCAACTCAAGCGTCTGTTCTCCATGTCAGGGGTGGCTTGGAGCGGGCGTTTGTCTTGGATCAAGCGGCTCGCTATATAAACATGTAAAACGGTTGTTTTTGGTTACCTTAAGATGCAGAACGAACCCATTCACGACAATTTGGGTTGGGCCTAAGGTTAACACCCTAACCCCGTAAAAAAAACTTTGTTAAATTTGGAAATCAGAAAGAGAATAACAGGCCTGGATTTCAAAATAGAATTTTACCTGGACGTGAAAAAGGACCAGACTACCGAATCGGAACGTGGAACGTGCGCAGCACTCCTGATGCTCTTATAAGTCTAGAAACAGAGGCTGAGAGGTATAGGATGGATATCATTGCTCTGCAAGAAATTAGACAGCCGATAATCGGAAAACAAGATATGGATAGTCACTCTCTATACTGTAGTGGTCATCCTTCTCGAAGAGAATTTAGAACTGGCTTTCATGTTGGTGCACGCATACAAGTGTTGTGAATATAGCTTTACCAAAACTCAAATACATTTTCAATACAAATAAATCTTCATTACAAATAAATAAATCTTCATTACAAATACATCTTCAATAAAAATACCGTTATTTGAGTTTAAAACCCGAGTACCAATCGAACTCGCTCTCTTTCTATTAATAAATTTTGGTCAAGCAATATTACAACAAGCTTTCTTTAAAAAAAAAGTAAATCTAGAAAGTAAATCTAAATCTAAAATCGTTTAAGCAAAGTAAATCTAAAACTAACTAAATATCTAAAAATACATTTATTAAGGAAATTGTGTAAAATGAATTTAATAAATAAATTGGTGATTTAAACCAGCATTGGTGTTACGTGTTATTTGAAACAAGAAATCATAAATGTCGAAGAAACCAGGAGTCATAACATAAATTTGTTGACAGCACAAAAAAGAGAAATATATTTCCATCAACCACACTAAAATTAAAAAATATCCATTTTTCTTCACCTTCTTCGAAAAATCGAAAAAACAACATACGCAGATTTCATCATAGCATCACGACTAAAACTCGCCTCCTGTAAAAAATATATACAAAAAATTAAATAAACAAGTGTATAAAATGATTACAAAAATTGTTTTGTGAAAAGTGATTACAAAAAATAACAATGGTTGAAATATATATTTATAGTAGAATTTTTTTGCCAGCGAATTTCTGACAGCTACGACGCAGCAAGAGATAAAAGATAGAGACAAAAAGTAAAACAGAGATGTATTATTTATTTTGGGATAAATTTGTTTTCAAAACAATTATATTAGTTAAATTTCTACTTCTAGTTCGTACCATTTGTTTGTTGTGATATTTGTTTCCATAGGCGTCGTTATTTTTATTATAATTATTTTTAATTATCAAAATTTTGTTATATTTCTTACAAAATCATTAATATTTCTACTAGTTTTTGGGTTTCTATTATAATTGGTTGAATTTCAATAGTAATTTATAAATTTTATGCGTTTTTTTTGTCCATTTCAATGGGACCCCAATAGTTTTTTTTAATATTTTAATCGAGACACTGAATGTGCAAACAATATGCGCATGTGCAAACAATATGCGCATAACAAACAAATTTTGTGTTCGCTGGCAAAAAAATTCTACTATATATACTTTTAATAGTATAACAGTTAAAAAAATGTAAACAATTTTAATGTGTAAGGTTTTTTGTAAAAACAAGAAGCAGTGCTTGGTGTTTTTAGATAAACTTTTTTATTTCAACTAACTATGTCTAATCCAATGTTAATTAAACTAAAATACGCATTAAAATATAATAATTAGTGTTTTTAGACAGTGTTTTTAGACAGTCTTTTTTATTTCAACTAATTATGTCTAATCCAATGTAAATTAAACTAAAAAACGCATTAAAATATAATAATTAATAGCTGTAAAATATTAATAGCTGTAAAGAAAATAATAATTTGCTGCAACATAATGGAACAATTAATGCTGAAAAAAAAATAATAATTTGCTGCAACATAATGAAACAATTAATGCTGAAAAAATAAAAATTTGATGCAACATCATGAAACAATTATTGGTATCCTTCTTATAAACTTTTATCTTCGTCTTTTGTGAGTAAAATTTATTTTTTTGTTGATAATTTATAAATTTATAGTTGTAAGTTTAGTAGATTTTATAAAAATAATTTATAAAAAAAAGAAATCATAAATTTTATAAATTGCAAAACTCCTTTTGGGATTTAATTTTTTGGTAATTGTTTTGAATATTAATAATTCTTTGATGTATTTTAAAATTTTTTTTCTCGATATTGAATTGAATTAAACAAAAAACAATTTGAAAACAATATTAATGCTAAATAAAAAGTCATTTCCAAACGAGTTCCGCGTAACGCGATCAAGGCTAGCAAGTTTTATGGCTGATTCTGAAGTAGAAAATACGTCTGATGTAAATGCTTCTGAAATAATTTCATGTACAAACAATAACAATTCAAATTTTATTTCGACTCAGAAATCAAATTCAGGTTTATATGAATCTTGTGAAAATTTTGAAATAAAAATTCCAATTCCTGTACATATTGAACCTCCCGCAAACCAAAGACTAACATCGCTAAAATGTCAGAACTGAATATTGGACTTGCCCTAAAATTAATCCCAGAATTTAATGGTAATCCTGCAGATCTCCATCGGTTTTTGGCTTGCTGTGATATTGTATATAAACCTTTACAAAATACAGAAAAATCTAAATTTATTGATTTACTTCATGCGAAATTAACAGGGAAGGCATATGAAGTCATTAAATATAAAATATTTAATGATTTTGAAACCCTATCAGCTGAATTAAAGGCACAGTTTGGTGAGCGGGGATCGATTGAGCGGTTACAAGTTGAACTGGTGAAAATAAAACAATTTAACAACGAAAATGTAAGGACCTTTGCGCATCGTGTCGAAAAATTATTGGCACAATTAAACGACGCGTGTATTTTAATGGAAGGTGAAGGTTCTGCCACTACAATTCGGAGTCTTAATTCTAAAATGGCTTTAAAAGCATTTCAGGAAGGCCTGAATACTTCCATCAAGTTGATTATTAAAGCTTATCGGTTCGAAAATTTAAACGAAGCAATTAGTAAAGCCTGTGAAGAGGAACTGTCTAGTCCTGTTTACAACCCAGCACGTACAAATTTAAAATGTAGAGTATGCCATAGAATGGGACATTTAGCACAGAACTGCTATCATTCTGGAAACAACGCGGTTTCCTCAACATTTTCTACTTTTAACAATACGGGTGCCGTACGAAGGAATTTAAATCTTGTTTGTGCGTACTGTAAAATTACAGGTCATCACATAAATGAGTGTCGGAAAAAGAAATACAATGAGTCCAAATATCATTCTAATTTTTCAAATCAAAATTCAAATTCTTCAAATCAAAATTCAAATTATACAGCTAACAATCAAAATCAAACTTCAAAATTTTCAGTCAAAACTTTATTAGAAAAAAAAAACTTGGAGGGACGAGAGCAGAAATCGGACACAGCTGTTCAAGTCCAAGAATTATAAAAGAGTGTTCAAATACTATTCCTAATTTTTCAAATTATGCTATTGTCTCAGAAGTTAATTCTTTAGGATCTTCTTCAACAAACTATTTTGCAAACTCTTCAGAAATTAAAAATTCTGACTCAATTTTTTTAAATAGTACTTATTCTAAAATCTTTATAAACAATTCCGAAGTTGCAACTCAAATATCTGAAACGCCCAGTGCTTGCGTAAACTTGTCAAATGATGCGTCCAATAAAAGATACGTAAATCTTTCACTTGATATTTTGAAATCAAATAATGAGAATTTTCTCATCGATACGGGGGCTGATATTAGTCTAATAAAAAAAGGTTTTATTAAAGGAAATGTTTTGTGCTACCCTGAACTGAAGTGCAATATGACGGGTATTTCTAATGAAATAATTTCTACTTTAGCATCCTGTAAAGCAATCATTCAACTTTCTAGTTCAGATCTAAGAGAACATAATTTTCAAATAGTACCGGATGATTTTCCAATTCCCAATGCAGGCATTCTAGGGAAAGATTTTCTGGAAGAAAATAAATGTATTTTGGATTTTTCCAATTCTACATTACAAATTCCAAATGATTCTGGTATAGCATATCTTAACCTTTGTTCAAATTCAAAAAACTTTTTCATACCACCACGTTCAAAACAATTTATATCCGTAGTAGTTGATACTTCAGATGACGAAGATCGCATTTGTTTATCTAATGAAATAAAGCCAGGTGTCTTTATTGCAAATTCCCTAATCACGGTTAAAAATAAGCAATCTGTAGTTAGTGTCATAAATACTAATGAATCTGCTGTTGAAATTAACGACTGCCAAATAAAAACTGATTCTCTTATAAATTATGAAATTTTTTATTTACATTCATGGTCTAATAAAATAGAACAGCGTTTGAAAAATCTAGAATCTGAAATTGACGTAAGTCATTTAAATGGCGAAGAAAATGATTCTATTATAAGCTTATGTCGTACATATAATGACATTTTTCATTTAAAAGGCGATAAGTTAACCTTTACGAATTCTATTACTCACAAAATATCAACATTTCCAAATATTTCTCCAGTAAATATTAAACAATACCGGTTGCCAGAGGCAGCAAAAGCAGAAATAAACGAGCAAGTTTCAGAAATGCTTGACAATAATGTAGTCGAGCATAGTAAAAGTCCTTGGAATAGTCCTCTTCTTATAGTTCCGAAAAAATCGAGTAATGGTCTCAAAAAATGGCGAGTTGTGGGAGACTTCCGGAAATTAAATGATATAACAATCAATGATGTCTTCCCACTCCCAAACATCAATGAAATTTTGGATCAACTTGGTAATTCATGTTACTTCAGTACAATTGACTTAGCTAATGGATTCCACCAAGTTCCATTAGATGAAGAAGATAAAGCCAAAACAGCATTTAGTACTAACCTGGGACATTTTCAGTTCAAAAGAATGCCGTTTGGTCTAAAAGGGGCACCCTCTACTTTCCAACGTCTAATGAATTCCATACTTACAGGTCTAAATGGACTCATGTGTTTCGTATATCTTGACGATATAGTAGTGTACGGGCATAATCTACAAGATCACAATGACAAATTAAAAGAAGTATTCGAGTGTCTTCGTTCTCACAATTTAAAAATAAACCCATCGAAATGTCAATTTCTTAGGAAGTAAATTAACTATCTCGGACATCTCATTACATCTCATGGTATTATGCCAGATCAAAAAAAAATAACAACTATACTAAAATACCCTGTACCTAAAAATTCCAAAGAAATAAAATCCTTTTTAGGGTTAGCAGGCTATTATCGCCGTTTCATTCCAAATTTTGCAAGTTTAGCTCAACCACTAATCAACTTGTTAAAAAAAGAAACAAAGTTTCAGTGGAATGAATTCTGTGACGAATCGTTCACAAATTTGAAGCAAAATTTAATTGAACCACCCATACTACAGTATCCTGACTTCTCAAAAACATTCACAGTAACCTGTGATGCTAGTGGAACAGGTATCGGAGCAATTTTATCACAAAACCACGACTCGGCCGATCTTCCAATCGCATATGCCAGTCGCGTGTTAAATAAAGCTGAAAAAAATTACGCCGCTGTTGAAAAAGAAGTCTTAGCTGTTGTGTGGTCAATAAATCATTTTCGTCCATATTTATACGGTAGGAAATTTACCGTGGTTACTGATCACAAACCATTGGTTTGGTTGTGCACAGTCAGGAACCCGACTTCTCGTCTTATGCGATGGAAGCTCAAATTATATGAGTATCATTATGAAATAACTCATAAACCAGGAAAATACAATTGCAACGCAGATGCTTTAAGCAGGATTATTTTAGATTCCGATCTACAAACTGCCGATATTAACGTTATAACGCGCTCCAAATCGAAGCAGAATAATAATCATCATGTAGATGCTCAACCTACTTTTTCAAACTTGTCACAAAATCGGACTCAAAATACCAGTTCCAACACACAACCTAGTATTTTGAACTCAACTGGCCCTAATATTACCCGTTTAAGTGATCCAACAAAAATCAATGAAATTATAAAAGAATTTCACATAACTCCACTTGGTGGACATCAAGGAATTTCTCGAACATGTAAACGTATCAAATCTTTTTATTTTTTCCCTAAAATGTATTCTATCGTCGAGCAATTTATAAGAAATTGCGATTTTTGCCAGAAAAATAAGTCTCAAAAAACGACTAAAATGCCTATGGTAATCACCACAACATCGAAAAAACCTTTCGAAAAAATATTTCTGGATATCGTAGGACCACTAACGCCTAGTCATACAAATAATAAGTTTATCCTGACTATGCAGGACGATCTGACCAAATTTTCATTGGCAGTTCCGTTAGAAAACCAAGAATCAGAAACAGTTGCAAAGAGCTTTGTTGAAAAGTTTGTTTGTTTATATGGAATACCAGCTTCAATACTTACAGATCAAGGCTCCAATTTTCTAAGTAAGTTATTCAAAGATATGTGCAAACTATTAAAAATTAAAAAACTCAATACTACTGCATACCGACCTCAAAGTAATGGAGCACTTGAACGCTCGCATAAAACTCTTATCGAATATCTAAGAATTTTTTCCAACAATGACCCTTTAAATTGGGACTCCTGGGTTCCTTATTCCATGTTCGTGTATAACACAACACCTCATACTTCCACGTCATATATGCCATTTGAATTGTTATTCGGGTATAAACCCAATATACCTAGCTCATTTCATTCCGATCCAGAGCCATTTTACAACTACGACGATTACGTGCATGATCTTAAATTTAAACTTCAGAATTCCTATCAAGCAGCACGGACAAATATATTACAATCGAAAGAAAACTCAAAAGTTTACTATGATAAAACTACAAGACCAATAAAAATTGAAGTGGGTAACCAAGTTCTATTAAAAAATGAAACAAGGAAGGGTAAGCTTTCACCGTTATGGCTTGGACCCTACACTGTTACTGAAACTATATCAGATGTAAATAGTTCTATTCAGATTGGAAATCGGAATGTTATCGTTCACAATAACAGATTGGTACATTTTAATACATAGCTTTATTTTGGAAATGATTTAAATAATTCTCAAACTTTTCTTTTAGTAGTTATGTAATTAACCGTTTTAAAAAAAAGAAATATATTACACATTTTGTTCTTCTCTATATAAAATTTTTTTTTTATATTGTATTATTATTTATTAGTATTATAATCATTGAATTAAAAAAAAAAAATATAAAACTCATAAAATATCTAATATTTAAGGAAAATCTAACTATATAATTTTTTTTTAAAAATAAAATTTTTTTTTCTTACAAGAAAATTTCATTTTCTTTTCCATAAGGGGCAAGGTGAAAGTAATAGTTACATTTTTTCTTGTCCATGTACAAATTTATGAATTATATTGTATTATTAATGTTATTATTGTATTATCAATATTATTGTATTACTAATATATTATTATTACTAAAACAAATCATTTAATTTAAAATATTCTAAAAAATATGTAATATAAAAAAAAAAACAAACACCAATTTTATTTTGTATTTAAATAGAATATCATTCTAAAAGAAAATTTCATTTTCTTTTCCATAAGGGGAAAGGTGTTGTGAATATAGCTTTACCAAAACTCAAATACATTTTCAATACAAATAAATCTTCATTACAAATAAATAAATCTTCATTACAAATACATCTTCAATAAAAATACCGTTATTTGAGTTTAAAACCCGAGTACCAATCGAACTCGCTCTCTTTCTATTAATAAATTTTGGTCAAGCAATATTACAACAAGCTTTCTTTAAAAAAAAAAGTAAATCTAGAAAGTAAATCTAAATCTAAAATCGTTTAAGCAAAGTAAATCTAAAACTAACTAAATATCTAAAAATACATATATTAAGGAAATTGTGTAAAATGAATTTAATAAATAAATTGGTGATTTAAACCAGCATTGGTGTTACGTGTTATTTGAAACAAGAAATCATAAATGTCGAAGAAACCAGGAGTCATAACACAAGAAGCCGTGATGAAATTCATCCCGGTCAGTGAGAGGATCTGCTACCTACGTTTACGTGGTACATGTAACAACATTTCTCTTATTGTCGTGCATGCACCTACTGAAGCTAAGACTGTTGACGAGAAGGATACTTTCTACATAGCACTAGAAGAGGTTATGAACCAAACACCACCACATGACTTCATTATGGTTCTCGGTGACTTTAATGGGCAGGTTGGAAGAGATATCTATTATAGAAATGTGGTGGGTCCCAACAGCCTGCATTTGAATTCGAATGATAATGGTGATAAAATGACTGAGTTTGAATTATCATATAATTTGAGAAGGGCCAGTACGTTTTTTCCGCATCGATCGATTCATAAGCAGTCTTTGGTCTCACCGAATGAAAACACTCAAAATCAAATTGATCACGTGCTAATAACCACGTTTCTTTTCGAGCGTTTTGGATGTGCAATCCTTTAGAGGTGCATACATTGGAAGTGACCATTTCCTTGTATGTGCTACGATGTGGCTCCACTTCCCAAATCCAGGCATTCCAAAATTCAAACACCGAAAACTTTTTAACATCTCATCATTAAAGAATGCTGAAACGGAAGAGAGATATCAAAACCATATTGCCGAAACATTGGAGAAATCAGAAACTATTAATGGAGACGTCGATAAGTCATGGTATTTGCTCAAAGATGCTGTTTTGCGCTGCTGAGGGAATACTTGGACGACAACAGAACCACTCCGTAAAGCCATGGATGGATCAAGCATGCCTTGACGCTATCAAATATAAAAGAGATTGCTATCTGAAGTGTCTACAAGGACGCAACACCAGGTCCACGAAGGAGAACTATAAACTGGCAAGACAAGCCATTACAAAACTATGTCAACGAACGAAGAGAGAATGGTGGAAGAGACAGTTTGAGGAGATTGAAAGCTTCAATAAGGAACATCAATCGCGTAACTTGTTTCAACAGGTTAAAACCTTAAAGAAGGGCCCTCAAACTATATCGGCTGCTATGTAAAACGAAGATGGGAAGCTACAAGTAGACCTTAAAAATATTTTAGATACTTGGGTCGCTTATTTTGAGAATCTTATCAACTTAAGTGACCAGCAACAAGTCGGACGACGAGCAAAGCTTATTCGTGTGTCAAGCGGAGCTGTCAAAATTAAAACGCAATAAAGCACCTGGTATCGACGATATAACATTCGAAATGATTGTACATGGTGGTGAAACTCTATCCTTAAGATTGTTTGAACTAGAGGACTGAAACCATGCCACAGGACTGGGACACAGCTATGCTGATACCAATCCATAAAAAAGGTAATCGCCTACAATGTGCAAACTACAGAAGAATCGCTCTTCTCTGCACAGCATATAAGATCTTTTCCTACATTTTGCTATCAAAAATCAATCCTTTTGCTGAACAACTGTTTGGAGAATATCAGTGTGACTTCCGGCGGGGCCGAGGTACCACCGATGCACTTTTCTCCATAAGGATGATTTAGGAAAAGTGCCGAGAGTTCAACATACCTGTGCACCAACTCTTCATTGATTTCAGGCAGACCTACGACTCTCTCGAACGAGAGACTCTATGGTCTGCTCTGGTGTCAATGGATATTCCTGGTAAACTGGTATCACTATACAAAATGACAGTACAGAACTCTCAATGCTGTGTACGAGTAGAGAACGAAATATCAAAGTTTTTTAAAGTCGACTCCGGTTTAAGACAAGGTGATGCTATCTTTCCTATACTTTTTAATTTAGCCTTGGAACATGTGTGCCGTCAAAAGAAACTACCTACTAACAACAATATCTTGTCAATAAACTCAGTACAGATGATCGCGTACGCTGATGATGTTGTTATCCTCGGCCGAAGTGAAGCTATTATGAGACTTTCAAGTCGATTGAGAGTGGTGCTAGAAAAATTGGTCTGCAAATTAACTACAATAAAACCAAAGAGAGGCTGAGAAGAAAGATTTGATGTGCGGCGATAAACGAATTGAGGGAGTTGAATCTTTTAAATATTTGGGATCAATGCTTTACTGAAACAACAGCATACTTACAGATAAAAGAGCTCGAATCGCTGCAAGTAATCGAACTTTTTTACTCAATTAAACCTCTCCTTGGGTCGCCGTATGTATCAACTAATACCAAGCTCAAGTCATACAAGCCATTGATTAGACCGGTTGTGATGTATGGGTCATAAACGTGGACCCTTACGCCAAATGAATTGCATTTATCTGTATTTGAGCGGATTATACGCTACATTTTTGGGCCACTTAAGATAGACGATGGAAAGTGTAGAACCCGATATAACTTTGAGATCACCTTCTTGAGGGTCCTGATACAATAGGTTGTATCCGTTCTAATATTATTGCTTGGTTTGGGCATGTTCTACGAGCCGGTTCACAGTCTGGAAGGATTAGAAAAATGTGCGTTAGTACCCCAGAGAGTGAACGACCACGAGGTAGACCACGACTACAATGAGAGACCGACGTAATAAACGACCTAAAAAATCGGCTGCCATGGTAAATATGTCGCTCTTGCGAATGACCGTGGTGAATATTCAAAGCTGATTAACCTGACAACACTCCTACATGAACGCCGATTAAAAAAAAAAAAGAAAAGATGATACAATCAGCAAACTACTCAAAAACCTCTCCATTTAGCGTTTCGAGAAAATATTACACGTGACCTCCCGTAACCGATAATTTTTCAGTATTTTTTTTAATTTAAACTTAAATATTGTATAGTGTATATAGTGATAATAAATTATAGATCAACGTCTCTGAATATCAAAAGATACGATGCTAACTATGGAACTAAAATTTATTAGTATTGATCAATTTTCTTTGAGGATTTTTGAAACGCTAATTTTAAAAATTGGAGGGTAAAAATCATTGCAGACTCACGCCGGTAAGGAGAAAAGCGAAAGTTCTGCATCTTGTCATACGAACCGTGTTATCACCACGTATCGTGGCTTGGACTTTTATCACAACAAAAAAAAATATATTAATCTATATTATACCGGGAAACTGTTGAGTTGCCCCAAGACGAATCTAGAGTTTGGGATCTCTTATTTGAAAAAATAAAATACTAGCCTATCATTTTAATAATCTGATCAAAAAAAAAACTTAGCTTAAATTGTTCACCTGTTGATGATGATCCATTAGATGGGTGGTATACGGAATATAAAAAACCAAATTTCTTGACACGATGCTAAACGTTAGTATTATTTCTTTTTGTTGCGTTTTCCGAAATGTTGTGTTACACAATTTGTTCACCATAACTCATGCGTGGAGATAACATCAACATGCAGGTATCTTGATATTATGACTTTTGCACTCCTAGCTATTTTTATCACGGACACAATGGTCTCACAAATCAACCAATTCCAGTTTCCTCCACAATAAACCAAAATCACAGGAGAGAGGCATAAAAAAAGTTTATCAGTGATTATGCTGTCTTGTGTATTGAATATTTAGTTAGCATGAATTACGTACCTCTTAACCTGGCACCCTCCCTTCTAATCTACAGTTTTATAATCCCAAACAAGACTCGGATCAAATTTAATCTGTTTAGGAACTTATAAATTTAAATATGTTAAAATCAAATTATGATTTGGCCAGAATTCAAACTCTGGTAGGTTGGTCCATTATCTGAGTTAAAAAAATATTAAAATAAAATAATAATATATTAATAAAAGAGCATAAATTTTGTTTGACTAGAATGCTTTCAATAAATTCGTTCCCTTCTCAATAATGGAATCTCAACAAAAATATTTGTTTTCCAAAACAGCCAAATTGGCCCTTAGAAGCAAACGTAGATTATGTAACCCCTTAAATCGTTCCCAATCCGAATCAAGATAATCAAAAACAAAAAAACTGATATTAACAGAGTGAAAGCGGAAAAATTTCTACTATGTACAGTTCTGACAAAAGTTTTTACTGTGCTATTCATTTCCTAAAGTCTGGTACCAAATCTTCTATCCCTCTTGTTATTGCGGTGATTTAATCGTCACTGACGCAGCAAGAAAAGTCACGTTGCTCGCGGAACGATTTGCTTTTAACTCGACCGTTTTGGAAACTCCTAAAAAAATGCCCCAAAGCTGTCTTCAGGAGTGGAAATAAAAGATCATCACTTGCATCTCCTCTTACCCAAATTTTCTACAAATCCTATAAATCTGTTATTTTTTCTTTCATGCTAGAAGCTAGCCAATTTCCAGCCCGTTCCTAAAAAATAAACATTTTGCAAAATGTGATATTTCAAATTATAGATCAATAACCTTACTCTTAGTCATATCTAAAATAAACGAAAATTATATGTCCAAGTTTTTGGAAGGCACTCATTTAATATCTGACAGCAAATACGGTTTTCGCAACAAAAGATCAACAACCGATCTATTGAACTATGTCACACATCGTTGGAACAGAACACTTGAAAAAAATTGTAAAATATATTGTAATAAACTTCGTCCAGAATGGGTTAATTTAATTTACTCATTCATAACCAATACATTCTGCATGCATGTTTCCACATTCAGACTATGGCAAACATGAATTAAAAGTTAACTCCTTTTAACTAATACAACTTGCATAAATAAATGTAAATTAAATTTGTTATACAAATGTTTACATTAATGAAATAAAAAGAGGTGTGGCCTATTGTTTCTAGAAAATACACTGGAAACAATAATTGAGTAGTAGAAGGTTCTGCTTGTTTTTGGATTTAAATAAGCGAACAAAACATCAGATAATCAGTTTTAATTTTGCAATTAAAAGTGTTTTACAAATATTCGAAAGTATAAGGAATAATCGGGTGGTACTTGAGCCTGGGTACTAATAGTGAAAGAATTTGAACCTAGTGGAATAGTAAATACAGATTTTACGATTCCGAGTATTATTGATTCAAATTGTGGAAAAGCGGTGGTACATAAATTGGAGACTATAGAATTTATTGTAATTTAAATCGGAAGTTGCTGTAATTAGTTGATAAATAAAGTTTGAGATTTTGTTAACTAAAGATCCGTCTTTTTACTGTCGTATTTGCTCAATAATCTCAATAATCTTTGCTCAGAACTAACTGATCGTTAGTGGAGAGATCGCACCACTGACCAGCTTCAAGAGTTAGAAGTGATCAAGGATTCTTTCCCGTCATTTAAAGTGTCTGGGCTCGGAAAGACTTCTTTGGTTGAACACGTCATCGATGTTGGTGATAGTGAACCTGTTAAACAGAGGCATTATCCCACATCGCCGGCTGTTCAACTAAAGATCTATGCCAAACTTGACCGGATGCTTCAAATGGGCGTAATCGAGGAGAGCAATAGCTCTTGGTGCTCGTCAGTGGTTCTGGTTCAGAAAGAATCTGGTAAAAATGGATTGTGTATTGACAGCCGTCGTGTCATTTCTCTGACCAAAAAGGACGCATATCCACTTCCCTTGATTGATGGCTTATTAGGTCTTCTAAATAGCACGAAGTACATATCTAGTATTGATCTCAAAATTGCTTTCTGGCAAATTCCTTTGTCAGGAGCATCTAGAGACAAGACAACCTTCACAATGCCGTCCACTGTATCAATGTGTCGTCTAATGCAGACAATGTGTCGTCTAATGCACAAGGTGATACCACACTAATATCACAAGAATCTCTTCGTTTATTTAGATGATCTATTAGTAGTCTCTTCCACATTCCAGGAACATATGGAATTGCTGTCTAAAGTTTCTTCATTGATAAGAGCGACTGGGTTAACGATTAACCTCAAGAAAAATAAATTCGTCTTGAAGAAAGTGAAGTACTTAGGATTTTTAATTGGTGAAGATGGATTAAGAACAGATCCTGAAAAAGTAAGAGCTGTTGCGGAGTACCCAGCTCCATAAAATGTTAAGCAGATTCGTCGTCTTCTAGGAATGGCTGGTTGATATCAACGGTTCATACCAAATTATGCAAGTGTTGTATCACCAATCACCGATTTGTTGTAAAAGAGTTCTGGTAAGCTGAAATGGACTCTAGAAGCCCAACTAGCTTTTGAGAATTTAAAAAAATTGCTGACTACAGCATTGATCCTGATTATAATAAAGAATTCTTTATTAGATGCGATGCGAGTCTGACAGGGGTAGGTAGCGTATTGTTTCAGATCGATACAGAAGGTCAAAAGTGTCCGATAGCCTTCATGTCGAAGAAATTGAACAAAGCTGAACGAAACTATTCGGTTTCAGAGCTTGAATATCTTGCGGCAATACTTAGTGTCAAGAAATTTAGTGTTTAGTGTCTATTTTTAAATATTGCATTTTAATTCAAAAGTGACAAAAGCACACAAACAGTGAATAATATGGAAAACCATAATAACACACATGTAAACAAACAAAAGCCACGAATCAGATATTGCGGCCTCCGATGCAATATCAATTCGAAACAGCACGTTCATGGCAAAGAGTCTATATAGATTTTTTGGGACAGCACCCTCCTTCTACACTTGGTAATACGGTAATACTGATTGTTCTGGATCATGCTACCAAGTTTGTACTCTTAAAACCACTTCAAAATGCAACTTCACCGAAGGCGAATGCATTTTTGAAGAACGATGTGTTTCTAACCTATGGGGTACCAGAGTTTCTACACAGCGACGACGATAAACAGTTTCTTAACAAGACGTTTCAAAATTTACTGTCAGATTTTGGCATCAAACATATCAGAACTGGTGTTTACAGTCCACAGAGCAATGCTTCAGAGAGAATGAACAGGTCGGTACTTGCAGCAATCTGAGCTTTTGTGAAGGGCCAACACACTAAATGGGATGCTCAAATTGGAGAGATTTCTTATGCACTGCGGGCTGCAGTACATGCTGCAACTAAATATTCACCATATTACCTATTATTTGGCCAGCATCCAATATCAGATGGAAACACGTATCATTTGATGAGGTCGCTTCATGCGCTTGGGGAAAAACATTAGCGAAGAATTGGGACGTTTTGATCATTTAGCCATGTTCAGAGGATGAGTGCAACAAAATCTGAATTCAGCATTTAAGAAGACACAACACAATTACAATCTGCGAGCTAAGACATGAATCTTCCAGTCACAACAACATATGTTTGTTCGTCAACATCACTTGAGCGATGCAACTTAAAGGTTCTCTGCTAAATTGGCTCTGAAATTCTTACCCGCAATAATTATAACAAGAATTGGTAATGTACTTTATGAGTGCGAATATACAAACGGTAAGAGTATTGGAGTCCATCATGCGAAGGATATCAAGGAATGATGTCTTTCGTTCGGTAGAGTAGTTCTTTCGTTGGGCTTTCGTCGTTGGGGTTCACACTTCCAAGGTTGTATATTACTGGTTTGTATCGAGGATTCAATGGGGCTGACATTCGGATGGGTGGCAGATTTCAGTACTCAGTGTCAATTCCTAAGAATTTCGCGAGTATTGGAATCTGTCCTCTACCTTGGCTACAGTCACTGTTGACTCCTTGATCCCAGACAAAAGATTTTTAAAATACCAGTTCGAAGGTTTCTCGACATAGTGGGTGACATTGGTGACAACGTTTTCTTTTGACTCCAAAGTCAGGTATCCTCATTCTTGCGAGTACGGTGGAGTCATGGTTGTAACGTCGGCCATACGTCTAAATAAAAATTCATATTTTCATAGCATTTCAAAAGAGATTCTGTTTCAATCAAAATAAAATTTAGAAATTCAAGTTTAAAAAAAAATTCAAATTTCAAAAAAAATTGTGATTGTGATTGGATTATAAAATGTTAAAACATAATAGTTGAGTTTTTCCTTTTTGACTCTTAAAAAAACTTAAGTAATTAAGTAATGTTCAACGTTGTGTATGTAAAGAATAACTGTTTTGCTGCATTAAATATATTTTTTATTTTATCGTAGTCTTTTATGGCAGTGGAAGGGGGGGGGGTGTTGAGACGGACAGGAAAACATACATTTTTGAAAATTACAATTATTATACCCGTCAATTTTTCCAATTTCTTTGACGATAGGGTTGGAAAAAACACTTATTGGTATTAAGTCAATTACTAACCAGTCGATAATTCAATGAAATTTGTTAATATATTTTGATTATTTTGATTTGACCCAAACTCGATTTCTTAAAAAAACTGTTGTTTTACTGTCGCTTTATCTATGTTCATAAAATATAGATAAAACAAATATTTTAAATTTTTGTTTTTAACAGTCTGGACAAACACACTTTATAACTCAAATTTCAAGTGGTATAGTTATAGTTTGCAAGGAAATCGATTACAGTCAACTCTCTTATAACGCGATTTATTCGTCCCGCGTTATATGGAAACCGCGTTATGAGAAACAAAGAAATATCGAAGAAAATAATATAAACTTACATCGCGTTATATGGAAGCCATTTTCTCGCTATATGGAATACGCGTTATGAGAAACTGAGAACTAATATAAATTTAATGATTTCGTACCGCGTTGTATGGAATCTTAGAAATAATTAAATTTTACACAAATAAACCTATATAGAAGGAAAATCGAATAAAGACGCCGATAAAATAAGAAATTTGAACCGAACCATTTTCGATTTTTTTGAATCTTCAGTAATCGTTAGTATAATTAAAAAAATTAATAAGTATTTTGTTACTTTTTTATTTTTTTAATAGTTTAGACACAGGGTGGCTCGAAATTTAAATTTAGCGATAGTCAAAGATTAAAGTTAAATTGTGCTCGAACGGGTTAAACCGTATTTAATACCTTATAAACAAGAAACAGTTCAATAGAATTGGTAAACTTGCTTTTAGTGAATGGCACAAAGTACAAAGAAAAACTAATTATATATTCAAATGCCTTTTTCTCAAACAAAAAGATAGCGCTTGTCTGTAATTTTAGTGTGTTTTTCAGTTTTCTTTAGTAAATAATAAATCTTTAACATATAAGAAAAAGATAACAAAAACTTGCGTTTTGAAATCGCCATGTTGGAAGAACTGAAATTAAAAAAAATCAAATAAAATATAAATGTTGATCAGTATTTTTATAAAGCCTCACTAAGTAGCTTTCAAACAAAAATAAATTTAATCAAATCGAATAACCCGTTCGAGCGCAATTTAACTTTAATCTTTGAATATCACTAAACTTCTCAAGAAATTTCGAGCGACCCTGTGTCAAAACTAGTGAGAAAATGAAAAATATTAATTTTTTTTATTATACTTAAATTTTATTAAGAAAAGTTTCCAAAAAATCGAAATTGGTCACATTGGTACATCATTGCCGCCAAATCAAGATCGCCTGCATTCTCAAAATGCATTATTAGGTTGTGATTAATTCATGAATAAATTATATAAAATGTCAAATATATATAATTTATTTCGATAACTTAATCATTAATTAATTAAATTTAATTTAATGAAAAACGCGTTATAAGGAGATTTCGTCGCGTTATAGGAGAACGTTCCCAGTTTTCACCGCGCGTTATATGGAAATCGCGTTTTAAAAGTGCCGCGTTATAGGAGAGTTGACTGTATATATAATTTGAGACGGATACCGAAGTCACACCGCACCATAATGGTGCCGTTTTTACTTGTTTAAGTACGGTACTTAAAAAGCGATGTTGTTTCTTTAGCAAATCAAACAATTCCACACATAAATAATTCGGGTCAGTTGAGTCAAAAGTCATGAAAAAACTTACCAATAACGCAAAATGCAGATTGATTCAAATCTTGAACGTAGTTACGAATTAAATAAAAATCATCTAGATCGCCATACATATATTTATTCATTTATTGTCGCTATAATTCCAAAAATAATGAATTAGTGTTTTTTTCGAAACTTCAATTCTCAAGGCGTTAATTTATTTTTTTAAATTAATCTGGAGGTTCTAATCACGACTAAGTTAAACATTGCATCAATATATCACAACAATAATTCAAACTCTCTGCGTTATATCAGTGTGGAAATGTTGGGGTTATGTTGGTTTGGAATAGTTTACTCTAATACAATTAATAGTTTTGAATTTGTATACACAAACTTTACGAAGGTTTGGATGTTTTTGTGAATCTCCTCTTTAAATTTAAATATTTTTAGTTCTCTTCCCGATACTTACCTCGACGAACTTTTACATTTAGTGTGACTATCAATTAGGTTTGTTAGTCTATTAACTCTTGATTTGATAATTCCTAGACTCCTAGAGCATTTGTTTAATTAATTTGTATTTAATTTTTTTTATCTTAAACTTACATTCGATTTTAGTCTTTTAACAACATTTTTTTTACATTTAAATTTTTCAAATAATAATTCTTTAAAAATAATTCTACAATATAAAATGGAAACGTAATTGTTTTAATCAGAAACTAATAAGTTGATGCTATGTTCAACTAGGATACAAATCATTTTTAAAATAAGTTGAATTTTCGTTTGTTATTGTTGTTGTTGGATTGTATGAGGGGGGTGGTGTTGCGTCACGATTACTATTCATACGATCACGTTCTAGTAATAATAATCTTAAACGATATTCTTGCATACTCGCATGGTACGATGGTGGTGGTGAACGATGTTGAAATTCGGAGTAATGATACAATGTTGAATCGTTTTGTTGACGATGAAAATTATTTAAAGTTAATTCATTTTGTGTATTGAAACTAAAACCACCAAAACATGCTGTTATGTGAGGTGATGTCATATGCCATGCTGCTCCGCTAACTGTTACCAATATAACACCAACACCTAAAATAAAATAAAATCGTCAATGTTTAATTTTTTTCTATTTGATTATTAATTAAAATTTTACCTATCATCAGTAATGCCGCGGTTAAGTGTGATGTGGGTGGTCCAGATAATCCAGTAATGCCAACTGCAGCTCCCCCAATAGCACACGCTAATCCTCCTAATGCAACAACAGCAATTAAGGCTCTCAACGGTGGTCCAGCAAACCATCGGCCACAACACCCTTTTCTTGAAAGATCCGATCCTGGTCTGAAATACAAACATATAATAATTTGGGTCAGAAAAGTAGAATTGTAGTTTTTCTCCCTCTCCTAAAGAATCATATTTAAAATGAAAGAAAAGCACAAATAGAAGCTGATGACCTATTTAAAATTAGCACTATATTGTTGTAAACGAGAAGAGGCACATTTCTCTCCCAACCAAAACAAATGATTGATAGTCAACATTTCAGTTTTTAGTTCTACCTATTTATCTCGAACAATGAAATCGATACTAATTCTTTCGTACCACTTGTTTTATTTATTTTTGTTTTGTGCACAAAATTATAGAAAAGCAATAAAAAAGCGAAAATAATACAAATTTCCGGCATCATTTAGATAAATTAATTTCCTGTCGTTTTTTTTTTGTTTTTTGTATTCATTTCCCACAAAACGATTCAATCGAAAAGAAAAATCGATAAAAAATAAAATGGAAAATTGTTAATTAAAAATAACTCTATATTTTTATTGTTTGGATTTTATTTTTGGAAAATCTGAATTTTATTAAAACGATTTGGTTGATTTGTTTTTTATTAGATTTTATTGGTTTGATTGGTATTAGTGGTGGCTGTGGTTTTGTTTTTGGTAAATTCGGAATTTAAAAATAAAACTTATGATTGGATGATATAATTATTAAGGTTATGATGATATGCTCGATTACATGGGTCTGAAATTTTATTGCCGAATACTTTTTATTTTTGTAATTCTTGGTTGCGTGGTGATTTCTCATCAGATTTTAATTTATTTGAAAAATTTATATAGGCAATGTTTTTTGTTAAACTTTAGGGTACTTATCTAGTAGTCTTGGTAAAATCTGTTTTTTCCAAAAAGTATAGTATGATCAAAAAAATTGTTGATGAAAATATGGCTTGTTTTTTTCCACTATAAGCAAACCAGTTAAAATTTTTCTGTACTACTAGTGCTATCTTACATGTTTGAACAAACTTTTAAGCACTAGTAGTACAAAATAGTTATTGTATCGACTGCACAAAAATTTGTTACTCTCAAAAAATAAGTACGATAAAACCAAATTTTTCACTCATTAAAATACAAATATTTTTAAAAATTAAAGCAACCTGATTTTTTTGGATGAAGTTTGGTTCTTTTAGTTCAACTTTCTCTAAAATTATAAAACTATTGCAAATATTATAACAAAATCAAAAACTAAAACTTTTTTCAAAAATTATAATAAAATAAAAAATTTAATCTTTTTTTAAATGCTAAAAATATTCCAACAATTATTTCAGAATCAAAAAGTGAAACTATTTTCAAAATTCTAAAACTAAAAATTGAAACTTTTCACGAAATTCCAAAAATATTCAAAATTTAGCAAAATCAAAACTAATAACTTTTTAACAATTCTAAAAATATTCTCAAATTATAATAAAATCTAAACTATCAAAAATTTAGACTTTTTCAATATTTGAAAAATATTCCCAAAATGATTACAAAATCAAAAATTTAAACCTTTTTCAAAATTTCAAAAATATTACAAAAATCTTATATGTTAATACGCTAACGAAAAATTTTGAGGAGCATAAGGCTTTTTTATTCGAAGATGGATTCATTTCAAATTTTCACTGCTAACGGATATTAGTGTAACTTAGGTTTTAAAGATTTTTCACACAAATCGGATCATAAATAAAAAAGTTATAGACGAATTAAAATGTATTTTTGAATTTAATGACCCCACCCTATACAATATGAAATGGACTTGCCCAAGTCTTTTCTTTGTTTTTTTATTATTATTATTTAGTATTTTATATTTTCTTTTCAAATTTCAATTTAGTTTATGCATTGCTTTTGGAGAAGATAGACGTATTATTTTTCTTTGTTTTTTTTTATTATTATTATTTTTCTTTGATTTTCTTTGATTTAATTATTATTTTTCTTTGTTTTTAAATATTTTCTATTGATTAGAAATTAAAGAAACAATTCATAAAATTGATTTGTTCTTTCTGTGCAAAACCAGATAAGCAGGCTACAGACCTTCAATCAATTTGTCAATCAATTGAAAACGAAAATAAACGAAATAAAATTTAGGGGATTTTTACACTAAATTTTATTTCGTTTATTTTCGTTTTCGAATTGATTGACAAATTGATTGTAGGTCTGTAACCTGCGATAGAGAAATATTTCATAATAGCCGTGTTCGATTTGACTGAAACAACTGAATTATCTGAAAAGAATATATTAAGCATAATATGTAAAATGTATTTTAGCTAGAACATAAAAAACGTTTCGTTGTCATTGTCGATGAAGTGGGTTGTGAGAAAGGTTCGGGGTTCAACGCGGATCCTGTATTGATTTTTTAAATAAAGTAGGTAACTAGTTAGGTAAGTAGTTAGGTAAGATAAGGAGTTAGGTAAGGTAAGGAGCTAGGTAGGGTAAGGAGTTAGGTAAGGTAAGGAGTTAGGTAAGTAGTTAGGTAAGTAGTTAGGTAAGGTAAGGAGTTAGGTATGTAAACATATTCTAGCTAAGATTTTAATTTAAAATATTAATAATAATGAAATAGGAATTATAAGTTAAAAAATTATTTTTTGTTACTGAATTTTGTTTGAACAAATATTAAGAAATCGTTCAATGGGATCTGTAAGAATGTTTTTTTTGTTTAAAATCTTTTTTGTTGGTTATAAGGGCAACTATATACCTAAGTTGTTGTCTGTTGTTCAGTTTTTAAGTAACATTAGATAAGAATAAGCGTAAATTTATGTAAAGTTAAGTTCAAAAATATAGATTTGTTTTGCGAAATTGTTTAATTGCTAATTCCAAGTGTCATTTTAATTTATTGAACTGTAAGAAAGAAAGAATAATAATTAAAACGGCATTTGGTGGTCCTTCGTAAAAATAAGAACGAACGTATGAAGGAAAGAAAGAAAGAAAGAAAGAAAGAAAGAAAGCTAACAAGGTAAGGTAAGGAGTTAGGTAAGTAGTTAGGTAAGGTAAGTATTTAGGTAAGGTAAGTAGTTAGGTAAGGTAAGGAGTTAGGTAAGGTAAGGAGTTAGGTAAGGTAAAGAGTTAGGTAAGGAGTTAGGTAAGTAGAGATTTTATACAGACAATAATAAATGCTTATGTAATTTATAAGTTTATTTACCAAATTTACCAAATTACACTAATTCACTAATTTTTTAATCTTCTAATGTACATTGAAGTTAATGAATGTGAAAATTTTGTTCTGTTTTTTCTTCATAAATGAATGGTGTCATGAATGGTGTTAATGGTGAAATGAATGTTGTGAATGAAGAAATGAATTGCACGTGGTATTTATCATTTTAAAATTCATAATATTTTTTATCATCGTACTGGTGCTTTAATTCTTGCCTGATGTGTTTGTTAAATTTGTCAGATGAAGATAGAATTGATGGAAATGAAATGATTAATAAATTTGTATGTACTGAAATCTCTGATCCCATTCTTTTTCATAAATTACATGAATATGTGAAACGTCATATGATGCATGGACCATGTGGTGCTCTAAATCCCAATTCTGTTTGTATGAGAGATGATAAATGTAGTAAAAATTTTCCAAAACCTTTTTCTGAAAATACTAAAGAATCTGTGAATGGTTATCCTTTGTATCGTCAACGTGATAATGGTATGAGTGTTGATATACGTAGTGCATCTCTTGATAATAGATACTAGGAGGGCCCGGCGTGTTTCGCTACGCTTATAAATAAAGTTTTTGCGTAGACATTTTGTTGATGTAGAAGCAATGATTTCAAAAAGTGGTTATGAGAAATGCTAGCATATAAGTTTTAATTTTTCTTTGTTAATATATGAATGAAAAATAATCAGAACTCTAGCTGATCAGTTCGGATATATGAAAAATTAGCGATCAAATAAGCTTTCAAGTTAGCTAATTTGAACTCTAACTTATTTGATCGCTAATTTGTCATAAATCCGAACTGATCAGCTAGAGTTCTGATTATTTTTCATTCATATATTTAAAAAGAAAAATTAATTAATTCTCATTACCACTTTTTGAAATCATTGCTTCTACGTCAACAAAATGTCTACGCAAAATCTTTGTTTATAAGCGTAGCGAAGCATGCCGGGTCCTCCCAGTTATAACAATTGTTTTTGATTTTTAGGTTTTTTATTCTCATAAGTATAAAGTTTAAAGTCTTTCATTGTAGGTAATTTCAAATTCAAAATACTAAGCAGGTTGTAACGTCAGTCTATTCCGAATTTTTACTCTAAAACCAGAATATTCATATATAAAGAAATTCTCTAATGATTTGTTAATTTTTCGGTTCCAACCTTTAAATTCAAATAAGTCATGAAATCAAACATAAAAACATTTGTGTGTGCTACAGTCAACCAATATTTTAACATTTTCTCACTTAATTGCTTTGTTGCGTCACTCAATAAAATAAAATCTTCATCTGAGGATTTTATTTTTTGTCGATTGTATAAACACGGATAGAATTTTTTTAATTTTTGTTTTTATGGCAGTTTGTAGCAGTAATTTTAAAAGTGGCAATACTTTTTCTTTTACTTTTCTATTAAATTAATTTAATTATAAATTTGAAAACATCATTTCAAAACTTAAATTGAATACATTAAAATTATATTAAAAATATTATTTATTTTACTATTAATTTAAATCAAAAAATCAATTTTAGAAACGCACAAATTTAATTTCAAATTCAAATTCAAAACAAAATTATCCTGCTATGCGCATGTCAAGAAAAAAAAAACAATTTATTTTATGCAAGAAAAAGAAAGAATAAAACAGAGAATAGAATTTTATTCTCGAATTAATTTTTTGTTCTATCCTGATTCCAAGCAACGACGTTATATCCGAGGGTTTATCTCCTATTCGTTGTTTAAATTTATGAAAATGTAAAATGGTTGTCTGTAGTTGTAGAGGAGAAGAGCATATTTTCTCATATGAATTTCATATTGAGATGATATGGGGAATTTTTTAATTTCTGTACGATGAAAATAAAATAAAAAAAGACAAATGAAAAATCTTTCTATTTATACTCGATCAAATGTTCGATTGGGGCCTTATGTTAATTTTTATAAAAGCGATAAGATCAAAAATAATAAAATTGTATAAGGTTGTATATATATTAGGCGCGTTCTATTGAAGATCATACCTACTCAAATTTACTTTGATCTACTCTACCTTAAATAAGCTGCGTAGTTGCAAAGAAGTTTATTTTCCGATTTGATTAAGATCGGTTATAAGCTTGTTTTTGTATTTTAAACAGTGTTGCAAAACGAAAAAAAAAATCGTAACGTTATGCGTTTCGTTTTTATAACAGTATATTTATTTTTTCGGTACGTTATTTCGTTATGAAACAGAAAAATATTATATTTTATTATGTTATAACGTTATAATTACGTTATTTTAAAATTAAATGTAATGTTTAACAGATTAGTTTTAAGCATTACAATTTAATTTTAAAATAATGTAACTATAAAATTTGACTCATTTCAAATTCTTTAATTTTAATAACGACACCTTTTATTATTCACTATTGTTATATATAAAAAACAATTAAAAAACAATAATTTTAAAATTTTTAAGTATATATATTTTTTATAATTCACAATTTACAATTCTATAGTTTTGATCTCGTGGAGATCATCAACGGGCGTAGATATGTAACTGACGTAATTAAAATTAAAGAATTATACAATGGATTATTCACGTCACTCCGACGAATATTTTGAAATCATTTTAATATTAAAAATAATTAATTTTTACCAAAACTAAGCAATCTTATCAGGAGTTTTCACAAATCTGATAGTTTGTTTATAACTATTAGAGTTGCTTTTAATAGATCTTCAGATTGATTTCTCGGCCAGCATAAAAATATTCTTTCTTAAAATTATTCAAAACACCTGTGATGCAAAACGGCTACTACAGACTTGAAATTATTTAAAATAAACTTAAAATTGTACAACATTTTATGCCCGATTTATAGTCGGTAACTTTAACTTAACGTAAAGTACAAATGTATGAAAATGCACTAGAGCATTTATAGTCGTTAACGCAAACTTAACGTTAACTTAACGTAAAGTTCATTTCATTCTATCTTAAAGATTTTGTTAAGGATTTTTTGACGTTTGGTATAAAAACTGAAGAAAAGTAATATTTAATTGCAAGTGTCCAAAAAATAAAATTTTATTTTTTAAAAAATGCAAAGGATATAAAAAGAGCGACTTTAAAGCCAAATATTAGCAGAAAATTAATATGAAAATAAATTTTTTTATTTTTAAATTTTGTATCAAATGTATGTTTCGAATTTTATTATTTTAAATTTTGATTTTAAAATCAGTTTATTACTTTTAAAGAATTGATTGATTTGTAACATTGATTACAAAACCATAATTAATATCAGATCAAACGTCAATGAATACGTAATTTTTTACCGACTATAAATCAAAATTTTTAGATGTCTTAAGTTACGGTTAAGTTAAAGTTAACGTTACCGACTATAAATCGGGCATTAGAACTACCAAAATCTCTAGTTTAAGCGTCCGCAAAAATTGATAAAGAGCAGATAAGTTGGATTTTATTCAACCGGTTTTTGCGTTTTGATTTTCATATACATAATTATAAAAAAAGTCACCCGAAAAACGAAATAAAATATTGAGTTATCGTTACGTTTTACGTTATTGTAACGTAGTTTAATTTTTAAAACGTTATGAACGTAATTATTACTAATAACGCTATTTCATTTCGTTATTTCGTTTTTGCGTTACGTTACGAGTAACGTTTTGCAACACTGATTTTAAATAATGAAATCGACCAGTCAATTCTAAATAGCAGCCCAAAATAAAAAGTTTGATAGTAAAATTGTGTGGCTATATTTGAATTTTTTTTTTAATTATTGGCGTTCCTTTGGTGATCTACTCAAAAACTGCTTTGAGCAGCTATTTTGTTACAAAGGGACGCATATATTGAAAGTTGTTGGTTATTTCTTTAATAAATAAAAACCAAAATGTATAATTATAGTGGTTTAACTGATCCTTTTTTGTTCAGAAAGTGAATTAGAAGAAAAAAAGTGGTATTTTGCCGTACCAGGTGGAAAAAAGGAATTGAGTCAACAGTGACTGAAAGGAAGGTGTAAGAGATAACTGCAGATGAAAGGTAAAAAGTTTATTTAACCCGTAACCCAATGGGAAAACTCTTGATTATACTGTCAACTTTTCAAAGTTCAACGTCACACTATACCACCTCATGGACAATTCGAGATTCCACCCTTTTCATATTCACTTAGTATAGCATAGGACCAATTCCACCTACGAACGGATTTCAATGCTTACTTGCTTTTGTCGGTCGTTTCACTCGCTGACTCGAAGCTTACTGCATGACCAATATGTCTGCAGCAACCATTGCCACAACATTTGTTCGAAACTACGTATAACGATTAGGTTCCTCTTCACATTAACCCTGATCAAGGAACACAATTCGAAAGAAAAATTTTCTCAGAGTTAACATAAGTTCTCGGATCTCATCAGATACGTACAACGGCTTACCATCCACAAGCCAATGGCATGGTGGAATGCTTCCATCGACAGCTTAAAGCTGCTCTTATGACCCGAGAAAACATTATCAGTTGGAGCTCAGAAATTCCAATTCTACTTCTCGGAGTTCGGGAAACAGTGAAGAAAGATTTGAAGTGATCACCAGCTCAAATGGTTTATGGACAAACAATCAAGCTACTCGATAAGTTCTTCGTCGAAAATCCGGCTTCACCTATGTCAACTACTGACACAGCTATCGATCAGCTGCGCTATACTATGCAAAACCTTATTTCAACACTACCACACACTACAAAACAAAATAATATATTTGTCCCTAAAACATTGGCCAACTGTGAATAAGGTGCGCATAGGATTATCACCTCCATACGAAGGTCCTTACAAAGTAATTCCCC
Organism: Diogma glabrata; assembly: GCA_963693315.1. Lineage (NCBI taxonomy): Eukaryota > Metazoa > Arthropoda > Insecta > Diptera > Cylindrotomidae > Diogma > Diogma glabrata. The sequence goes on from OY856186.1 coordinate 390,375,973, forward strand.
AATTTTGCAAAAGCTTCGTTATATCCATCAAAGGCAAAAACTACAACGTTTCAATTGATATACTGCAATCAGCATACGGAATCTTATTAACACCTGAACAAACAACAGGAATCAAACCTAGAAAAACATTCCGTAGTGCTCTATAGGTTTTGCTTTTCTTGCGGAAAAAACCTCACTCGCGGAGGAGTGCTGTGGTGGCTCATTGGCATTTACAACCACAGAAACGAAGTACACAAATAAACAGAACCCTATGAAAACAACGGTGTATACCAGCCAATACAAATTCGACTTAATTACAAAATTAATCAAAAATTTAATTTAATCAAAACTTTTATTCGGTATCGAACAGTATTTACTTCCGAATTAAAGGAAAAATAAATAAATTAAACAAATAAAATTTATTAAACATAATCAATTTGTATTGTTACATTTAATAAAAACAAAAATACATATTTTTTAAGATAAAATTAATTAGTTTGTATGAGCAGTGCACGCGCAATAAGACGCGTATAACTATATAACCCGCGATACGCGATATATCGTTCTTACTTCTAAATTGAACTAAACATTTTCAATTAAAAACTCACAGATTAAATTTTTTCTTCAAAGTTGATGCTTCAACGGACAAAAAACTAATATTTGTGAATGTTTTGTTCAATTTAGCAAGTATTGTTATAAAAATATATAAAAGGATGACGAAAAGGTATTAATTTCCTTCTTTTGCAAATAAAATGAAAGAAAAGAAAAATAAATAAAATTGAAAGAAAAACTCGAAAAGAGTGAAATCGAAAAAAATAAAAATTTTTCTCTTCGAAGAAGAACGATATTGAAATTATAAACATTTTAATTTATGAACACTAGTTTGAGGAGTGAAGTGAGTGCTCGGCATAGGTATAGTTGAAAGCTCTAAATCATCATTATCGAAAAAATCACATCGGATGTACCTAGTCCTTGGCCACTATAATCGAATATAGTTACATATATTTCATCTTACCTATGAACAGGTGCTGAACCATTTGGTAATATTGATGATACCATCGGTGATATAACAAACGGATGATTTGCAACTGATAGACTATGATACGTTGGTATCCATGGATTATGAATTACCTCATAATCACTATGTTGATAATTTCTATCGTTTTGTGAAAAATTAATTTTCTTTTGCATGCACACATTTTGTACCTCAATACGATTATTACAATTATCACTATTAATTTCACTTTCATTCATTTCACAAATTTCATTATCACTATTATTATTTATAATGTTGTTTCTATTATTATTATTATTATTAATTATTTTAACAGGCACTGTACGATAGTAATTCAAATTAGATGAATCTGTTGTTGTTGTCGTTCTTCTTGATTGATTATTAAAATCAATTTCATTAAAGGAAAAATTATTTTCAGAAAAATCATTTAATTGATTAGATGTTGATTGTAATTGAATGGATGTGGTGGTGGTGGTAGCTATTGTTGTTGGTGAATAATCAGAATGATGTGATTGTACATAAATTCTTGTTGAATTATTATTATTTGATGGTGATTGATGTTTAGCTATATTTGATTTATGTTTACTAATTTCGATTTCCAATCTTTTTTCTTCATCATAGTCTTGTTCTTTATCATTATCGTTTAACTCAACGTCGTCATCATCATCATCATGACAATGTTGATTATTAGTTTTAATTAAATTAAAATTCAATTGATTTTCTACAATTTCGTTATGGTTTTGATTTAATTTCGATAAATAATTTATTGAATGTTCTAGGGAATTTGAAGCAGAACAACATGAATTATTTGATGATTGATTCGATGAACATGTTGAAATATCGAAATATGTGAAATCATTAGAGAAACGATTAGTTTCGGATGCTTGGATGGTTTCATGATAGCTGGATTCGTTTGAGTCAACCTAGAAGTGTAAAATATGATATTTGTTTTAATGATTTATATAACTATTTGTTTTGATTTTAAAGAGTGGCTTGGAGATGAAAAACAATTTTCGCAAACAAAAAAAATAAAAGTAACCGTATTTGTGGACACACGGTATAGTAATAATAGAAGTGAATAGTATGATTTCAGAGCTAAGTTTCATAGCATAGCTTCAATAGCCTAACAGATTACCTCTAATAAGCTCAAATTAATAAGAAAAGACTAGAAAAACAAATTAAAGAAATATTAGAACAAAATATTATAAGAGCATCAAAATCATCTTACAACTCACCCTTGGTGATAGCACCCAAGAAACATGATTTTTCTGAACAAAATATGGAAACTTGCAATCGAGTACAGAATATTAAATGCAATAACAATAAATGATGCATTTTGAAATCCTAATATTCAAAGTACAAAAGTATTTTAGCTAGGTCTCAGGATTTTACAACCTGGACTTCAACCAAAGTGCTATAAAAGCTTAGTGCTTGAAAATATTCAAAACGAAAGGCGATATTTGTTCAAACTTAAAATCAAACCCTGTCGGGCCATCGAGCTTAGTGGTTATAATTTAAAAAGTGTTTTGTAAAAAATTTCAGTTACTCTAACTTACTGGATAAGGCATAAAATTATCGGTAAACGATTTCACCATACGCTGTCCGTTATACTGTTTCATAAAATATGTTGATACATTGTTATTTTTATTACAAGGAACTAAAATTGAGTTACAGTATTGTGTTGATTGTGGCTCGATAAAATGAATGTTTGATATTGAACGTGCTGATGCGGCTCTCCCCCCTATATCGCTGTCATCAGACGACGATATCGATGGTGATCGATTGTATGGAGTCCATAACATTGAAGACAAAGCCTCATTCACATCTTGCGGTCTCTTTGATCGATCCATTTCAAAAAAGTTCTTTTCCTCACGAATATGGAACATATGTAATTATTGACTTAAGGCACATTATTTCTTTATGCAGTTTATCTGAAATGAAAAGAAAAAAAAAAACATAAAATTAATAAACGAATATACATATACAAAAACTCTTTATTGGTAAACTTTTCAAAAATGTAAACCTCAAGAACAAGGATTACCTTTTATAAAAATTTAACGTACCATAACCCAAATTTTATGTAATTACACCAAAGCATAGTGAGTTATCTTTTCAACAAGAGAGAAGAGGAAAAGCAAAATGCAAAAGGAAAACAAAATTTCCTATCATTTTTTTTAATGTATAAATAAAACGGAATGAAAGCAAAACTTTAACTTAAATTAAAAAACAAACAAGAACTTTTTTATTTGTTTTATAGTGAAAAAAAAATTTATAAAAGTTTTTTTGTCTATTTTGTAGGAGTAAACGTAGAAGCTTTTTGTTGATTTATTTTATTTAATTCATAATCATTTTAGTGAAAATTCAAATGATTTAGTAATTTATTAGTTTTAATTTTAATTTTTGTTTTATAGTTTTAGGAAGGTAATGGCTTGTGTTTTAGGGGGTGAAAAAAAATCAATAGAGTAGAATTTGTTGTGTAATTTATTTAACACACTTACTTGACTGTCTTGAACAACTAAAAGTTGAAATAAGTTTTTCCTTTATGCAATAAGGTAAATTTTAAGTTTTAGATAAAGTTTTCTTTCAAATATAGGATAAGCTAAGAAAGTTTTTATTAACCGTTTCATGAACCTCAAAAATAAAACAAAAAAAATTAATAGCAAGCTTTACAATAACTTAGGTAAACTTGCATTGTTTTAGTTAAACGTATAATATAAAGAATCTAACTGTTCGGTTATTAATGTAAAATAATTCAGACATATAGACGTCGAAGCCGCTATTACTGTCAGATACAGTTTTTTTGTTTATCTTTTTATTTATCACAGTCGTGTAAATAGTTCATAAAGTAATAATACAACCTGTGCTAATCCAGTTAAGTGAAATTCGAATAGTGATTACCAACTGATGTAGAATCAACATTCAATAGGAACGACAAACGAATAATTTAAGGTTCAAGTACAGTTTTTGAAATTCATTAAGTGATTCAAAATAATCAGGAAATCACATAATTTTGAGGCTGCTTGAGAAAAGAATTGTATTGTTTTTGTCACGGGTGCCGCGACCCATTGCTAATAACGCAAACATTGAATTTTGTTGAGAATTTCTTGCATAATTTTGGTTAACAAACACTTTGTCCAACTATTGTCCATGTGAGATTAAATTTCTTTCGATTTATTCTTTTATCCGATGCTTCTGTAAATCAGCAGAATATTTAACAACAACTCTAAATATTAAAGAGATAGAGAAAAACACTTCCACTAATTTCATTTATCTACTACAAGGCACGTAACACAAAACAAAGGAGCTTCTGAAATTTTTTTTAAATTATAAAACTGAAACCTGGAAATTGAAAGGAAATCCATGAAATCCGAAAATTTTACGAAAGACTTAATATAATGCTATGCTCATAACACAAGTTTGAATCAACGCGATCAATACAACTTATCGCCTTTTTTCATATCTTTCTCAACCCATTTTGCAATGTTTTTTTTTTAACCGATTGCTGTTTTGATATGTTGTTGATTCATAATTTTTTTGTTATATTGAAATGTTTGTTATTTGAAAAACAGTTCGTGAAAATACTAAGACGCTTAAAGAGCTTAAAAGAATATGAAATACATTTTTTTTTACTCAAACAAGTGTTGGGGAAATTCATTTAATTACTTTAAATTAAATTTTATTAGTAGTACAATTTTTAGTACTTAAATTATTAGTACAATTTTTTGTGCAATTTATTAGTACAATTTTTATTGCAATTTATTTATAGAAAAATTATTATTTATTGGACTACAAACTGAAAAAAAATGTAATTAGAAAAATTTTATTTGTTTGTATTAGACAATCGATCGAAATATAATAAAAAATTGGTCGTGAATTTTAAAATGAATTAGTCGATTTTTATTTTTGTGGATTAATATTTTTGATTCTAATATAATTTTGATGACCGTCTCGATTAACTTTAAAGCTAGTATAGTATAAAAATATAATAATTGCAGTAAAATAAATAACAAAAAGTGTGTGGTTTTGTTTCGTGTGTGCTCTACTCGAGGATGGGCGCCTTGCTTGTCATGAAAAATTTTTGTGTTCTATTTTTCCGCTTCGATTTCACGATTACTTTTTTTCAACCAAAATTAATCGAATTTTTTTTATCTAAATATGGTTTGTTCAACAACTCTTATTGTCCAATAATTAATATGAGATGATAGTACGGTTGATCTAACGAACAGTTGATTAATGTTTCGATATAAATAGAATGAAGGAGGAATGGAAAGTGAACTTGATTTAATTTTTTTTTTGGATTGAAGAATACTGTTGGGTAAAATTTATTTGAATTTTTATTTTGACATTCGATAATCTTTAGAGAAAATTAATATTAGTTTTATAGAAATTGACGTGTTTTGTCAGTATTTATTAATAAAAAAACAAATATGGGACTTTTTATGTGTCTGCTTTTGCAACTTTTTTGATATACAACTTGTATTAGTATTTGTTTGGTTTATTTTGAATTAGCAACAATTGCCCGGACGAGAGGTGCACCATTTTTATTGGTTTTTGTGATAGTTAGATCTAGTTGCTATTTAATACGCTCGGCTGAATCACCGTGGGCATGAGGAAGTGGATCCGATACTATGATTGGGTGCGTGAAACGTTCAATTTAGTTTCTAAATGTAATAATCGTAGTTATATTGGTGTTTGTGTGGTGATCTCAGTTTCTTCGGTCTTTGGGGTCCTCGGGGTCTCTGCTCTTTGTTTTAGCTTATTTATTCCGTTTACACAGTCTTATTTGTGTGCATATCTGATTATTTGTACTGAACTGGGGGAGATTACTTCTCGGACACACGTGGCTGAAGCTCGCTGAAAAAAACCTCGCTAGGCACACAGTACTCCACAGATGGATTCCATCTTTTAATATATACTTTTATTCACACATTTCAGGTAAAGCCAGCCTAGCTGCCGAATCGCACAATTTACCGCGAGCACAGTATTAGTGGACACAGATTTAAAAAAATAGTAGATTGATTCAAGGAAACCGAAAGTGTCGATCTATAAAATTGGATACGAAAAACCGATTGGATTTTGGATTGGATTCGATTGAAAACGCAAACCCATCAGAATCACTGAGGAAACCAATGAGTTTAAATGGATTTTATTCACATATGTTCTATAGAAAATACGTCAACGAAGTTGGTTGAGTTATATCTTCTATATCTATACACAGTGCTACAGCAGAGGCTTGTGCAAAAATATTAATTAACAATAAAAAAATCTTTTTCATCATTATTGTTTCCAGATTAATCATATCAAATAAAGCTATCAGTTCAAACGTGACATTATGTAGTGCGTTACTTTTTCACCGGTGAATAACTCTAAAAGGAAAGTGAAACTACGAAACTCTACGTTCACGTCGAGCTACATTAGTAACAGTAACAGAATTACGTATGATACAGTGGAGAGATTACAGAAAAAACGATGCTTATACTCGATGAAGCTGCAAATAGAAAGTTCACCATTCATATAAGCAGAACAAACCACAAAAAGTCGTTCTGAAAACCTCAAGATGTTATTTTAACATCAAAATGTAATCCGTGTACAAAAACAACAACATGTGTAGGCGATGAGGTAACCACAGATTTTCATACAACACACTTTGATATAATCAATTTGTATTGGTTTGGATTATTTCGAATTTATCATAACAAACTCGGCAACTGTACCCGGACCAGTGTTCTACAAACTCTTTTATAGAAAAATAGTTTACTCAATCCTTTCCATGTAAAGATTTTTTTTATAAATCCTGGTACAACAAATTGGTGCCGAAACAGGGACCCGTATTGGGAGTCAAGTTATACGGTTTTTTTGAAGAATTGAAATTCTTGTTTTTTTTATCGTTTTTTTGATAAAATTTAAATTTTGGATTGGATAATGTTTGTGGTTGAACGCGGATCGAGGCGTAGTGAAACATCACAACGTAGGAGATGTAGAGGGAACCACAGGACTCAGAAGAGGCAGAGCAGACGCTTCTCAAGCTTGATGGGTGAGTGGCTGCCAAAGCCTCCACCAGTCAAGGTATAGTTTATCAACTTCTACCCTCCGAGGGCGTTAAAGTTTAAATTGATTTTTCAGCCATCCATAGGACATCACCCATTAACATTACAGATGGTTGTAGGTCACCTATTTCCATTATGGATATACGATCGATTGACCGTTTGGATCCCCACTGCGTTTCGGAGAGGTTTTTGGTAAGAGCAGTGATCACTATTAAGATAGCAACTAGAGTGCTCGCCATTAGTAAAATTTTTCAACACCATGAACTTCTTTAATAAAGTGAAATTGGGGCCGAGCATTATTTTTCTAGTTGGGACTTTACTCTTTTCAATATTCAATGAATTTTTCTTACCTTTCTTTAAATTGAAATAGTAACTATGACCATGGGAGCTTAGAGACTTAAAGAAGTAATTAAAAACAATTTTTTTTATATAAATAATAAAATATATAGATAATAAAAATATTAAATTTTCTAATAAGTCTTAAAAATTAACTAATAAAAACCAGCTTCTCTCCAGGAGCCTCAATCATATAATTTTATGATACTTTATACTTTACAGCTTCTATCATATATAGAGCAGCTATGTCAGTAACCGTTTTCAAAAATCCAAAATTTAGATTACAAATCGAATCTGTCCTAAATACAACTACCATCACTTGACTCTTTGGTCTCGTAGTATGAAATCCAGTCGAAATCCGCTTACTGTGATATCGCTAGATTTCCCCTTTCAACGCCACATGCACCCCCTTATCAGTGACATTGTTAAATAGGCTAAGATCTAGTCAATATCACTTTAAAAGAGTGTTTACAATGTGTGGGTTAGGCAATATTTTAAATATATGAAATATTTTAATTTTCAAATTTAATTAATAAAAATAATAATAATAATAATAATCTATTAATATTTTGGGAAATTTCAAACCACATAAAATGCTGCAACATCATATCGATAGTAATTTCTAAATCTCAACTACTAAAGCAATTGTTAATGATCAAAATGCTAGATCTTGTGAGACGTCAATCCATCAACTTTTTTTTGGTTAAAAATTTACCTAATGTAAACTCAAAAACCTAAAAAACAAGGATATTTCTAATAACTTAAATTTCAACTTTTAAGTGACATCTGTATCTTTCGTAATTGAATCAAATAAAATATAAAAGTCTTAATTTAATTTTTTATTACATATTTACCTTTTCTCAAATTTATTTAATTTCGAAAAAATTTACCTTAAATCCTTTGAATCTTTTCGTATCGAAAAATAAACGACAAAAAATTAAACTTTTTCTAACTCGTTTTTAAATATTAAAAATAGATCAAAATAAAATTTTCCAGAAAAGTTGGCAATTTTATAACTTGGGCTTAAGAGCGATTGTTTTAAGAAAGAGATTATCTATCGATGACATGGGTGGGACAGTATTTTAAAATTACTTTTGGAACAGCAAGAACAACTTAAAAAGAAATAAAAATCTTACTCAATTATGTCTTGAAATAATAATAGAATAAGCAATGAATATATTTCTATAAAGAAAACGAAATAAATATCTTATTCAAATTAAATTATTTATTTACAATTTGTGTAATATAATTTTAGAATTATCGTTCTTTGGTTATGGTGAAACTCAAGAATTATATGAATTATTGTAATCTAGAATAATAGTTTTTAGGATATTCTTTTGTTCTATTGTTTGAATGAGAAATTTTCATGTTTTTCCGATGAAAATGGATGAAATTTCAGTTTTTGTTGTCATTTTATATAAAATAATGAATTTATGGTTTTTTATAGCTGGATTGAGATGAATAGAGTTTGTAGTTTTATTTAAGTTTTTTGTTACAATAAAGATTAATCAAATTTTTCGTATATTTTATGGTAGACTGGGCTGTTGGTTTGACATTTTTAGATCATTATAATAGGGATTTGCTGGTAAAGGTTTGATGTTTTTGTTTAAATAGGTGTTAAACTTTTCTTGAAGCTATTGTTAAATGAACATTGTAAGAGTTTTGTAAAAGACTTTGGATTAAGGTCTTGTTGTAAAGGTTATCATTAGAAATAATATCATTTGGGCTGAACACAGGGAGTATATAACTGAAGGGTTACAATCACTGTGCTAAATTCTATAACTGGTGACCCTGATGTTGCGTTAACAATTGACTTAGATAAACAGTATGGTGTGATTAACGGTGTTAATAATAATACGATGCTAAATTCATATGAATCGGTTTGACATTCATCTGAAAGCCAAACCAACACCATTAGGATTGTTCGAATTCACACAAATTTGATGTGTTTCTTGAACATCGCTACAGTTTATGATCAGAATCTTATGGCAACATATTGTTAATCAATTTTCAAACTGTGGCAAATTTGAAGTTATTCAAAGAACGTCAGTTATTCAGTGTTATTCAAAACAAATAATCATTGAATCATTGAATATTGACTCTGAGTGGTCCGGAAAGAGTTGAGTGGATAACTTGTAAGGCAACTGGATTTGATCTCGAAGTAATAGCGTGCCCAGTGAGGGCAATGTGTTTTTCATTAAGTCAGTCAGTATGACTGATAAATTGGAAAAACATTCTTTGGTTTTCTCACCCATATCAAAAATAATTTCAACCAAAATTTGTTTGATTTCCTAAAATTAGGTTCACTCGAGGACTGGCTGCAGTCTTGTCTGAAAAATTAAGGGCACAAAAAAACGAACAATGCTTGCTTACTCCGACTAACTCTGTCGACCAATATAAACCGAAAATCATTTCTTCCTTAGGAATTGAAATCGGTTTAATGTAACACCAATATTTACTGGTGGTCCTGCCAACCGTTTCTTGATAAAAACGGATTATCGTTTATTTAATTCATTTTGTGATTAATTTTACTGTTATCTTATTTGTCGATGACATATAATATAATCGATCAAAATACGACATTTTAATTGTTATGGTTCTTACAGAATCAATTATTTATTTGTCTTAAATAGAATTTAAATCATGGTGTACTCCAACATGGTCTCCTTAAACACAGAAAGAAATTTAGAATAAAACATAAATTGACCAAATACAAAATATAAAGATAACAAAAATTATAAATAAATATATCAATCTGAAATAAGTTTGCAGTCATCATTAAATGAAGGTAGAAAATAAATACAAGCAAAGATTCTGTAAAAAAATATCAAAGACTAGAAAAAATGAAAAATAACTTATTGTTCTTTTTTCCTTTTATTTAACGGTCGTCCTGTTTGACCTTTTATAATTTTTTACTTTATTGACTAATAATATTTACAAACATATTTTTGTTTACAGACCAAATTTTTATTTATTTTTGTGAAGTGGTAACTCTCATTTTTGCTAGCTGTATTTTTTTTTCTTTGAGAGAAACGAGTTAGATTTTTGATTTTAATGTATTGTACCGTAAAATAAAACGATTATAATAGAATTGTTCTCTTTTTAATTAACTTGTTTTCCTTGTATAATTATAACTACGTCGTTGCTAATATCAATGCCTTAACCAAGCTTATATGCAGCCTAGATCATAATCAGGAGCCAAGGAAACAAACCCTCCGAAATATGTATGGTTTTATATGACATATAAACACCGAAAGAAATTTTTTAAATCTCTCGTGCTTATCTTCGACGCTACTTATGATCCTTATCAACTCAATAAAAAAGACATAAAAATAAATATTTAAAAAGACAAAGAAAAACTTTTTAACAAATTTCACACAAAAATGAAAAAAAAAAACAAAATAAAACTTAAAATGCGAAAAAACTTTATTGACTTAAATATAAATTGAAAGCTTCATGATTTTGAATTATTATTCCATTTTTTTATAGCAAAAAAATTTTTTTCTATAAAATTACAACATCGTGTTTTATAGATTTTCATATTAATCTCTTGATTTATTTTTTTTTTCCTTAAATTTTACTCTTGCAAAATAACATTTATGTTTGATTTAACAATTTGCTTTCGTATGAATTATTATATAAATTTAAATTAAACATTCAATATTTCACTGTTAAATTGAATAAAATATTATAAATTTAAACTGATATTAGAAGAAAATTTTTTTATTTTTTTTTTACTTATGAAAAGAATACTCGTTTATTGATTTAAATTGATTAAATTTAATGGAAGTCGAACAGAAATTAAATTGTATTACTACTATTGAGGGCGTTGAGGGATGAGTGTTTAATGTTGTAAAGGGTAAAATATAATAGAAGTTGTGCGATTATTTGAATGATATGGGGAAATTTTGTATGTGATATTGGGGTAGTTTTTATTAAATTTAAGTAATGCTTCTTTTTTGTGGTCCTGTAGGTTCATTATTTGTGGACTTTTAAGATTTTTTTCACAGGCTGTTATCAAGAATTTCCCTAAAATCGATTTAAATTGCTCCTTTGGGTAAAACCGGGATGTAATGTTTCTGTATAAAGATTCAAATAATTCTCTTCAGTTGAATTTTAGCGAAGAAAATTTTCCTAACTAAAATATTGTTTCAACAGCTTCAGAAACTCCAACGGTTGATTGCAGAAGGTGTCAGTGTGATCACAGTGTCCAAAATAAAACACAAAATACTTCTATTAAATAACACTCAAAACTTTATTTACAAAAACTAATTTAAAAATAACTTCTTCTATATACACGGCCTTATATGCACGATACAGCGTTTCGTTTACAATTAATTCGTTTAACATCATCGCAGTCTAAAATAAAACTAATTACTTCTGTCTGAAAAAAACCTGTTTAAATACTATCCCTTTGAATCTAGAAAAATCGATAAATTGATCGTTATTCTAAACATCTTTAATCCGGAATGTTCCATAAACACAATGACAAATAATGCCGATATATCACCTAACGTTAAAAAAGGGCTATAAAAAACAAATCCAAATAAATATTTTTGTCCCTTCCACAAAAAACAACAACAATTCTATGCGTTTTATAATCATTGATGATTACGGTGATTATAAATTTGATTTCGTTATTTTGTAGAGGTTACCTTCACTTAAGTTGAATTCAATAGAATTTTATGTTAAATTTCGTTATAATTTTGCTATAACCGTAACAATATATATCTATTCGCTCGTCACGCTATTTTAAGTTAAAAACTTTTACAAAGGGCTGCTGTTGATGAAATGCAAAATAAAAAATTACCTTGTGAAGATGGTGTACCAATTGAAGCCATTAAAGTAGGAGGTGATACTTTGTTAAAAGCGATAACGGATTTTCCTAATAAATGTCTGGAATTGTAAAAAAATTCTAAAACTTAGACTAATTTTCAATAGCAAAATGAACAATAGTCTAAAACGTAAAGTGTTCGATGCATCTGTCCTACCAGTACTCAACTATGGAGCTGAAACTCTCACATTAACGAAAATATCCGAAAACAAACCGAGAGTATCACAAAAAGCTATGGAAAGTGTATGTTAGGAATTTCTGAAAGAGACAATATAACAAATAAATGGATTTGACAACAAACAAAAATCGTTGATGTCATGGAACGAATAGCGTCTCTAAAATGGAACTGGGCAGGGTACATTTCTAGAATGACTGATGAGCGATGGACAGAAACCATTATGTCATGGAGACCACCAACAACAAGACCTATGGGCAGACCGCCAGAACGATGGACAAACAGCATAAAAAGATTTGTAGGAACAAATTGACTGCAAGTTGCAATGGATCGTATGTAATGGAAGGAGCTAGGGCAGTCCTACATTCATCAGTGGAAACAAACGGACTTAACAAGAAGAAGAAGAACGGTTGAGCACATGGCAACCTTTGTAAATATTTTTTACTTAGAACAGAGTGACGGGCAAAGAGATATATATTTTTATGATCGGCTATTTTTTGTTGTAGTTCAATTGCAGTTCAGTTTCTGACCGCCTCTCATTGATTGAATGCCTTGTACGCTATGCTAATGTTTTATGTGTCAAAAATTGTAAAAGGCAACTCGTGAACTCGAAAATTTGACATCACACCAGTGATCGAATTTCATTTAAGAATTCATTAAATTTATATCAAATGATTGAAGTTTTAGACATTTAACAATTCATTGATTTTTTTATTGATTTTGGGAATAACTTTTTCCGTTTTATTTAAACATATTTGACGAAATACCTAATGAGTTTGATGATTCATAGAATGATTTAAAAGTGTAATTAGCATAGAGTTGTATTGAATGAATAAAGGAATATAATTGTATGAAACAGATATTTTTGTAAATGAATCAGCCAAAAATTAAATGATAAGTCATCTAATTTTAACTATGAGTTACGAAGCCGAATGTTTGAAACATTAAAAACTTTCGTAAAATTGTAAAAAACTTTGTATGAATCTGACATTTTCAACTCATATTCAACTCATTTTCAACTCAAAATGCGATTTTATTATTCTCTGTAGGAGAAAATAATTGTATTGAGATCATTAAAATGTCTTTTCAATCTCCACTGAGTAATGCCCCGAAAAAAACCAAAAGAACCGTATCACAAACAATTTGAGCGTTTAGTAGAGAAAACGCTACCAACTGGGATATATATTTAGACCAAGTGGCGTTAGCTATAAGGAACGTAGTACATTTTGCTACAAAATGTTCGCCCCACTAGGTAGAGTTTGGCCAAAACATGATAACTAATGTATCTGAATACAAACTGCGTCGATTGTTGAGCTGCGAAAAAGAAGTAAGCGTTAATGCAAAAAATTCGTGCATAAAAATTTTTTAGAACACCATCAGAAATCTAAAAAATTTTACAATACGTGGACAAGAGTCCGTGAACTGCAGGTCGGACAGCAAGTATTCCTACGAACGTACCCTAAAAGTTCAGCTTCAAGGCAGAACTCTACTAAACTGAATTTTGCTCTAGCTATTATAAAAGAAGGGGTTGAAATCGTTGCTTATTTACTTAATGATCCTTCAAGAACTGAAATCTTCCTTGTTAGTGATATGCGTACGTAGATATCTAATTATGTTAGGCCCTGCTTTTTAAAACTAGAGTGGCGTAAGGCTTCCCCACGCGGTCGGTTACAATTTAATCGTTAGCTCGGAGTTAGTAATATTCTATTAATATAGAAAAATAAACTCAAAATTGTGATTGTTTTGTCATACATGTAGGTTGAACGAGGATCAAACTTTGAAAATTAAAAATTTAAAAGTTTACTACTACTTTCGTTGAATTAATGACCAATTTTGTTCGCTTATTCAACTTTTAATTAATGTTACAAATGTTTTCGTATTAATAATAAATTGTTGAGAGATTGAGTAGATTTAAAACTGAGAATAGAGAAAATGTTTGTAGTATTTTAGAAAAATAGTGCGAATGGAGGATGTCACCTAACTTAGCCCCGCCATTTTAGAAAAAATTAAAAACAAAGATTGAGCTGTATTGTGCTACAGTTGTGCTGGATGTGCTACTCAGAAAGAATGCCATATCAATAATGGAAAAAAGTTGACGCGCTGAAACCATTTTTCGAGCAGAAGTTAGCCTCGCCATTTTGAAAAATCTGAAAAACAAAGGTTGTCCTGTATTGTCCTTGAGTTGTGCTGGTTGTGCTATTTAGAAAAAAATTTCATAACCCTAGTGGAAAATTTTTTATAACACTAAAATCATTTTTTCGAGTAAAATTTAGGCCCGCCATTTTGGAAAAAAAGAAAAACAAAAGGTCTGCTGTACGGTGTTGGAGTTGTGCTAGTTGTGCTATTCAAGAACAAATTTGTACCACCAGCAGAATAATTTAAACACGCTAAAACGATTTTTCGAGTTAAAGTTAGCCTCGCCATTTTGAAAAAAATTAAAAGCAAAGGTTGTGCTGTATATTGTGCTAGAGTTGTGCTGGTTGTGCTACTCAGAAATAGTTCCATATTATCAATGAAAAAAAGATGGCACGCTAAAACGACTTTTCGAGCAGAAGTGAGCCCCGCCATTTTTAAAAAAATGACAACCAAAGGTTGTGCTGTATTGTGCTCGAGTTGTGCTGGTTGTGCTACTTAGACAAAAATTTCGTAACCCTAACAGAAATTTTTTACAAAGTTATCATCATTTTTTTCGAATAGAAGTTAGCCCCGCTATTTTGGAGGAAATCAAAAACAAAAGAAGTGCTGCATTGCGTTAAAGTTGTGCTGGTTGTGCTTCTGAAAAAATATCGTATCACCAACAGAATAATTTAAACCATGCTCAATTTTGAACCATTTTGAAAAAATCAAAGAAGAAAGGTTGTGCTGTATTGTGCTACAGTTGTGCTGGATGTGCCACTCAAAAAGAATCCCATATCAACAATGAATAAAAGTTGGCTCGCTAAAAAGATTTTTCGAGCAGAAGGATATTTTCGAGTAGAAAGCTTTCGAGCAGAAGGTTAAGCAGAAGTTATCCCCGCCATTTTGAAAAAAAAAATGAAAAACAAAGGTTGTTACGTATTGTACTCTAGTTGTACTGGTTGTGCTATTCATAAAGAATTGCATACAAGCAATGAATAAAAGTTGGCAGACTAAACCGATTTTTCGAGCAGAAGTCAGCTCCGCCACTTAGAAAAAAATAAAAAACAAAGGTTGTACTGTATTATGCTTGAGTTGTGCTGGTTGTGCTGGTTGTGCTACTTAGACAAAAATTTCGTATTCCTAACAGAAAAGTTTTATAACGCTAACATCATTTCTTCAAATAGAAGTTACCCTCACCATTTTGGAAAAAAAAATAAATTGAGTGCTGATTTGTGTTAAAAACATAAAAAAAGGATGTTGTGCTGTATTGTACCATATAGTTGTGCTGGATGTGCTGCTAAAACGCTTTTTCGAGCAGATCGCATTCGAGCAGAAGACTAAGCAGAAGTTAGCCCCACCATTTGGCAAAAAACCAAAAACAAAGGCTGTGGTGTATTGTTATGCTAGTTGTGCTACTCAAAAAAAATTCCATACTACCAATGTAAAAAAGTTGACATGCTAAAACGTTTTTTCTAGCAGAAGTTAGCCCCAGCATTTTGAAAAAAAAAAAAAAAAAATATGTAAATAGAGGTTGTGCTGTATTGTGTCCTGAAATGAAATTTTCATATCACCAAATTTTTGCCTGTCAACATTTATTTATTGGTGATTCGGAATTTTCTTGAGTTGCACATTCAGCACAACTATACTACAATACAGCACAACCTTCTTTTATGTTTTGTTAAATGGCGGGGCTAACTTCTACTCCAAAAATCATTTTAGCGTGTTTAAATTTTTTCGTTGGTGGGTACGAATTTGTTTTGGAGTAGCACAACCCGCACAACTTTAACACAATATAGCACTCAATTTTTTTTCTTTTCTTCCAAAATGGCGGGGCTAACATCTATTTGAAGAAATGATGTTAGCGTTATAAAATTTTTCTGTTAGGAATACGAAAGTATTGTCTGAGTAGCACAACCAGCAACACTCAAGCACAATACAGTACAACCTTTCTTTTTATTTTTTTCAAAGTGGCGGGGCCAACTTCGTCTCGAAAAGTAGGCTAGTCTGCTAACTTTTATTCATTGCTTATATGCAATTCTTTATGAGTAGCACAACCAGTACAACTAGAGTACAATACATAACAACCTTAGTTTTTCATTTTTTTCAAAATGGCGGGGATAACTTCTGCTTAACCTTCTGCTCGAAAGCTTTCTGCTCGAAAATATCCTTCTGCTCGAAAAATCGTTTTAGCGAGTCAACTTTTATTCATTGTTGATATGGAATTCTTTTTGAGTGGCACATCCAGCACAACTATAGCACAATACAGCACAGCACCATCTTCCATTTTTGCTTTTTCCAAAATAGCAGTGCTAACTTTCATTCGAAAAATGGTTTTAGCGTGGTTTAAATTATTCTGTTGGTGATACGATATTTTTTCAGTAGCACAACCAGCACAACTTGAACACAATACAGCACTTCTTTTGTTTTTGATTTTTTAAAAAATGGCGGGGCTAACATCCATTCGAAAAAAATGATGATAACTTTGTAAAAAATTTCTGTTAGGATTACGAAATTTTTGTCTAAGTAGCACAACCAGCACAACTCGAGCACAATACAGCACAACCTTTGGTTGTCATTTGTTTCAAAATGGCGGGGCCAACTTCTGCTCGAAAAGTCGTTTTAGCGTGCCAACTTTTTTTCATTGATAATATGGAACTATTTCTGAGTAGCACAACCAGCACAACTCTAGCACAATACAGCACAACCTTTGCTTTTAACTTTTTTCAAAATGGCGGAGATAACCTCAACTCGAAAAATCGTTTTAGCGTGTTTAAATTATTCTGCTGGTGGTACAAATTTGTTCTTGAATAGCACAACTAGCACAACTCTAACACCGTACAGCAGACCTTTTGTTTTTCTATTGTTCCAAAATGACGGGGCTTTTACTTTTACTTGAAAAAATGATTTTAGTGTTATAAAATTTTTTCTACCAGGGATATGAAATTTTTTTCTAAATAGCACAACCAGAACAACTAGAGGACAATACAGGACAACCTTTGTTTTTCAGATTTTTCAAAATGGCGGGGCTAACTTCTGCTCGAAATAGTGCATTATGATGCTAGGACGTAAAGCTAAAGATTTTGGACGGATGTGGGGTTTGCAAATCGAGGCGCTAGCCGAGATTTGCACCCACATTAAGTCCAAAATAGCTTACGTCCGTGCATCATATACTATTTTTTATTCGCCGCAAGCAAAATATTTTAAGAAAAGTTGTTTATCCTAAATTAAAATTATAAATTTTCATAAATTTTAAAATAAAAATATGTGGAACAAGTAACCTTTGACAAAATATTTATTATTTTTTCCAAATTATTGTGTAGCTATGACAACAAATGATAACAACTATTTTAATTGGATAATGAAATTTTGAATTTGAGGGTTGCTTTGATAATAAATTTTATTTTTCATAGAATTTAAACAAATACAAATGCTTTTACTTTTTTGGACGTAGCTATGACAACAAAATAAATAGTTGAAAAGTGATACTTTAAAGCCGCAAATCACAGTAATAAAGTAACACTTTAATATGTAGGCGAATAAAAAATTGTTTCAGCGTGCCAAGTTTTTTCCATTATTGATATGACATTCTTTCTGAGTAGCACATCCAGCACAACTGTAGCACAATATAGCACAATCTTTGTTTCTATTTTTTTTTAAATGGCGGGGCTAAGCTAGGTGACATGAATGTAGGTGTCCAACTTTTTTTTGCGAATCATATTTCTGAAGAATTGATTTCATTTCGATATTTAAAAAATCGGCGAATAAGCAGAGTGGCTTTTTAAGATCCTAATTGTGATACGAAATCTATTATAAAATTTTACCTTAACCAGAAATTGTTGTTTTTTAATTGATGATGGTGGAGTTACAGAAAAAATCTGATGTAATTGTAATGTAAAAGTCATGTAAAAATGTGATTTAACAAATTTTTTAAGGCGTTGGTACAAAAATTTTATACCAAAAACAGGACAAAAACTAAAGAGTGAGTTAAAAAATATTAATAGTTTTAATCACTTTGACAAGTCATTTACAAATCAATTTACATCAATTTTATCTACCTTTCAGGATACCCCAGAACACTAAATAACCAAGGTGTGATTTAATATATTAATTACTAAATTACAGACAGATAATAGAAAAGAAAAACGAATTAAATTTTATAAGTAATAATATTTGAAACATGAAAACCTAGTGTCTCGTGTTTATTGAAATAAGTCACGAATACTATAAATTAATTTTTGTTGTCACTGATAAGTTTAATGGAGGGTTGAAAATTGGTGTTTACGTTACAAAGTAATAAAATTATGAAAATTATTATAGAAATAAAAAATACGGCAATTTATTTATAATCCTAGCAGACAGAAAGGTAAATTTTGTTTGAATTTTTAAGGTTAGGTTTTGCATATACATACACACCAATAAATATTTTGTTTTTTTTTGCATGTTTTGAATATATAAGAGTTTGATAATCCCACAACTACATAGTTTTTCATAAGTTATGTTTCTTGCACGTGATTTTAATATTATATAAATCCGTTTTCATTAAATTTTGTCATTCCAAACTATTATCTAATTTAATTTTTAAATTTAAGCAAAAAAATTATCTGTAAATTAAAAAAAAATATTCGTTTCAATTTTCATTGTAATAAAAGTAACTCAACCAATTTCTATTCCAAAACTACCATAATCCATACCCTTATCACTCAAAACTAATTTTAATTCTATTTTCTTGTTTTGTTTGTAACATGAAAAAGCCAATTCAGCAAATAATCCTCTTTTTCTATGTTGCAGTTTTTATGTTTATGCTCTGCTCTGTTTTCTATCTATTTATTTTGTTCTTCCTTTTATCTGCATTCATTACGATGTGAATATGAGTAAGATTTTTGATTCGATGCACAAAAAAATGAAACTTTACTACGATAATAAAAAAGCTGTAACTGAAAAAGATCAAAAAACTTTTAATGGAAAGAAAAGTGCTTTCAATTTAGATTATAATTAAAATTGTTTTTTTGTCTTTTTTTTGATTTGGTAGACTCGTAGAAAAAAACTAGATATATAAAGTACGAGATTCTTATAATAAAATTTTTTTTTTTGGTCACAAGAAAAGCTTCATCAAAATATCGTATGACAAGAATTTTGTGCTCTGACGTTAGGGGTGGCTCCAAACAAAACTTTGGCATACTGTTGTGGCATTTAAAAGTGGCATCAAAAAGGTAAAATTTAATTGAAGCTAAAATGGAAGTTCCTTGTTAAAGGAAGTTGTTTGAAAAATAATGAAAAATTAGAATTTTAGTCGTACTAAAAATCTTTAAAATCAAATATCTCAAGAACACGAATTAAATCCCCTTTGTAAATTTAGCATATTTTAGTGTTAAGACAGAACTATTTTCAAAAAAAATAGAACTCAATTGATCTTTCACCCTAGCGCCATCATTAAAAAAGTTTTTTAAATTTTTTAATTTTAAAATTAATTACAAAAACTTTTATTAGTTTTTTTTAAAGATTTACTAATCACCTATTAAACAAAAAAAAGTTTGTTGAAATTGGTATAGCCGTTCTTGAGCAATTTAATTTTAAAGTTACATCGGATTGGTAAAATTTTCAATTTTCATGACCTCATGCTTAAAGTTTGCATTTTAAAAAAATTGTAAAATAAGTTGTATTTTTTATTTTGTCCATACCACTTACTTATATGCCAAGTTTCAAGAAAATTAAAAATGGTCAAGTTCAAATTTAGACTTTTTCACCTGTGTAGATCACGTTTTTCAACTATACAGCATCGATAGTTCATTATTCGTAGAGAATATAAAATTAATTTAATAAAAAATTTTGTCAGAGAAGTGTGCAATTAGTTCTCGACATGTGTTTGTATATAAAATGTTTGTTTGGAAAACAAATTAGCAATTTCAATCTTCATTATACACTTTATTTAGTAAATAAGCCGAAAAACACTGTACCGTCTGACAAAGTGGTGGAACAACGATTTTTTTCCTGGATTCCTTACACCTTCAGGAACATTTGTTAGCACCAACCCCTGCATTAACTCGAAAAATGCCCTCATCCCAAAGCACCCCAAATAGTAACTGATAATTTTTTTTCGAATATTCAAAATTTCATCTTTTAAATCGTCTCTCGGAGTAGCTGATTACAAATCCAAGGTCCAAAAGCAGGTAAGGTGATTACAACCCTTCAAAACCACCCCTTGAAGTAGTAGTGATCCAAAGAATGAATATTTCGCATAGGAGATCGTCTTGGGACGTTTTCGGGGTCGATGATTACAAATCAGAGATCCAAAAGCAAATGAGAGTAGTTCCAATTTCTAAAAACCACCCCAAGAAGTGGTAGTGATACAAACAGTTTATATTTCGCATCGGAAATCGTCTATCGGGGGTTTTTGGTTTAGCTGATCACGAATCCGAGGTGCAATTTTTGGTATTATTTCATTTTAGACAAATATATCTTAGTTTATATTTTAGGTAGATTTCATAAAAAAATCTGCTATTGCAATGTGCCTCATCTCGGAATTTCAGAAAAATTTTGGTGCCAAACGACTATATACGATAAGCGGAGACGGAAAAACAAAAAAATTTATGTATGAGATATAACAAAAACGAACGGCACCCTCACGGTCGCATTTATTGAGATAGATCAAAAACATTTTCTGTACATGTGTGTTCTAGTAATATCTTGGACAAGTTCGTGAATCAGCAAAATCCGTCACGTAGTTAAGAAACTAGAGGTTTTTTCCTTAAAAAAAATGATTTTTGCCGTTTGCAACTAATATTTTTAAACACTTTATAAATTTAGAATCCTTAGAATCTTTTTTATCAATTTTTTTTAAAATAGACCTCTGCAATCAGAAGTTTCTGAGTGATCGACTCTAACAAAAAAGTTCGTAAAATATAAAATGCGTTTGAATCAACTGGCACTCTCATGGTCACATTGTGAAGCCAGAACAAAAAATGTTTTCTTAGAATGTGTGTTTATTAATTATTTGGACATGTTTAGCACACTAAATATGAAATATTCATTATTTAAACTCTTTGAATATCCGAAGATTGTCAGTTGTACTGCACACACGATGGGAGGATGTTTTGGATTTCTCTAAAGGATGAATCATAAAAATTGTATTTATAATAAATTGACCGTCTTGCAACGTTTCTTCGGTGTTGGAGCGAGGCAAGTTGATCAGATAACTCATGTTTATCAATCAACCGTATTGCCTTTCTCTGCACAGAGTCTAGACATTTTATTGTAGACTGACAAGCACCTCCCCAAACATGACAGCAGTATTCCATTTTAGATTATGAATGGCAAATTTAATCTTCCAATAAAAATTCACCGCCACTATCACTAATCACTTCAGAAAAAAAATTTTTTATACGTTTTTTTTTTAAGAAAATTTAATTGTTTTATTACACTTCACCTATTAATTGTTTTCAATACACGTACACTTAACCATACACAGGGGTATGTTAATAGACAAGTTCTCGCGCTTACACATGCAAAGAAATGCATCCCAAGAGGCTTCCGTGAAGAATACATTTCTGGCTGGAGTAAAGAGCGATAAATTATATGAGGAGTACGGGTGGTGAAGCAGACGTGGATGATGACTTAATTTACTCACTGGACACCGCGAGGAAGCAAAAGTGGATTAGCGCTGTTGAAAACATTGATTTTTCCCATTCAAGAAGGGAAGCTTGGAGTCTCCTTCGGAAACTGGGTGGCACAAACTCCATCACTCTTGCTGACTCGTGCTAATTCCATCAGTCGTGCTTACAATGAAATCTTATTGCCTTCATAAGAGAACAATTAAACGTAAATTAAGAGGAATGAAGCGCAATTGCTCGTTTCCATTTAGTACACGAACTCTTTTAGTAGCGAAGAACTAGATTCAGCTCTGTCCCAAACAAAAACGGAAAAGCAGCGGGCTACGATAGTATATTTCAGGTGTGCCCAACCCGTCGATCGCGATCGACTGGTCGATCGCAAAGAAAATATAAGTCGATCGCAAGAAGTTTTTTTTCAATATAAATATTTTTGTTGAAATCTAGTATATTTAGTTTAAGTTTAAGCCTGGATTTGCTGTAGGTTGTTTTTCTGACGAAACAACCTTTTCTGTTGTCAGAATCGACTTCATCCAACACAATTTTGATCGAAATTTCTGTCGATTGATTTAAATCTTCGACAGAGTTTTTTCACAGGTTTCATTCACTTAAATTCTGTCCACAGAATTCTGTTGATAGAATTCTGTCAGCAGAAATTTTGAAATTTGTTATTTTAATGTTGGAAAAATAGCCTACTTTGATTATAGACTAAGAGCCCGCGACGGCCAGAACTGGCCAGAACCCACTACTCAGGTACGAACGATTAGAGACATATGAAGTTTGTATCATGGTGGTTTTGGCAGGGAGCAGGTAACAGAGGGGCATCCAAAGGTTCGTGAAAGTATAAAAGGTAATTTTTTTATATATTCTTCGGGATAGTATTAGAAGTCACGTCACCCATTGCCAGACACTTACTATCGTGGCAACCCCCTGCTAGACACCCTTGAACTTTATCAATTTATTCAAGTTTGTTACCTGCTCCCTGCCAAAGCCACCATGATCCAAACTTCCTATGTCGCTGATCATTCCTACCTGAGTAGGGGGTATGCGCAGAAAAACTTTCAGCTTTTATAAAATAACGAAGGTCTGGCCGTCGCGGGCTCTTGGTCTATAAGTTGTTTTTATTTATGTTATATTCGTATAAAAATAATATTTTTGATGGAATTTAAGTGTTTTAACTTTTTATTTTTACATCAAACATGGTTTCAAATAAAACTTAATTCAATGCAGAAACATTTTATTAAATAACTATTTATTTGTTCCTGCTTTTTTATATACTTTCTATCCGTAATACAAGTTTATCAATGGCCATGGGGCAAAATTAGATTTTGAAAAACACGATAGCACTTATTTTGTCATAACGATGCAGTTTTTTTGTTTATCAACCGTAAAGAATTAAAGCTAACGAGTTAACTATATGTTTCGTTACTGCGGAGAGACCAACCGGCGATGGCTTCGATAACTAAAGTGCGTCAAAAAATAGTGTTGCATAATATTTAGCTTAAAAATATATATTTTGAGTGATAATAATTAGTTAGCTTTGAATGTGGGTTCTCGTTGATGGTTGGCATCTATAGGTGAAACAAGGCGCTTGATCATTAAATTATAAGTGTGTCAAAAATATCTTCAAGTAAGTTAAAAGAATGGTTTTCATACATTTTGGTAACTAATTTAAAAAAAAACATATTATGGGAAACACTTTTGACTAGGAATAACGTTTAAAATTTGGATGTGCCCTCATTTCGTTGCAAGGTCCTCAATTGAAGAACATGTTTCTGAGTGAACTCTGATTCAGCTACTCCCAAATAATATAAACAGATGGAATATGTCAGGTTATTGCATGCTAGATATCGCTAATTATAGAAGTATTGTGGATCAATAGGAATATTTCAGTTGGCAAACATTAGGTTGTTACAGTTGTAGTTATTGAAAGGAATCGTTTAGCTAAATTTAAAGGTTTTCTGAATAGTTTTCTCGACTAATAAGTAACAGTTGGAAAATACTAGGTATTGGAAGATTAAATTTCATTTTTCGAATTTAACAGACGAAATGAAGTCAAATCTGGAAATGTGTGATTACCAACAATTTAGTAATATTTTGGAGAGCATTTTCCTGCAATTTAAACAAAGATTTGTAAACTCCAACTACTTCATTTTTAACTTCGCCATTTTCTAAACTAAATATAGAAAATATGGAGGGCTCTTCTAATCGGAAAAACATTTAGTATGGATGTAGGTAGCTTAGAAATGCAATTAATTGAATAACAAAGCGACATTGGCTTGAAATCGCGTGATAAATTTGATATATGGAACTATATTTTCAATGAAAAATATCCAGTTTTAAAAGATCTATCTATAGATCTATATGTCTATCTTAGAATAAATTCATGTTTTGGGTCAACATTTTTATGTGAATCGTCATTCTCTCAAATGAATTATGCAAAATCTAAATACCGTCCAAGTAGGACTGAAAATCCTCCTAATAATTGCTTGCGTTTAGCTGTAAGTAATTATGAACCCGAATATACTCAAAAATAGCTGATGATATTCAATGATGATTGACATTCATTAAATAAAGAAGTGTTTTTTCAATGAAAACCATTTTTTAATTTTTTAATTACTATAATAATTTTTATTTAACTTTTTAATTACTATTATAATTTAATTACTGGTCGATCGCCATTCGTCTAGGAAAAAACAGTAGCTCTTTGGGTCGAAAAGGTTGAGAACCCCTGGTATATTTCCAGAATTTCTTAGAAATGCTGGAGAAAATGTAAAACATGACTTTTTTTTTGTTTTTTTTTTTGACTAACATGACTAACTAAATTTTTCTCGACTATCCTAGAAACCGGCAATCTTTCAAAACACTTTAAGACTACGATACTTAAGCCAGGTAAACCATCCAATGAACCAGGAAGCTATCGCTATTGGATGCCTGGGACATATCCTGGAATGATTACAACACAACTGGCGTTTCTTTTAAAAACTCGACTTCCGCCCAACCTGGATTCGATCTGCCACGTCATAACTGGACTACACCGAATAAGAACTAATCATGGACGTTGTTCTGATTCTTTCTACAAGTGGGGCATCTCAGAGTCCCATCAATGTGACTGTGGAGCTCCACAACAAACCACAAAACACATTGCAATTTTGTGTCCACTTCGATGATACAGTTGCGACATCTCAGACATCCAATTGGCAACTCCCGAAGTAGTAGCATGGATAGACTCACTCGATGTAAACATCTAATGTGCAAATGTACTGCCCAATGTTCAAATATTTTAATATTTTACTTTTTAATTTTTAACTAAAAGACGCGCAATCAAATCGATTGTAAGCTCATTTAATGTGTATTCATGTTTTGTTTTATCTAGATTTCATAGGAAAATCTACCTATTTTAAGTTTTATTTTTATTTTTAATGTTTCACAACAAAAACCATACGCTAAATAAAAAACCATACACAGTAATAATATTTTCCTTTTGAGTTTTGTTTTTGAAACTGTTTTCGTTTTTATATTAATTTTTTTGATATAATAAACAATTCAATAAGACAATCGTTCTCTTTGATGTTTGAGGAGATAATTAGGTTAAGAAACTAGAGGCATTCTACTAGAAAAAAGTGGTTTTTTATACCACTGTTATAGTGGTATAACGGCCGTTTAGATACTAATATTTTTAAAAAATTCATAAATTTAGAATTTTTGGAAACATGTTGATCCGTTTCTTATAAATTGCAATTATAGGTTTTTGACTTGTCGGCTTCAACAAAAAAGTTTGCAACACTTCATAACAACAACAACAATTTGCAAAAACCTTATAAAAAAATAGAACCTCATGATTCTCCAGCGATCTAAAAAACTTAAGATATTTAAAAATAAATCAGTATCGAATTGCATATATATAACTAATACAGAACTTGAGTGGAATAACTACAAAGCTATCAGCAAACTCTTATAAAAATAAAATGAATGTTACAAAAAGTGAACTAATACAAAACAAAATCAAAGAATTAAATGATCAAAAATCTATGTGGAAAAACATTAAGTGTTTTGTGTTAAAAAAATCTAAAAGCGGCATGGTAGACATTATTTTTGATAATGCAAAAATAAATGATAGTCGGATTATTGCAAACAAGTTTAATAAATATTTTGTAGAAAGCATTAAGTGTATTAATGATAATATACCTTTTTGTCAATACGTAGACTGTATTTCACTTACTACTTGCAGTTTTAAATTTAAGCAAATACTAGGTCTTTCAATAAGTCCGTAGGATGACACATAGATGGCGTTACTAGAATTTTTTCCATATGATTTTTATTTAGTACTAACCTTCAAACGATACGTGTATAAATTTGACAGCAATCTGACTATTTATTCGTGAGTTATAGCATTTTGTGTGAAGCAACTTTTGTTTTTGAAAAAAAATGGAAAAAAGTGAATTTCGAATTTTAATAAAGCATTGCTTTTTGATGAAAAAAATACAGTGGAAACCAAACAATGGCTTGATAAACATTATCCAAACTCTGCTCCATCGAGATAAATGGTAGAGAAGTGGATGGCTGAATTTAAATGTGGTCGTACCAGCACAAAAGATGCAGAGCGCAGTGGACGCCCAAATGAGGCTGTTATTCCAGAAAACATAAAAAAATCCACAAATTGGTTATGAACGATCGCAAATTGAAGGTGCTCGAAATAGCTGACATTGTAAAGGTAGCAGATGGTAGTGTTTTTACCATTTTACATGAACATTTGGGTATGCGAAAGCTCTGTGCAAATTGGGTGCCGCGTGAGCTCACAGTCGACCCAAAACAACAACGAATCGATGCTTCGGAGGAGTCTTTGGCACTGTTAAACCGCAATAAAAGGGAATTCTATCGTAGATATGTGACAATGGATGAGACATGGCTTCACAATTACACACCAGAATCCAAAAGACAGTCAGCTGAGTGGACAGCAGTCGACGAACCGAATCCAAAGCGAGCAAAGACGCAACAGTCGGCCGGTAAGGTGATGGCGTCTGTATTTTGGGATACGAACGGAATAATATTCATCGACTATCTCCAAAAAGGAACCACCATCAACAGCGAGTATTACTGTGAACTTTTGGATCGATTGAAGGCTGAAATCGCAAAGAAACGGCCACATTTGCAAAAGAAAAAAGTGTTGTTTCACCAAGATAATGCACCGTGTCACAGATCGATGAAAACGATGGCAAAATTGAATGAATTGGGCTTTGAATTGCTTACCCACCCACCATATTCTCCAGATTTAGCCCCCAGCGACTTTTTCCTGTTTTCAGATCTCAAGAGAATGCTTGCTGGAAAGAAATTTAAGTCCAATGATGAAGTAATCGCTGAAACTGAGGCCTATTTTGACGAGAAAGAGAAATCGTACTATAAAAGTGGTATAGAAAAGTTGGAAAATCGCTATACTCGTTGTATCGCCCTCGAAGGCAACTATGTTGAATAAAAAAATCGAGTTTTGTCAAAATGTTGTTTTTTTCTTACTTATCCTACGGACTTATTGAACGACCTGTTATATTTGGTATCCCTTGGATAAATGACATATATTATTATAATAATAAAGTTGTTTTTAAAATAATATTAGGTTATCAGATTAATAGTACAATCTAATTAGATTAATAATAGGTTCTTATTAAATCAATAATAAGATGTTATTAAATTAATAATGAAACTTATTGAATTAATAATGGAACTTATATTTTACACTTTTTAAATAAAAGAGAGCATAAATTTTTTATTAACGATTTTATTTATTTCAATTATTTTCATTTAATCTTAAAGTATTTATATTTCACAGTTTTAATTCTAAAATAATTCATAATTTTGCTTTAAAGTATTTTTAAATTTATATGTGACAAAAATTAAAAGAACAAAAGGAGTCTATGTGCGTATATAAAATAAAAAATATAGTAATATTTATTACATTTTACTATATTTTGTATTGATTAAAAAATAAATTTACATGGCTAAACTAATAATATATATTATTGATTTGAATTTAACAAATCAATCAACAAATTGACCGAATAATATGCTCTTTCTTTATCGCTTTTCAATGTATAAAAATACTTTTGGATAAAATTCCAAAATTGGTTGCTGATTGCGGATATTTTAAGTTGAATAAATAATAGTATATTTTCCTACAAGAGATGAAAACATTGTTTTTTCGTGAGTAAACATATGTTCACGAGACGCGCTAGCGTCGAGTGAGACATGTTTACGAACGAAAAACGTTTTTATCTCGCGTAGGAAATGCAAATTTTTTATGATAGTATATATGTAATCGATATTTACTATAAATTATAAAGTTATAAATCGACAACAAAACATTCAAAATTCATATTCTATTTTTTCATGGTTACGTTGTTTAAAATACTTTATAAAATTATATGAAAAACCATAGCAACTATAATTTGTTATTCTTTTTCACTAGTGAATTGACTTTTTGCATAGAAAAAATATTTTGAAGCACACATCAATTACTTTATCCACGACTAAAGAATATATGCTTTCCATGCGTATGTCTTCCATTGTAATTGTATTCATTCCACAACTAGTGAATTTGATTAAAATTCTTTAACAGCTCTTATTAAATTAAATATTAAATATTCCCCTGACAAATTAAACAACAAACTTGTTTTGTTTTTCGCTATCTTTGATGTTTTTATTTCAATATGGCGATATAATTTTTGCATGAAAACTGGAAATTAAACGAAATATTTTGCAGTCGTGGATAAAATAGCATCTTGTATTCGCATGGGATGATGGCAATTCTTCACTCGGAGGATTCTCGAAACTTCATCCTCGTGAAGAATGGCCTTCATTCTAAGCTCATACAAGAATCTACTATTCCATGTTGTATAACCTTCATACCGTACATTATCAAAGCATACTAGTTGGCTTTATTATAGACCCACTAATTAACAAAAGAGGCTGAATTGGTAATTTTTTATCGAAATACTTTTGTAACATCTCTTCATCATTTTGAACAGTTTCGCCTGTAATGGCAAAACTGTTTTAAGAATATCGAACAGTGTATTTCTTATAAATTTTATGCTATAAAGTTTTGTTGGTTTGACGGAGTATCCTGTGCAGTAAATACAAAGTTGATAGCAGAATATCATCTAAATAATATAAAACAGAAAAATATTATATTATTACAGAATCTAACATTGATTAATTGTTTTCACTCAAAAAAATTACAAATGACATGTCCAAAAACATCGTTTTAGCTCATAGCCGGGTATTCAAATATATCAGAAACAGAAACAGAATTTCATACAAATTTGACAGCAAAAAATTCTGTTGCTGCAAAATTTGAATGGAATTCTGCTTCTGTTGTATGTGATTTTCAAGTTTTTGGAGCCAAAAAACAAATTTAAAAAACTTACTTTCTGTCATATTTTCTGTATTGCGAAGTTCTTCAACCACATCTCTTAACTTTTCATCTTTAATTTGTTCTTCAAAAATGGGCTGAGTTTTCTGAATAAATGGTTGGTAATTTACAACCAAAATCGCAGGCTTTCGGAAACATTGCTTTAAAATAAATGTCTAGATCTGAAAATTTTAAAAGGAATATTATTATAATTAATTATAATTATTATATATATATATATATATATATATATATATATATATATATATATATATATATATATATATATATATATATATATATATATATATATATATATATATATATATATATATATATATATATATATTATTATAATTATAATTAAAATGTTATTGAAACATACTAATATTGAATTATTAATTACCAGTTTATAACCAAGCGGTAATTTAAATTACTTCCATTTGGTTAAAATTTCCGAAGTTGATTTTAAATTTGAAATGTCGCTGAGTCTCAGTTGTTTAGTCCTGTCCCATGCAGACTCAATTTTAGCCTAACTACTCTGTTCATCGAACAAAATTTCTACATATTCTGTCTGATGAATCTGCTTCAGGAACTGAAAAACCAATTATTTTTACCACGGTACAAAAATTTACAAAGTTTCACATACCAAACGTTACCGTTTAATAAAATAATCTTACTTTTTCAATTTTCTTAACACTTATAACTTTTCACAAAACTTATAAATATTTTTTAAAGTTGTTTATTCAGCGTCTGGATATAAACTGTGATTCTTACCAATATTTTATTAATCGTTATTAAAAATAATAACCTAAAGTAAGATTAATGTATACTATTATTAATTTAATAACCTACGTTTTGAAAGTAAAAACGTCGATGATTAATCTAATAAAATGGTTATTAAAATTAACTACAAAAATAATAATTTATGTTTTTATTTTAATAGCTCTACGTTAATCACATAATTTTTTATTTGATTGTCTGAATTCATCATTTTAATAAGAATTGGTTATTAGTTTAATCAACCGTTGTGATTTTTTAAATAATATTGACCGTATTTTTATTTTGATAAACATTTTTATTACAATAATAACAAAAAGTATTAATCGAACAAATGTGGCAATTACTTTAATAAAAATCGTTATTAGATTGATAAAATAACTTATTACACATTTTTAAAACGGGCGGTTATTAAATTTACTAACAAAATTCTCTGAGTGTATACAAAACAAAATCAAAGAATTAAATGATCAAAAATCTATGTGGAAAAACATTAAGTGTTTTGTGTTCAAAAAAATCTAAAAGCGGCATTATAGACATTGTTTTTGATAATGCAAAAATAAATGATAGTCGGATTATTGCAAACAAGTTTAATAAATATTTTGTAGAAAGCATTAAGTGTATTAATGATAATATACCTTTTTGTCAATACGTAGACTGTATTTCACTTACTACTTGCAGTTTTAAATTTAAGCAAATAAATATAAACGATCTCTTCAAAATTATAAAAAATATGAATTTTAAAATGATATTGATTATGTTAACAAAAATCTTACATTAGATAGCTTCGATTTGATTGGTGAGAATCTGCTGTCAATAATTAATAAATCGATGGAATTAGTAATATTTTCATCAATTTGGAAAGAATCAATAGAGTGCTGTTTAAAAAATTCAAAATTCAAAAAATCACACGGAATTTCGTCCAGTTAATATGATTTGAACGGAATCTAAGATGCTGGAAAAAGTTGTAAATGAGCAGGTGCAATAATACTTTGAAGAAAATAATTTTATATTTAACTATCAATCTGAGGCCCTATTCCCGAACACATAAATGTGAATTTTGACAATATTGTGAAGTTTGTATTGCATAACATTAAACGATAACGGTAAAGATTTTCCGGAAAACGAATTTCACATTATTGTATAAATTTAATTTAGACAATATTGTGAAATTTTTGAAAATTCGTTACCGTTACCGTTTAATGTTATGCAATACAAACTTCACAATATTGTCAAAATTCACATTTATGTGTTCGGGAATAGGGCCCCTGGATTCAGACAAAACCATAGCTGTGAATCCTTAATTAATCTAACTGTTAATAATTGGAAAATGGCTGTCCATGACAAGAAGGTTATTGTAGCAGTCTTTTTGGATTTAAGAGAACATTTGAAACTGTAGACAGAGATATTCTCCTTGGTAAACTTAAAAAATATGGTTTCCAAGATAATGAAATTAATTGGTTTAGATCATACTTACGTGAAAGGAGACAAAGAACTAAAGTGAATGACTCAACATCTGAATCAATTGATGTTATTTTTGGTGTACCTCAAGGAACAGTGTTGGGTGTCCTTCTATTTTTAATATACATCAATGACATCCATAAAGTGGTGGTGCAGTCGATAATGTTTTTGTTTGCGGATGATGAGCTGTTGTATGCAATTGGAGATACAGTTGAGGAATGTAAAGAAAAATTGAAACGTGAAAAAGAATTAATGAGTGGTTCAAAATGAACAAAATGCAATTAAATGTTGCTAAAACAAATGCTATGTGTATAAATGGTAGTATAAATAACAATAACATATTTATTAATGATATAAATGTTGAAATAGTCAGTGAAATTAAATATTTAGGTGTTATTATCGATAAACATTTGAATTTTAAAAGTAATTTGGACTTTGTTTGCAAAAAACTTGGGAAAAAAGTTTATTTGCTAAAAACTATTGGGAAAAATATATTGGAAAAAACTAGTATGCATATATATAATACAATAATAAAACCGCATTTCGAATATTGTTCAGCAATCCTTTTTATGAAAAATAACGAAATGATGGATCGATTACAAAAATTGCAAAACAGAGCCATGAGAATTATACTAAAAAAAGATAAATACACGTCAAAGGATCTGATGTTGAAGACTTTGAAGTGGTTAAATATTGAACAAAAACTAAAAATGAATGTGTTCATTATTATATTTAAAATTAAAAATAATATGTACCCGGAGTATTTAACAGAGAAACTTACATATGTCAAGCAGATTCATAATTACAATTTGAGGAACGTTAATGATTTTAGATTAAATTTTTTTTCAAATGAGAAAACGAAGAATATGTTAATATACAAAGGGTTACAACTATTTAATTCCCTTAGCAAAGAATTAAAGTGTGAAAGTAATTTGGAAAAATTTAAAAGCGAAATATGGAAGTATTGTGACGCAAACTTTTAATAATGAATCAAAAATTTAGTTTGTTTAATATGATGTATTTACATTTTCTTTTTTGCTCTTTAACTAATTTAAGAACATGTAGAGAATTGGACTATTTAAAAATAATATCGCAAGCCCTGACCCTGGAAAATCTCTTATTTACACTAATTTTTCAATAAAAAGGCATCACTAACCAAAAATTTAGCTAACAAGAAATAATAATTTAATAATAATATAGGACGAACTTTAGAAAGAACAAAAAAGGAAAGAACAAAAAATTGTATAAAATAAATATAAAGCTTACATTATAAATTGTATATGATGATCCACTTCTTACTAAAATAAATTGTATGCACCTCATTATAAGTTCGATATGTATATGGACTACAATCAGATGATCTTCGTCTTCTTCCATTCAATACATGTAGTTTTTTTTTCAAATTTCCCAACCCACAACTATCAGCCATTGTTCCTTAACAAAGTATTTTATTTCCCTAAGTTCGATGTGAGATAGCTAATGCCAAATGAAATTTGTCACAAAATTCCATTGTATATAACCACGAATTTATATTCTTATATCCAGTATTCATATAAAGAAGAGTCGAAATTACACTGTAATCGACTGTGTTGTTCGAGGGCAATGAACTAAAGTTACATACATAAAAACCTTTATATCCTTTCCTTCTATAAAAAAAAGCCTGAGTTAAAACAAATTGACAAATTATTAAGAATTTTCTTTATATATGAATATTCCTACTTTTAGAGAAATATTCGAAATAGTCAATCGTTACAAATATTAATTATAAATATATGTAACTATAATATTGGTAATTAATTACTAAATAAAATACAATCAATCAATAAAAATCAATGAAAAAAATGAAATGATTTGAATAGAAGAAATTCATTTTTTTTTCTTAGAAATAAACTATTATGATATTTCGCAGCAATAGAATCGGTGCGTTCGATTTGACTGATATAACTGAAAAAACAACAATATTAGCATACAATTTTTCAGTTGCTTCAGTGCAAATCGAACACGGTTCATGACGTATGATATAGAGTATAGACTATATAGAGTATGAATAGAGGCCTTATTTCGGCCTTATTTCTCGAATTCTTCGGCTGCACGATGATGCAGTTCTTTTATTTTAGAGCGCTACTATTTCTCTACAAAATTATGAACAATCGGGTTCCAATATATTTATTTGAGAAAATCAAGGTCGGTTCGATTCGGAATGGCAATATATGGCTGCCCCTTAACTATACCAATATCTATAATAAGTCACCCCTCTTCACTTCATTCAGTATTTGGAATAGAGTTCCTGTTGAGGTAAGAAATGCTAAACCACTTATTAAATTTAAATCTCTTGTGTTCGATTATGTTAAAAATAATTTTTAGTCATGTAATATTAATGTGTAATATTTAAAATGTCAATTGTACTTTATAGGATAGATAAGCCATGCTTTATCCTTACTTTGTTTTGAATAAATAAAATAAATAAAATAAATAAATAGAGTAGTGGGTGTGTTTTTCATATAGTGTCATACCACATATGAATAATATACAAGTATTGCATTGAAACTTTTGGTTAAAAAATGTACTGCCACTGTACTAATTGGTTTATTTTTTATACTGATTTGCTCACCCAGAGCTCGTTTCTTTGCTAAGTATTATGAATTAAAATGTATGTACTGAAATGTACTGTATGAATCAAACCGTTATAACTGCCGCACGGGGCCCAACATTGAAACAAAATTTATAAATATTAAATATTTGAACATATTCCTATCATTTTTTGAAAAACCATGCATCTGCAATAAGCGGCTCTTTAGCTATCTGCAATCAACAATGTGATTGCGCATTTTTTGACCCATACCAAAATATCTACAACAAAAATTAAATGAAAAGATTGAAAATTGTTGCAAATAAACACAAAAAAAAATAATTTTTTTCCTAAATTAAAAAGGAACTATCTAACATTAATATGATATTTCTTATAGTTAGTTGAGTTTAAGTCAATTAAAAAAGTCGGACAAGTGCGAATAAAATTCGCTCGCCAAGGGTTCCGTGAATGTAAAAAAACACAATTTCAAAAATAAATGACATGAAGTTACAACATTGTTATTACAACATTGTAAAGTCTTTATATCGCCAGACTATGGACGCATAACAGAATAAATGTTTAATCGTAGACGTCAATAGTAAATGTCAATCACATCTACATTGATCAAAAATGTTACTTGAGGTAAAATCTTATCCATATCTGTTTATGTTAACTAAAGAAAGATTTCACCAGTATTTTAATGGTTTAAATTGGGAATATTTGTTCTATAAATCAGCGTCGAGATATAGGGTGGTATACATACAATTAAAATACCACTTTTTTTATCAATAACTAAAGAACTGTGCATCGCAAAATTCTAAAAAATATTGCAATGTTTCTTAAATTAAGTGCTCTTGCAAATGAAACCCCACTCGTTTGGGTCCAAACAAGTTTTTTTTATAAAATATATTTTTAAATAATGCTGAAATGAAGCCCTTTCATATGATATCCTACTCGTCTCGATAAAAAAATGTATGTTTTCAAAGGCTTTACATCGTTACAAAACAAATGAACACAACTTTATTTATTTTTTAACACGCCATCTTGTGTGGATAGGTTAGTTTTATAAGCACCTCAAATTTTACGTTCATTGGATTAATGGTTCACGAGATAATCGAAATAATGTGAACAACACGTTGTACTCTCACCAATAGTGTTCCGTATAAAAAACGGAACCCTAAAAACGTTCCAAAATTGCATAGTTGTGGGTTTGCTCATAAATAATTTTATTTTTAAAAGTCCGTTTGATAATTCTGTTTGTAATTTTTTTTTATTTAAACTAATCTGATACGTCTAATTCTATTTGTACACAAAACTGTCTGATCCCGAAATCTACCTTTTTTTAGCGGATATGCGTGCCGCTTAGACTTTTTTTTATTTTCTTATGAGCCTTTTAAACGAATTTTAATTTAACTTAATTTAGTTCTTATGATGAATTCTTTTCTGGGACTAAATAGCATTTTGCAGTTGAGTTGCTCGAACCATTGCTGGTTATGTTGCAAACTTAAACGACCAATGCGATGTGCGATGGAATTGCAATAAACATTTCTCTTTTCCGTTTTCGCTAGTTGATTGATTTGTAAGCTGAAAAATTTCATTTTCAAGAATAGGATTTTTGCCGTGAAAAAATCCAAATTTATGTTCTGAAATTCCCTCTTCATATGTTTACCTTCTTCTACAGTCGGTAGCTTAGTTTTGTTTATGAAAGGAGATTTATATACATATTTGCTCCTACTTCTATACTTTCCCATAGTATGCCTTTTCAATCAACCTCGTGGCCTCATATGTATCTAAACATTTATTTCTTTGTTAAAAAAAGACAACATGGTATGCGCTGGATGAAAAACAAAATTATTTATATTTTGAAGTATTTTATGGTTTGATTATTATTATTAAAAAAAACACGTAGTAACAGATATAAGTATTAGTGTTTGTTTACAAACAAAATAATCATTTCATATTCATAACCTGTATCATATTCCTGCATGTGTGGAAATGTACGGGCTTGTTGGAACTTTTTGGCATATAAGTTTGAAAACTGCATGGAGGATATAAGAAAAAAATATGACTAATCAGAAATCAGAATAAAATGTTTTAACTCAAAAACCGGATAAGAGCAATGGATTTTTTTAATAGCAAATCCATTTAACTAGGATTTACGCCCAGAATGTTGATTCAGCTACAGAGGTTAAAGTTTTGATGAACTTTAGTTGAATTCAAACTCTAAATATTATTTTTCTGTTCTAACGGATGATACATATTTTAAAATCATCAGATTTGGAATGATAATGATAGAAAACAGTATAAAAGAGGTACTAATCGGTTATAGTTTCCATAGAACAGAGGACTATTTTGTCCAATCAATACAATATTTTCGCATGGAAGTCGTTGTAACCTTAATTTTATGTGTTGGCTCAGTTTTTTACCGTTTACAGTCTTTTTAGTAGAATCTTCATAGTTAACATAAGGGCGCAACGATTGATCTACATTATTATTATAGTTCTACAATTGCCTGTCAGTTTGGCGCAACGATAAATTTTTATTGTTGTATTATATTTATTTTTATTATAAATATATTGGGAATAGAGCCTATTTAAAAACAAATTAATTATTTTAAATTAAAATGTATATTTTACGTTTCGGCAAACATCCTTTGCCATTTTCAAAAAAATTTTTATAAATTTTTTTTTTTTTTGTATATATAATTTTTTCTTCAACGAATGTTGTTGATATTGTTTGTTAATTTTAAAAAATTTTGTAAAATTTTTTTTGAAAATGGCAAAGGATGTTTTGCCGAAACGTAAAATATACATTTTAATTTAAAATAATTAATTTGTTTTTAAATAGGCTCTATTCCCAATATATTTATAATAAAATTAATATTAAAGCCTACAATATACTATTATATTATAGTTATTGTTCAGCAATTGCCTGCACAGTTGGCGCAACGACTGGTTTATATTATTATTTTGATATTATTCAACAAATCTCATGGTTAGATGCAACGCTGTTGGTGCAACGATTTATTTTATATTGAACTTAGATTATCGTCGATTCGTTTGGCAAATATTTAAGAACTTTGAAGGTTTGGATCAATTACAAATAATGGAGTGACGGAAATTTTTTTTTAAAGTAATAATTATAGTTGATTTTTGTGGTGGGGACGATCTTGGTTCCTTTTTTGGGGTCGTCAGAGTCATTATTGTTTGCTTATTGTAGACCGTCTTATTGTGAAACTTTTGCGTGCCATTCAGCATTTGTGATGGGCGGAGGAGGCATGTTTGAACTCACAGACTGAGACTAGTTAGAATTTTACTCTTAAGGTGCGCTACTCCTCGGATGTTCCAATTATTGTTTCATTATCAGGAACGTACGGTGTTGATTACAATTATAAGGCATACAGATATTCATAAACAGCAAACTGAATAAATTAAGTTTAATCACTTAAGTCGTTAATAAATTCATAATTGAATTTAATAGTAATATAAATATTTTAAGTTTCTATAGAATATTTTTCCTAGCCTAAGTTCTTTAAATTTATATTACATGAAATATTATATAAACGGTTTTGCTTATTTTGTAAATGTTTATTTTCACTTATTACAACTTTTGTTGTAAAATGACATTTAATCTAACAATATCTACTATTTTTAAGCCTCACTGCTCTTATAAGTCCAGACAACTTCTCAATTTAGTGTAAATACTGCAGAAGTTTGGGGAAATTAAAGACATAATTTATGTAACAAAAAGATTATACGACATAATTATTCATAAATGTATTTCCAAATGATCGTCGTTTACGTAATCATAAAAATTTAAATGATTTTATTAATTAGTAACAATTATTCAACGATAAATATGCAAATTACCACGAAAAAGGGCGATTTTTCGGTTTTTTTAATCCTCCTTATTTTTTTTTTCAATTGAGCTTCGTAAAATTTTTTTTGTCAAAGAAAACAAGAAAATAGAAAAAAATAGGTTTTTCGCATTTTTTTCGAAAATTTTGAGGTTAGGGTAAAAATGGTCCGTGCAAAAGCTGTAGATCTTTTTATTCCCTACAACTTTTACGTATAACTAACTCTTTTTGATAGGATGCACGGTTTAGCCAGAAATCGCGAAAAACGGTTTTCAACCCTTAAAAACCTACTACGCTCCCCCCGGATAGCAGCTGTCGGTTCGATTTATGTTTCCCTCTTTTACAATATCGTGTTCTACAATATGCTTCTGTCAGTTTGCTGTAACGAATTATTTTTTTTTCTAATTTTTTCTTCTATTATTACTGGCCTAATTATTGATTTTGCATTTATATCGAATATGGGAAAAATAGCTTCGTTGGGCATGCGTAAAAAATTAGTCATGGTTTTTATAACTTTATAAAATGTTCAAATTCTGCTCCAAAATTAATAAAAACTATTTTAATAAAATAAGAGTTTTTGTTCTATCTGTTAGAATCTCAAATAAACAGGACATAAAAAAAGAAGGCAGTCTTGCAGACTGCCGACAGAAGTGAAAACTTAAAACTGTGAAATAGCTGTGTTTTTATCGTCTAAAACAACAAAACTTTACTTATTTTACCATATTTCCACACTGTTATTAACTGAGAAAAACATCAAATTCAATAAAAAGAAAAAATCAAAATATGAATCAAGAGAACGAGAAAAATATTATTTTTAATATATTATCATTAATTTTAGCAATACTTATTTGGTTATTCGTACTATCAACTGAGTTTTATTTACTAAAAAGGATAAAGAAAAACACACAAATCCAATATGACAAAAACAGTTTTTATTTTGCTTAAAAATATAACAAATTCTCTACTTACCACACTTATACACTATTATAAACCGAAAAAGAAATCATAAAAAAAAATTATTATAAATCAGGAAAATGAGAATAAGAAATAAGAAACCTACAAATGATTGCAATTTATCTTACTCTCTTTTAATACTTATTTTGTATTAAATATTTATTTAGCGTGATGATGACTTGAATATATAAATTTTTCCCCATACCAAATCGCACAAAGCGCTTATAGATGTTTTCATTTCAAAAACGTGAAAAATGAAAAATTGATAATATTTGTAATTTGTGTATTTTGAAATTTTGAACAAATGCGCAACCGCAGTGCAGTTTTATATTCTGTAGTTTAAAAAATTATTTGTGATACATGTAATAAATTTTATATTGAACAAATGGGTAGCACATTAAGAGTAAGATTTATCGAACTTTGTTGTAAGATCAAAATAAATTTATTATAAATTAAAAATTGGGAATTCATTAAATCATTTGATAGGAAATAATAATATTTATACTCAACACATAATACTATTGTATAAACTTTTGCAAATAATAAAGTGTCTGGTATCTGGTTAGATACTTACAACTAAGCTCTTAGTTTCATCCAAATCATTTTTATCCTTAGAGAATTTTATAAATCACAAAAACGATATAATATCCTTAAGGATACCATCATTAGTGTAATAAAAAAGATAATTTTCCCATGCCAACATCTCTATTCATAAAAATTTTTGCAGTGAACGCAAAAAATTCGAAATATATTAAGATTTCAACAATCTTTTATCTTCTTGCTATATTCAAAGGTCAGTTAGTCTTGTTCATATAAACGTAATAATAATAAGTTACACTACCCTTGGGATATATATGGAACTTTTCAGTGAATATTTATTTTTTTTAGATTTGAATAAAAGCTTGTGCTCGTTTGTATGTACATAGGTAGATTGAACAATGAACTTTTTGATGTTACGTTTTATATCGAACAGAAAATGTTTTGAATTAAATTAAAATTTGTAATAAATTTTTTTTGTATATTTTTTAGTTTTTTCGTTTTTATTTAATTAATTTTATTTTTAGTATTCATGTAGTGTTTGTTTATTGAAATATTGATTTTGTTTTTAGTTTTAAAAGTAGAATTGAATTTTGTTTGTTTATTGGCTTTGGGCGGATTGGTAAAAGTTAATATTAAACTAGAACAAATACTGATAGTTTTTCATATATGCCATTATAGACAGACAAAGTCCAACTCAATTGTTGTATAATAAAATGAGTTTCAAAAGAGTTACTCATCTTTTTCTTTCTTCTCTTAGGCATAAAAAAACTTTAGAAAACAACACAAGAGATGAACACAATA
This sequence comes from Diogma glabrata, assembly GCA_963693315.1. NCBI lineage: Eukaryota > Metazoa > Arthropoda > Insecta > Diptera > Cylindrotomidae > Diogma > Diogma glabrata. The sequence continues at coordinate 390,416,444 of OY856186.1, forward strand.
TTAATAATAATAAACATATTGACATCTGTGTAACGACTACATAATTACTTTATTGTAACACATTTATTTCGATGGCAAAACATTTCCAACATCCTCGGTATAACGTGAAATAATATTTTATCGTCTCACATCAGTGGTAGGGAATTAAGACATCATATACACGATCAAGATTAACTCAAAATATGTTCAAAAATATTACGGTGCTTGTTGATAGTAATACAGAATCTTATTAGTGTAGCTCTATAAAAGCCAAAATAACTCATTTCAATGACAACCATGTCACAGTAATAACATTTTTTTATGTCTAACAATATAAAATCACATCACAATATCATATAGTTTATAGCAAAGCATTAACTGAAACAACCCATTAATTTTTTTGTAGTATACAATAACAACAACAACAAACAAACTGTTATTATTTATATTTAGGACGAATGACACAATTTTGATGTTATGTTCTTACACTTCAACAACGAACGTTCTTTCTTCATCATAAAATTCTAAAATAAATTACAAATTTATAGGTGATTTTAATGTCTGTCATAAAATAAAAAATAATAAATAAATAGAATTGCCGAGCTTTTAAGCTTGTGCAAACGCAAATACAAAAAATAGCTTTTATTTAAATTTTTTTTGTGTTTTTGGAAAACTCAATAAAAGTTATGTAAAATTACCATAAACGGAATAAAAATACATGAAATGTGCTTTATTGTGTTATAAAAAACCAAAATTATATTATTAGAATCGTGATTTTATTTAATGTATTTTATTTAGTATAATTACAATGTTATCGATTTTTTTTTATTTGAAGGTTTGCTGTTGTTTTATTTTTTAATATTTGAGTTCAGAAAATCAAATTCGGAGAAAAATAGAAATAAAATACAGAGGTTACCATACAACTGTTCTTAATAAATTCAAAAAGCACAGAACATTGTTACTTTCAGAGAAGTTTTTGTATTAATTAATTTCGAATCGAACGAAACGTATTTATAACGTCTTGTAAAATAGAAAAAAAAAATGAAATAATAAATCAATAAATATTGTTTAAAGTGATATGTAAAATTGTGTAGTTGTTAAATTGTATTGCTATTGCAGGTAGTTTGTGTTGTATTGTACTAAGCATTGTAACGCATATGTAGGTGGTCTTATTATAAATCATACTTTAGTGATAAATTGTTATGGTTCTAGCATTAACGTTTTTATTTACGATACAATACAGTAATATTGTCTTTATGTCCAACTTATATTAAAACAATGAAAAATAAAACCCTTATTCTAAGAAAGCTCAATATGACAGAAATATTAATACTCCAAGAGTAGGTTTTAATAATCAACTAAATAATTATCACACAATACGCTACGGAATACGTCCGTAAGAAGATATGTGTTTTAAATTAAGTACAAATAAAAGTTAAAACATACTAGTTGATTTTAATATAACAAATTTTTCGAAAAAAATAATATCTAAAAGAAAAAGTATAATTTGACATACTTAAAGTTGAAGTTTAAAATTGCAAAACAAGGAATCGTAAGAAAAAAATACATACTACAAACTACAAATTACAAATTACAAATTACAAATTACAAATTACAAATTACAAATTACAAATTACAAATTACAAATTACAAATTACAAATTACAAATTACAAATTACAAATTACAAATTACAAATTACAAATTACAAATTACAAATTACAAATTACAAATTACAAATTACAAATTACAAATTACAAATTACAAATTACAAATTACAAATTACAAATTACAAATTACAAATTACAAATTACAAATTACAAATTACAAATTACAAATTACAAATTACAAATAACAAATTACAAATTACAAATTACAAATTACAAATTACAAATTACAAATTACAAATTACAAATTACAAATTACAAATTACAAATTACAAATTACAATTTACGTATTACAAATTACAAAATACAAGCTACAAGCTTGTATCTTGAAATGTTCTAAACTAATTATTCTTCTGTATTTAAAAATTGTTACCACCACCTATGACTACAATATTTCAAAATATTTTTTTCAAATTATTTACAGATTTGATTTGGACTTGACCTGAATCTTTTTATTAATCATTGTAATTGTAAGAGAATAATTCTATTTAAATCAAATATATCAAATTACATCCTTGAAAAAGAAATCTAACAAATTTAATTTGGGTTGAAAAACAATTGGGGTTGGAGTTTACAGTAATCAATCATATATGTTTTACTAATTAATAACAAAGTCTGATATCCATATCCTTGATTTATTACCAAATTTATTACTGTCGATTCAATTTTAAATAGAGTTTGTAAGTTAATTTATGATTTTGCAAGGAGTGAAATCTTGGTATGTGAAAAGTTAGAAAGGTTGTAGTGTTCGAAGAATAAAATTAAAGAAGTGGAAAATAACCTTATTATGGAAACAAAGAACTTGAAACACAACCAACAAAATCTAAAATTAACATAATAAATGCCAAGCTTTCAACTTGTTACTTTCGATTCGAAACTTAGATATTTACACTTTTCCAGAATATTAAATATTTTCTCTATTCTGAAGTAAATTAAAACACAAAAACTGGTTGTCCTAAACTCCAACTGATATTTCACTTTATGAAATAATGATAGTTGCACCAATCAAACATATAGGATTAAGATTGAAAAACAATTGAACTTGGCGTGAATGCAATTAAATGTCCAGATTGTGATAGTAAATATATTGGGCAAACAGAAACAAAATTATATCATAGGTATATGGAAAAGCAAAAATCAGCAATACAGGCAAGATTAAGTGTTTTATTTGTTGCAAATCACACGATTATAATATTATATTAGAATATTATTAAAATAATTCACAAATCTGTTATTAATTAAAAAAAATATTTTACAAGATTGTATACTCATAGGTGGTGGAGTGGGTGATAACAATTTTTAAATACAGAGATTGAAAATACAATCAATTGTTTTAGAACGTTTCAGGGTAGATACGTTTAATTGAGAGTTGATACATTTAATTTTGAGAGTTTTAATATAGAAAATATGAATAAATCTTTATTGATGAATGAATATATTCCATCAATGTGCTCGTCTTTTACAAATAAAGAGTTTAAATTTAGGTTTTGTAAAATATAATATCTCCTATCAGTTTTTGAATTTAGAACTATCATTGCATAAATTCTGTTTTAAATAATAGTAAGTCTGCGAAAAAATAATTATTACGAATGTTAAAACGAGAAGTTCTATTATTAAAAGGGCCAACAGTAAGAATATTTAGTTGCACAGCGAGTGAAAGTGGCAAACAGTAGAGGTAACGCAGGCCTATAATAAGGTTAACTCAACATCTTAGTCTAAGAATGATAACTGACTGAAATGAAATGTATGCAGCATTTTGCATATTGTTATTTGCTGGCATATTTAAATGAAGCAAAATGCAAGCAAAAGATTAATAGCATAAACACCATTTAGTTATAGTTATGTAGCTATAATGCAATCATACCATTTAATCGGTTCAAAATATTGCTACAGCTTGTTCGTTTTGATCGAGCAAACCCTCGTGCTGAGTGGTATGCTGTTGAGTAAATCAGTTGACGATATATGGTGTATCATAATCATAATCTTCAAGAGGTGTACACCCCAGATTGCGCAATAACAATAGTCGAGCAGATTTTATGGGTAGATTTGACAACTGGCAGCAAATTATATTTTCAAGGTCTAAAAGATTGCGATACAAACTCCTCACTCAAGGGACAGAATTATCGCAATTATACGATCGTAGTGTATTGCTGTAACTTTTCTACATCATTTGATTAGGCAAAACCATGATGCAAAAAGGGTTGGCAATGCTCAAACAGAAAATTTGTTTCTGTATAATTTCCGCTGAACAAAGAGACTAATGTAGTAATCTTGTGACGATAACTTCCAGTTCCACAATAATAAATAATTTCTATAATTAATTCCAACATAATAATAATTATTTCGGGACCACCGTAAATTACCAAATTAAGTCCTGGTGGAAAAAAGAAAAACGTTTCCGTAAAATAGTTTTATAGAAATACAACTTGCTTCACAGTTTTCTTTTCTTGAGCATATCTTTTGTTGTTAAAATAATTATCACTTAATGTAATGTCATATTTCTCTATTAATAATTTGTGCATTCCACACTTTTTTTTTGTAAAATGACACATTCAAGTAATAAAAGAATTTATAAAATATTTAGAAACTTTTGCGTTATAGTAGAGTAATATGTAGATAGTATTAAATAAATTCATCCAAATTACTTTAAGTACTATGTTATAACTGTATCAGGGATACGGTTATGCCAGGATATATGTATTATATAAATCGAAAAGAAAAAAATCAATATGGCCTTTGCTCAGAAAAACTCTCTTCAAAAAAAATTTAACCTAAAAGACCATGATGGTCACAAAACACTTCAAAAAGAAAATAAAGAATTATAAGAAAAATAATAAAAAAAAATTAACTTATTATAGTTGATTGTTGTGCTGATGTTGGATGTTGGTGACGACTTTCGTCCTCGTATGTCGTTAAAAAAGTTCTTGTCTCCGATCAGCTCCCCCAATTTTGCAATTCGAATTCATGAAATTTTTATCTTCCTTGATCTCTTTGCAAACATAAATTTTAAACAGCAGACAGCAATAACAGTGAGGTTGATACGATGATTTCTTGTTGGTGAATTTGAAAATCAACATCAATAAACCCCTTCGTCATCTAACTGAACGTTTTCTATATTCAATGCAGATGGACGAGAAACGGTAACAAAAAAAAACTATCAAAACTGTATAATGGTTTTCCTGCACTCTCTTTAAACCATAAGACCATATAAACCCGATCTTCTCTAATTTCTGGTTCTCAATCACATGGCAATGATGTCTGTTTTTCCGAGAACCGCTTACCAAAGCCCAAAATTGGCCAAATTGAATAAATTTAAATCAATTCACTTTATTTTATTTATTTAACCAAAAAAAACTATACAATTATCTAGATTTTCAATTATCATATCGAAAGCTTATTTAACGTAAAAACAATACGAGCAAATAATTTGCTTTAAAATTCGCGTCTCCGACAGAAAATTTTATTCATTTCTAAATTATAAATCACGAACTAGAACAATTGTAATTTTTGTAAATTATAAATCCGACTCTATTTTAATAGTAATAATTTTTTGGAGCTTTAAATCACGGCTCGCGAATAAATTTATTTTAAATTCCAAATTACGACTCAAAAGAAATGTGGAAAAATGTATGTATACATATATTTAAAATTACTCTAAACGAGAGAAAAAAAAAGTTGATAGCACAAACATTCTCTCGTCGTGTAGCTGTCAATATCATCAATACAATTACATCAAAATAATAACATAAATCCGCAGGTTGATTTACCAAATACATATTGCTTTGTCTTCAACTAATTAAAAAGAGAAAAAGAAAATAGCAATCAACCTTTACCAAAAACAATCATCATTTGTTGTGCTTAGTTAGGACTTTTTACACAATAAATTGAAACAAATTTATACACGATTAAACGAAAAAAAAACAACCGGGAAACGGTGTTGTCTCAGAGACGGACAAGACTTAGGAATCTCTTAAAAATATTTTCTCCTTAGTCTAACATTTTACCATTTTAAAGAGCTAAAAAAAATGTCATAATAGTAATAATTATATAACAAAAGAAGAACAAATGAACTTAGCTTATATATGGTTGATGTGTTGTCTTCTGTATCATTAAACTTTAATCCTGCTGTTACTTCCTTCCATATATTTCTTGATCCAATTTCGGTTTGATTTACAATTGGACGAACATGTTTTTCTTCATAATTAGGAATTATAGTAACATTAACAAATAAATCTTCTTGCCGTTTTTTTCTATCGGTTGCTTTGACTTCCATCAAACCACTCCATTCACTTGCTATACTCAAAAATGATTTTCCTTTTCTTAATAGATTACCCCGAAATCACTTCCATCGCAATACCAATCATGTCAATCAAATAAATATTTTTTTGTACGAAAAACTACTTTTTGTTTGTATTTTAATAAAATATATTTCAAATCTTAGTTTCGATTAACACTGTATTTACTTTGTTCAATTGACAAAAATAATTATATAAAACGTGGTAATGTTCTTGCTGTCAACAAAATCGGAATATCATATGATTTCCTTGATTATATTTTAAAAGTTTTTATTTTCTTAACTCTACATTGATTTTTCATATGTTTATTCTATTTTTGTTATTTTCTTTTTCTTTTTGATTGAATCACCAACGTTATTAATATCATAAAAAAAGGAACCTCCTAATTTTTACTTTTCTTTTTATTTTTCAGAATAAGACGCGAACTATCTGATCGGAAATCAAAAAATAGAATCCCATATTGAAAATTAAGTCGAAAATGTCATCAACTTCGGGTGATGAAGCCATAGGGTGTCACATCTGTTTTTTTTCATATTTCATTTTCTTTTTGTTAAGTTGTTTGTTTGGTGTGAAAAATAAAGGTTTAGTTGGATGGGGCATTTTGGTTCGTGCCATCGTTTACCGTTGAGTATTTCAAATTGTTTAAATTGATTCTTTTTGTGCCCGTTTCCGTTGCAAATACTATATGTAATACTATCGGTTTTTTTCCATCATAAATACATCGAAACGTTTTATATTAGAAACGATCATAGATATTTGGAGTTTTTTTTTTTACGTTTCAACACAATGAAACAATATAAAACAGGAAGAATTTATATTTTCTCAATTATTTTGTTTCATTTAATAAAAAAAACCTCAAAATATTTATATACAGAAAATGCAGATATATAATGATCTATATTTGGGAAGATATAACCTTGATAATTCGAGGGTGAGCTAAAAGTTACTTGTACTGCCTGATTATGTTAATGAAGACGTTAATGAAAAAATGTTATGTTAATGAAAAATGTAATGTGATTGTACAGATGGAACATGGAAAAGTGTTTCGCGGAGTTAGTCTTTGCTGTTAGATATAACTGTCAAGCCCTAACTCCTTTGCTAACACTTTTACACAGAACTCAAATTGTTTTTACTTCTGTATTTGATTGTAGATCTTCCCAAACGCCATATGTTGGGGCATAACAACTACTTATTAGAAATGTGTGAAAAGATTGTAGATATTTGTATAGAATATTTATTTAAATTTAAATACATTAACCTCTACAAAACAAAGCAGTATAAAAACCCAACCCTTTTACCAGACTTAGTTATTCTATGCTGCCAAAGTAGACACAAATATTTTGGAATTGTGAACACAATATTATACATAAGTCACAAAAGCTTCAAACAAATATAAGCTAGCAACCATCTTAAACTGCAATGAAAACAAATCCGAGGTTGACACAATAAACCAGATGGTAGCCGGTTACACTTGCAAACGAGCAACAAACTAATGACCATTAGCAATGTTTTATAATATATTTGACGTCGCTTGTTTGGCATATTTTATTTCAATTATTAATTTTTATACAAAAATTCTACAAGTGGTGGCTCAACCGAGATTATTTAATCTAATTTTGAAATTGTTTTTTTTAAAACTAGTAAGCCAATTTAATAATAGAGAAAAACTTTTGTGCAAAATCTTCAATTAATTATTAAGAATTTAAAAAAATATTTTGAAAAATAAAATTTACTTTAGCGATATTAAAATCACTATCAAATGTAAGTGGAATTCAAATAATTAATTATGTAATTAGTGATTAGTTGGATAAAGAGTAATATTAGCAGCCTTACAAAGATGAATTCAAATTAAAATGACGTAAATTTGAACTAATTACTATTGAAAATAAACCAGAATTTATCGCTTAAAAGAATATATGGACGCTGCGCTGTGAAAGAATTGAATAAATCTGTTATCAAGATGAGAAAAAACGACAATGATTGAAGAGTCGTTAGAGTAATTTGATGGTAACGACAAAAATAAATAAATATCACCAAATGGTTGAATGAATTCGATGATACGTCAAAATTGTTAAATTGGAATGACTTGCAATTTTTGGTATTGCAAAAAATTTTGTTAATTCTGAGTCTAAAATAATCAATTATAAAAGTTTGAAATTCTATTGATTGAAGACATTGAATTAAATGTAAAGTGTGCTGATATACATAACCAGTTATCAAAAAGAAAATGGAAACAAACGAAAGCTATAAATAGTATCTTTATGACATGCTGGAAATAGCAAGTCAAGCAAATGTTGAAGATAGTGCTGTCATAGATTATATGATCAAGGGTATCGAAGGTGCAGAATATAATAAATCAATATTATATGTTGCATCAAATTTGAAAAATTTAAAAAACTAATTAGTTCTGTATGAAAAAATAATAGAAGCCACCGAAATTAAAAAAACATTATATACGAACTACCTACTAGTAAGAGTGCCGCTATGTATTGTCTTGAAAAACAGAAAGGGAACAAATGTTATAATTGTTTTGAACTTGGACATGTGTATATCTAAAGAGTGCCTATTTCAAATTCCTATTTCACAATTTAAAAATTGTTGTGGAGATGAAATTCTCCACCCAGTGAACTATTTAAGCAGAAAAATTACGCAAAGTCAAGAAAAGTTTCATTCCTATCTATTAGAAGTCTTGGCAATCATTTAATCTGTAAAAAAGAATTAAGTGTACCTGATTGTTCGGCATTCCAAATTTCTAAAGATAGGCGATGCTGCTTAGTGAATACGAAAATAAGATTGTTCATAGGTCAGGTACGCTGGTATGAAGTAAGGAAATGTAACAACAGAAATGGGTCAATTTTAACACAGCCTTCGGCAGATCTGATACAACCATGGGTTGATAGAAGAGCAGCTATAAAAAACGAAGCGTTTGTGATGCAGCATAGCCGAAATGTAGTTTCATTGTATAATTACCGAACGACATAACATCCATTAAAAAAATTGCAATGCCATAGATTCAATCAGTCGATCGTGAAGATTTGATGTTAAAAGTCGATGTTAATAAGTTTAAAATTAATAACAAAGTTAAATTTTTTTCAGTAATTGGGTTTTTTACAAAAAACGTACATATAATATGTGTCATAAGTAAAAATGGTATACCACCCTATAAGGATCAAAAGAGTGTTTTCCAGCGATAAAATGCGATAAGAATTAAGCAGCTTAAGAATAAAATGCGATGAAATTAAGCTTCCTAAACAAATTAACTATAATGTTTTATTAAAATTCTAAAAATACTGTAAATTTTAAGAAACAGAAATGAAATAAGCAAAACTAATTTTCAAGCAAAATAAACAATATAAGCCTTTTGGCCTTATTAACGCAAACATAAACATAATTTAAACAAAGTAATTTAAATTCAAAGACAATGATGTAACATTAAACCCTCCAGTCATAATTTAACCATACAAACAACATGACAGGTACGAATTTAATATCTCAACACAGAAGACAAAAAAATTAGATTTCATACTTTCAATTTAAAAAAAAAAATTATTTCAAATATAACTTCTCAGCCCATTTAACACCCGTAATTTTGTAGAAAATACAAAGGTATATCCATAAAATTAACCTTCTAAAACCTTGTTAGAAAAATATATTAAAATGAAAAGTAGGAGAGAAAACATAGAATTTTATTTCATTATATCTACAATTCCAAACTAACAAAAGGAAATAAATTAATGAAAATAGAAAACAACAGCATTCAAACCCTTACTGATTTCATACGTTAATTTTACATATTTTAATTTTCTCTACCTCTACGTCTTTTGTTTTCAGGATTTTTTTCGTTAATTTTTTTCCCTTTTAATAAAAAGTTTAATCAAAGAAATTTTATGAACCGAAATGAATTTCTCTTTATTAGCTTTCTTAATTTAACTTTTTTTCTTCTTTTTATTCGATATTTTTTCCATGTTGGCGTTGAAGGCGTTGAAGTTAAAAAATTCCTAAAAATTTTGTGTCATCTCTGATGTTCGACTTTTATTTAAACTTTAATGAACTTAAACGATGATTACACAAACAAAACATGGAAAATAGGTATTAAGTAAGGCACCTTAAGGGGTTAAATTTGCTTTAATGAATTCGTATTTGTTTTTTTAATGAACTGGATTTAAAAATTACGAAATAATTTGTAAATATGAATTTGTGCTCAAAAGATTTTGGTTCATAGTGTTTACACGAAGAAAATTATTTTATTATTCAAACCAAAAATCCCAATAACAAATTGAAAGTTTATCGGACTTTTGAAAAATTCTTATCTACAACTTTACATTCAAAAGTAAAAATAATAATTGTGCAGAGTTTTCAATTGGTTTTAAAACTTAATTCATTTTTCTTTACAACTTATAAAGAATAAACATGAATTTTACCATTTCATTTCATCTTGGTTTGGATTTTATTTTATTATTATAATATTGTTTTCACTTTAACACAATATAAAATTGACGAAGAAACAGTCTGGAAAATTTGAAAATTTACATAACCCAAATTTGATTTGGTTTTTTGTTTTCGATCATCCTGAATCTAAATTAGTAATATAAAACAAGTATGTCTTTGGGTGAGAAACGCAACAAATCAATTACCAAAATTTAATTAAACTCCCTGCGTCTGCCTCACCCACCAACTGAATATTTGCTACTAGGCGGAATATAATGAAAAGCAAAATCCATATTCCATATGAGGATAATTCCCAGATATCTAGGTAGGCTCTGTAATTAAAAAATGGTAACCTTTCTTCTGTATATATTTTTCTAGCTAATTTTATTGCTTCCTCTATGTATCACATTTAGCTCATAAAATTAGCAAACAATTGATACTCTGTCTACCGCCCTCACGGCCATCTAGACCAGTGTTTCTCAACTGATTTCATGCTACTAACAAATAAATATTTTAAGATTCTATTGCGGATCTTGCGAAATATGTCATATTAGATGGACAAAGCTGCAGGTTATATCGTGTCACACTTTCATACATAATGTTATTTAAAACTATTTTATTGTGTATTAAACAGAGGTTAAAACGCTTTTTATATTACTATTTTACTCTGTTATTTAAGTACAAAACGTTTTAAAATATATCATACCCAAATATAGGAGCAAAAATAAAAAATAATTTACAAATAATAGTAATTTATTATGAAAGTGTCTAACGCTAATTACGTCTATCGCTATTTTATTTTTCGAGCAAAAGTTTACAACCCGAGCTAGGCTCCGAGCGAGCATTGTAAAATTGTGAGGGAATAAAATTCATTAAACCCAAAGCCAATACAACGTTTCATCCTTCCGACAGAAGAAGGTAGGTTTTTTGTACCATTAATTCCAAACAATTAAATTTTATTCAACTTCGACACCTTTTTTAATTGTTTGGTATTTTTAAAATGACATGACTGACAATGAAAAACATCAAAGTTCTAACTACTAATACTAATGAGAATTGATAAAACAAAAAACAATTATAAAATAATAACAATTTTTTTACAATGGAAATTTATTTCAATTTAATCATAGTAGCCTTTGCCTTTTTCAATATTCGAGAGAGCGACATTGGCATTAGTTTGAATTTTTTTTTTTTATATAATCAGAGCGAAAATGATTTTATAAAATACAACCAAAAAATTTATTTCAGAGTTCAATACAATCAAATAAAACGCTTTATCCTTTCGGTAACTATAAATAAAGGTTTATGTTTGTTTTTTTTAACAATAATTGTGTGCGGTATTAGTCTTAATAGCCAAAATACACAGCTGTTAATTTTATTCTGTTGCGTTGAATGCTGCGGAACACAATAAAACAATTTATTTGATTGTATTGAACTCTGAAATAATTTTTTTTGATTGTACATATATTATAAATAATTTGATTGTATTTTATAAAAAAATCAACAAAAACATTTCTGCTCTGATTATATAGAAAATAATATATTAAAACTAATGCGCACGTCCCTCTCTCAAATATTGAAGAAATCAAAGGTTACTATATAAATAAATTGAATTAAATTTCCATTGTGAAAATTTAGCTTTTTTCATGATTTTTTTTTGTTTATCAGTTTTCATTTATATAAAATTTGATGTCTTTCATTGTAGGTAATTTTATTTTCAAAATACCAAACAATATCGAAATTAAATAAAATTTATTTAATTGTTTGGAAGTAAAGGTACAACAAAAATTTTATAAATTTCATTGTTTTTCTTTATTCGTTTTGCTTGTCGTACCAATGAATTTTAAAATAATTTAATTTAAATACATGTTACTCTGTCGGAAGTATTTAATGAATTTTATTCTCTCGCAAGTTTGTAAACTTATGCTCGGTTTAACATTGACCCAATAAAATACAAATATTGTGTTCTGCAACAATCGTGCAACAAAATAAAATTAACGGCTGTTTATTTACATCTATTAATACTAACAACGCGGATAATATGGTTGTACAAAATCAAAAATAAACCTATATTTGCAGTAACCGGAAATATACATTTTTTTTCAAATACTCACACATTTAATTTTTGTTTCAAATTTCGTATTAAAAATAAAAATAGATTATTTTTAGGTATTCGATTAGGTATTCGAATAAATGAAAAGGATGAAGAAAAAGTAGTAATTTTGGTTTTCTGCATATGGATAGAAAATAATAAAATCGACTCCTAAGGAGTGAAATAAAAAAATTACAATTTTTATCTTACGAGTAAGAACGATATTAAAAATATATACTATATTTTACTGTTATTTTAGTGAGTGAAAATTTGTTCATGTCAACGTAAAACGTTTTCATCTCGCGTAGGAAATGTAATTTTCTCAACGATAGTAAATTTATATGCTTAAACGATATTTATTATAAATTATTAAATTAAAAATCTAGAACATAACATTCAAAAATATGAAGGGGCAGACATCTCACAGCTCTGAGATATCAAGACTTCGGTCTTGGTTAAGGATTTTGATATAGTTTTGAGCAAAAAACTTTTATGAGGACATGGTTTTTAGTTCTGGGCAGCGATGTATATCAAACATAACTCTTTGTTAAAGAACAAGTATTTTTTATCTATGTTTAAAAATTTATTACAAAACTAACACGAAACAATTCCAAAAATATTGGTAAATTAAATAAAATCAAACTTTTTCAAAATTCCAAAAATTTTCCAAAAATTAGAATAAAATCAAATATTTAAACTTTTTTTAAATTCCAATAATATTCCAAAAATTCTTAAAAATTCAAACTTTTCCATAATTCTACAAATATTCCAAAAATTCTTACAAAATCAAAAATTGAAACTTTTTTTAAAATTCCAAAAATTATAATAAAATCAAAAATTAAAAATTTTTCAAAATTCTAAAAATATTCAAAAAATTCTTACAAAATCAAAAACTGAAACTTTTTTCAAAATTCTAAATATATATATAAAATTCGAAAATTCTATTCTTTTTTAAATTCTAAAAATATTGCAAAACATATAGCAAAATCAAAAATTGAAAAATTCCAAAAATATTCCAAAAATTAGAATAATATCAAATATTTAAACTTTTTTTAAATTCCAATAATATTCCAAAAATTCTTAACAATTTTCAAACTTGTTCCAAAATTCTAAAAATATTGCAAAAATTATTACAAAATCAAAAATTGAAATTTTTTTCAAAATTCCAAAAATTGTAATAAAATCAAAAATTTTTCAAAATTCTAAAAATATTTCAAAAATTCTTACAAAATCATATCTTAAAACTTTTTCCAAAATTCTAAAATATTGCAAAAATTATTACAAAATCAAAAATACAAGCTTTTTTCAAAAATATTTCAAAAACTATAACAAATTCAAAAATTTCCATGTCCAATTTCATTTTCAATTACATTTACGTCATTTAAACAGCTACATTTTTCTTCCAAAAAATTGGCTAAAAAATAAATGAAATCATTTTTTGACACACACTTGACATTAATTTTTTGACAAACTTATAATGCCATAATTCTCTATAATAATAATGAAATTTCATGTCATACAAATAATAAGTTTTGTTTTTCCAAAAAAATAAATAAAAATCTTTCTTTTGACACACTTCACAACATTTTTTTGACAAAATTATGATGCCATAATTCTCAATAATAATAATAAAATAAAATTTCATTTCATATAAATAATTAATTTAATTTTTTTCCGAAAAATTGAGTAAAAAACTAAATAAAAATCTTTCTTTTGGCACACTTGACAACATTTTTTTGACAAACTTATAATGTCATAATTCTCAATAATACTAATAAAATTTCATGTCATATAAATAATTATTTTTTTTTTCCAAAAAATTGGGTAAAAAAATAAATAAAAATCTTTCTTTTGACACACTTGACAACATTTTTTTGACAAACTTATAATGCAATAATATAGTTTCTGATCTCACATACCAATTCCTACCATCAAGATTTCTCCAAATTCAATGTTCCTACTCGTAATCACCTAATATGAACGTTTTTTAAGCCAAAAATATGAAAATTTGCTGTTTTTGACACACTTAATGATTTTTTGACAAACTTCCGGTACAGTTATCAAACACAGCGTCTTTCGGACCTGTCTCTGGAGTATACCTATTTTTAGAAAAAAAAAATTTTGAAATCCCTCCAGCCGTTTTCCCTGCACTGTAGGTAATGACGGCCGGCCGGCAGACAGACATAAATTTATTTTTTTTAGCTTTTTTAGAGTCAGTAGGTCCTCAAAACGTCGAGAAATGCCAAAAAAGTGGGGGTAAGAATTTCACTTTTGGCTCATGAATGTAATACTTAGGACTTTCAGACAGAAGTAATACATATTCTATTTTCTCATGTTTGCTTTGATTAAAAAAATTTATAAAATTGCATGAAAATACCATTTGCAACAACAATTTGTTATTTTAACGAAAATGATTTTGCACTAGTGGGAAAAGCATTTTCAGACGGCATTAAGCTTATATGAAAATAAAATTAAATGCTGTCGTGAATTTATATGCTATCGAAGGAAAAAAATTTTATTTGTGAAATTGTATTCACATTTGAGGAGTGAAAAAAGCGATCGAACAAAACAAAATTGTGACTGGTAAAAAATATAACAAAAATTCGCGAACCACTAAACTTTTTCTATGGACTACTAATGGTCCGCGGACCATCAGTTGAGAAACACTGATCTAAACAACGAATGCGCAAAAACTAAAGCGATTTCGATAATTTTTATTCTAAAAACAAATTTTCTTTACGCAAAGTGCTGAAAGGACGATGTGCTCGATAGCTGAACAGGAAGTGTGACAAAAAGCATTAAGTATGTCTAACAAATTATTTGTATCTTTAATGAGTGATAAGGAGTTGGAACTGTCAAATGTCAATGTAGGATCATGATGATTGTTTGCATCTGATTGTTATGCAATTATGCGATTGTCTAAAAAATTCAAATTCTTATTATCTAGGAGCCTCAGGTTTCGGTCTCTTCAGATTTAGAATGAAAATTTTCCTGTTGACGTTTTATCTTCTTTTTTGTTTAATTTGATCTTTTTTCTGCTTATTTAGCTGCTGTTTATTACTACTTGGTATTTCGTAGGTTCCGTTACTTTAGTTCCTATCGTATAAATTTTTAAATCGTAATCGGTTGTTCGCTTGAAGACCCTATGAATGTTTTGTGGTTTTGTATGAATTAAGTTTGCAGGGCAAGGTCACCATGTGCTGACTTCTGCTAGATGACACAATACTTTGAATCTAACTATGGAAAAATGTGACGGTAGGAGGTGAAGATTGCTGTATATTTTGATTTTAATAAAACAAATGTTTTGAGAATATCAGTGTGGTTCACCTATTCATTTTTTGATACATTTATATTGATACATTTAGATAAACATAACAATAAATTTATTTTGAACACTGATGCTAGTAATGAAGTATAAGGTGGAGTGCTTTTGCTGAAAAGAGGTGAACAGGGAAAAATTATGACGTATTTTTCCAAAATGTTATCCAAACCAGATCGAAATTATTGCATGACCGGAAAGGGGTTATTGGCTATTATGGCATGTGTCATATATTGCCATAACTAACTGTATACGGTCAAAACTTTCCACAAGAACATAGCAATGGTGCATTACGATGGCTACCACAGTTCAAAAACCAAGAGAAACAAGTGACACACTGGACCGAGCCCCTACGGAGGTCCGATTTGGATACTTAACATCGAAATATTACTGCTCATATGAATGCTGATGCGTTATCGAGAAGTTATATAAGCTGATGAAATAGAAGGAAACAAGCTTGACATTGGAGACAACGGCGGATAGGCTAGCTGTTAATAATGTTTTTTTTAAAGTGAGATAAAAGTCATGAAGATATGGTAGTCAGTGGAATACTAGTAGCCAGCAGGCCCTCGCTGGTCTCTTTTGATGACTACCATATACTTTATACTTCGTCAGGGGTCTGTCCTTAACGAGCCAGCCAACTTTTGTAACTCCCATTTTTCGCGATTCAGCTGCTTTTTTGTTCGCCAAACGCCGAAACATTACGATTGCTTAGGATCTTGTAAATTTACTAACACAATTTTGTTTTTATTAATGGAGGGTAGAAATTTGTTTTAGAAAACGAAAGTATCCTTGTACGACAAAAATTTGTCTCCTAATGTCGTGTCCGGCAATTGAAATTTTGATATGTTTGGGTTGTCCAACTCCGAACTCGACAATAGGAAACAAATTTTTCTTGGACAAGGTTTAAAGATTAATAATAAAAAATAAAATTTTGGTAGTAAATTTAAAAGATCCTCGGGCTATCGTGTAATGATGCGATAAATTAAACCACCACTATGGCATATACAGTTTCGTTTGGTTTAATATTTGAATAATTAATTCATCCAACATTTTATTATTGATTTTCCTTTCAATGAATTTAATATAAAGTAACGCTTTAAATTCGTTTTACAATCGTCGAATCATTTATTAGAAAATCAATTCATTTTTTTTTTAAAGAAATATATTCAAATTCCTTATCGATGACAATATAACCAATTAAAAAAAACTGAACATTTACTGTTATCGTGTATAACCACCTTTATTTTGGTTATAAATACCCAAGCTCAACGACAGAGGCCCTCTTAGTCTCATTCTTATTCATCCATTCTCTTATTGGAATTTTTTTTACATCTGCTGATGTGTTGTCTGGTGGTTTGGTCGATGGTGGGCTTGTGATGGATAAGATGTGCGTTTTTGCTGTTTGCCGAAATTGATGGAATGTCAAGCACCTTGGAGAAAATCGAAAATCATTTTTGTATTGGATTGGTGAGTTGGAGGACAAATCTTTTTTTTTCAATATAACGTGTGATTAATAACATTTTGTGAAGATATTAAACCTAAAAGTAAGAGAGTGTCTATGTCAATTGTGACTTTTAATAGTACCATTTTTTTGTGTGTAACAATTTCTTGTCTTAGTCATATATAAATAAATTCAGTGCGCAGTAAACTAAAACAGAAGTGACTAGAAGAAAATAGCCTATGTGTCATGTACTCTGACTACCCCAAACATAAATCCAAACAAAAGATAAATCATGTGTTAGAAAAATGTTAATTGCACTTCGTCGTCAAGTGAATTTTTCGGTGAAATTCATGAGCGTCAGTCTACTTACATGATTAGATAAAATAAACGAAAAACATAGTAATTTATTTGTTAGTAATTGTTAATATAAATAAAAATAAAAAAAGGGGAAAATTATGTATATATGTAATTTTTGAATTGGATCTTTCAGCCATTTTTTCGTTGTGCCGTGAATTTAAATTACAATAAGAACCAATAAGTAAACTAATAAAATCCATCCAAGATGCGTATATTAAAATATGATAAATTTGTTTTCTGTTAATTAAATTAGAATAGTAAAGTTCTAAAACTATTATTAGTTTGTAAAATAAAATTAAAATAGAGAAACTAGAAATATAAAAACAAAAAAAAAGAACTTAGGTGTTTGCATTGTGATTGTTAACACCATGGATGGAATGACGTTTGCAGACTGTATGTACTGGGAGCTTGATTCCATTCTTATTTATGATCTTCCATTCCATTCTTATTTACGTGATTTTGTGACGTGGATGACTGTTTATTACTATTGTTTCAACCACAGCCTTGCTGCTATATTAATTAAATCTGGCTATACAGTCATTTTACCATCTGGAAGCTCCGTTGGTTGGATATATCATCGTTCATTGTTTTTATTGAGCTTGGCTGTATATTTGTTTTGGCATCTGGAACAACCTTTGAATGGATATATCATCACTTATTAATATTATTTCATCAACAGCGTCACCATTAATTGTTATTGATTTTGGCTGGATACATCATCGTTTATTCATATTATTGCAACAACAGCCTTACAATTATTTTTTTATTGACTTTGGCTATACCTACATTCTAATATCTGGAACAACCTTTGGCTGGATACTTCATCATTATTGTTATTGAACTTGGCTATACAAATATTCTATCATCTGGAATAATCATTGGCTGGATATATCATCGTTTGTTAATATTATTCCATCAACCGCCGTACCATTATTTTATTAAATTGGGCTATACCCACATTCTAATATCTGGAACAACTTCTGGCTGGATATATCATAGATTATTAATATTAATGCAACAGCAGCATTGAATTTGGCCATACTAACATTCTTATATCTGGAACAACCATTGGCTGTATATATCGTCATTTGTTACGATTATTTCCCCCACAGCCTTACTATTATATTTCGTTGAATTTGGCTACACATGCATTTTTAACATCTGAAGCAACATCAGACTAGATATTTCATAGTCCATAACAGCCTTACCATTATTGTTATTAAATTCGGCTGGTTACATAATCGATTATTAATAGTATTGCAACACCAGCCGTACCATTGTTTGTATTGAATTTGGCTATACAATCGTTCTAACATTTGAAGTAATATCTGACTGGATATATCATAGTCTACTAACATTGTTCCAATATCACCGGTTCATTTGGTGCCACCAATTCCGTTGCCCTTTTCGTTCGATACTTAGAGTCCTAATGGGGCCGACTAATGGAAGAACCTGGAGAGAGGAAACTGACCACATCATGGGGTGAGTAACACTTTAAATTAAATATATATATAAATATATATATAATATATATATATATATATATATATATATATATATATATATATATATATATATATATATATATATATATATATATATATATATATATATATATATATATATATATGTATATATATATTTATATATTATATTTATATATATATATATATATATATATATATATATATATATATATATATATATATATATATATATATATATATATATATATATATATATATATATATATATATATATATATATATATATATATATATATATTATATATATATATATATATATATATATATATATATATATATATATATATATATATGTGTGTGTATATATATGTATGTATATATGTATACATTTGGATATATGTGCATGGATGTGTGAGTATATGTATATGGATGTATGTAGGTGTGTAGGAGTATGTACGTGTGTGTGTGGGTGTGTGTGCGTGAATGTATGCGGTGGGTGAGCGTGTGACTGAAGTATAGTATGAGGGTGAACGTGACGGTCGTGGCTTCTTCGAACCGTAAGGTCGCCAGAGTCTTCTCTTTCCCCTTTTTTGTCATCTCATTTTCGATCCGTTTACTAACTATGGGCACACAGTTTAATTTGTGCTGAGACAGCAAAATATTCTTCTTGAACCCATAAACTGAAGTTAGCTGTGGGTGTATAACATCGCTAGGTGCGCGGCCCGCTAAACTGACACGTTGAAAATTCCAACGTTACCAGTTCTCCATTATAATCGTAATGTTTCGGTGTTTGCCGAACAAAAAAAGCGGCCTAATCAAGAAAAATGGCATCTATACAAAGGTTGGCGAACTCGTCAAGGAAAGACGCCTCACGAGGTATAAAATATGTGGTAATCATCAAATGAAACTATCAAATAAAACTTCTAATTGGGATTTATAACAATAAATAAACAGTGATTCAAAAAACCTGAAGAAAAGATAAATCTTGTTGGAATCAATAAATGACTGCTAAAAGACGATTTGAAGCAAAAGTTTTATTAACAAAGCCTCAACATCAATCAAAAAGATAATAGACTGAGAGCTAGTGAACCCTTTGATTAACGGTCGTCCTGTAAGGCTAGAATTTTTTTAGTGAAAGTTCATGAAATGTGAAGTACGGAAACCACAACCTGGCAGGCATCAGCCGTGTACGTCATCATCCCCTATATGTTCAAAAGTGTTAAAAAAAAGAAAAAAAACTTGGTCCTGTAAGCTTGAAATTTTTATATGATTTAGCTCACTTATTGTAGAGTACAAAAACAAATTGACAGGCGATTTGGAGGTGCACAAGTATCTGCCAGGCGAATCGAAATGTGTTACAACTTGCCGGCCGGCCGTCACAAGCGACGAAATCTAGAAAACCACTGAACGGATTTCCAAAATTTTTGTTTATAAAAATAAGTTTACTCAATGGGAAGAGCTGAAAGGACGATGTGTTCGATAACTGTACCGAAAGTGTGTCAAAAAATCGTCAAGTGTGTCGAAACAAGGAAATTTGCATGTTTTTGGCTTAAAAACGTTCATCTTAAGTGATTCCGGATATAAACATTGAATTTGAAGAAATCTTGATGGTCGGGATTGTTATGTGATACCAAAAACTAAATTATTGCATTATAAATTTGTCAAAAAAATGTTGTCAAGTGTGTCAAAAGAAAGATTTTTATTTATTTTTTACCCAATTTTTCGGAAAAAAATAGAATAAATTATTTGTATGACCTGAAATTTTATTATTATTATTGAGAATTATGGCATTATAAGTTTGTCATAAAAATGTTATCAAGTGTGCCAAAAGAAAGATTTTTATTTATTTTTTACCCAATTTTTTGGAAAAAAATAAAATAAATTATTTGTATGACCTGAAATTTTATTATTATTATTGAGAATTATGGCATTATAAGTTTGTCAAAAAAAAGATTGTCAAGTGTGTCAAAAGAAAGGTTTTATTTATTTTTTTACCCAATTTTTGGAAAAAAATAAAATAAATTATTTGTATGACCTGAAATTACGACTCTTACTCGCACTCCCATAGCATCTTTCCCCTCGCCTATCAAGGACCTATGCTAGCCAGAACCGCCTGTCATTTTACCCACTTTCTTTGAATCACTTACTCAAACATATATATAAAATATGGATTGGCTGAGATCTCAAGCTCTGATAAGAATTCGGTTTTGGTTAAGGATTTTGATATAGTTTTCGACATAAAACTTTTATGAGGACATTGTTTTTATTTTTGGGCAACGATGTATATCAAAGAAACCTCTTTGTTAAAGTGCATGTATTTTTTTATCTCTGTTTAGAAGTTTATTACAAAACTAACACGAAACATTAATACGTTCCCGGAAAATCATAACACATCATAAATTAACATAATTTAGTGAAATGATGGTACACTCAGCAAACTACTCAAAAACCTCTCCATTTAGGGTTTCGAGAAAATATTACAAAATCACAAATTCATATTTCTTTCAAGATTCCAATAATATTGTAAAAATTAATTAAAATCAAACTTTTTTAAAAATTTTAAATATATTCCAAAAATAAGAATGAAATCAAATACTTAAACTTTTTCTAAATTCTAATAATATTCCCAAAATTCTTAAAAATTAAAAAATTGAAACTTTTTCCAAAATTCTACAAATATTGCAAAAATTATAACAATATCAAAAATTAAAACTTTTTCAAAAATTCTAAAAATATTTAAAAAATTATTACAAATTCAAAAATACAAACTTTTTTCAAAATTCAAAAAATATTTCAAAAACTATAACAAGTTCAAAAATTTTCCATGCCACATTTTCGTATACAAACAGTTAACTTTTTCCACATACTTGACAAAATTTTTTTCACAAACTTATAATTTCATTATTATCTATAAAAATAATAAAATGTCATGTCATACAAATAATTTATTTTATTTTTTTCCAAAAAATTGGGTAAAAAAATAAATAAAAATCTTTCTTTTGACACACTAGACAACCTTTTTTTTGACAAACTTTTAATGCCCTAATTTTCAATAATAATAATAAAATTTCAGGTCATGCAGATTATTAATTTTATTTTTTTCCAAAAAATTGGGTAAAAAAATAAATAAAAATCTTTCTTTTGACACACTTGACAACATTTTTTTGACAAAATTATAATTCTATAATTCTCAATAATAATAATAATAAAATTTCATGTCATACAAATAATTTATTTTATTTTTTTCCGAAAAATTGGGTAAAAAAATAAATAAAAATCTTTCTTTTGACACACTTGACATTTTTTTGACAAACTTATAATGCAATAATCTAGTTTTTGGTATCACATACCAATCCCGACCATCAAGATTTCTTCAAATTCAATGTTTATGTCCGGAATCACTTAAGATGAAGGTTTTTTAAGCCAAAAATATGCAAATTTCTTGTTTTGACACACTTGACGACTTTTTTGACACACTTCCGGTACAGTTATCGAACACATCGTCCTTTCAGCTCTTCCCATTGAGTAAACTTATTTTTATAAATAAAAATTTTGGAAATCCTTTCAGCGGTTTTCCAGATTTCGTCGCTTGTGACGGCCGGCCGGCAAGTTGTAACACCTTTCGATTCGCCTGGCAGATACTTTTGCTCCTCCAAATCGCCTGTCAATTTGTTTTTGTACTCTACAATAAGTGAGCTAAATCATATAAAAATTTCAAGCTTACAGGACCAAGTTTTTTTTTTCATTTTTTAACACTTTTAAACATATAGGGGATGATGACGTGCACGGCTGATGTCTGGTTGTGGTTTCCGTACTTCACATTTCATGAACTATCACTAAAAAAAATTCTAGTCTTACAGGACGACCGTTACTCAAAAGGTTCACTAGCACTTGGACTATAATGAGATAATTTAAGAATTTGAGCATAAAGTTTTAACAAGAAGTTGAAACGGCTCAAGTTATTACACATTTGGTTTCACAACCATCAATTATCAAATAAAGCCAACCATCAAACGATGGTGCATGCATTGTTTTCAAATCTTTTAATTTCAGTTCGAGATAGCAGCAGATCAGAATGTTTGGAGCGCTGAAATCGTCTGGGTGCATTGATAGTTGCTCTAAGGGAGAAGCATCTGCTGAAATACAAACAATGTCAGAAAACGATCGTAGAAATTATTTAAAAGTATTGAACGTGGTGAAACGAAAATACGGCGGCAACTTTAAAAGGAGTAAAGAGCTAAGAAAACTTTTTATAAAACAGTCGCAAACGATTTTCAATGTGAGGTGGAGCATACAGAGGGTTTGTATGGCATTGCTGAATGCAGAAAAAGTATTGTAACATAGAGTTAGAAGCAACATCGGATATTGGGTGTATGTCAAAGAGTGTCAAGTGGCACGAAAGTGCAGGTAAATATGGAAAGCAGAGAAATCGTCGATTTCTGTGAAGCAAAGAGGGGTTGAAGACAAGGAGTTCCTTGAATGTAGGAGCAGCAATAGGAAACTTCTGCGTTAGATATAACGCATATATAGAGCATACAGAGGGTTTGTTTGGCATTGTTGAATGCACAAAAGGTATTGTTACACAGAGTTAGAAGCAATATCTGATATTGGGTGTGTGTCAAAGAGCTTAAGGTGGCACGAAAGCGCAGGGAAAATATGGAAAGCCAAGAAAACGTGGTCTCTCGTGAAGCAAAGAGGGGTTGAAGACAAAGAGTTCGTTGGGTATAGGAACAGCAGTTGGAAACTTCTGCGTGGGATATAAAAAGCCTACTTTATCTCACAGAACCACTGGAAAGGGTTAGGTTGACAGATATTTGACTGCTATACTGTAAAAGCAATAAGTGATGAAAATGTTAACTACATTCCAATTTAAAGAATGACAGTATATGGAGAAAGTTTGGAGGCTCAAGGGCAATCTGGAGACAAAAGCTACTTCATGATACTGCACACATTTTTAGTACGGACATTTCTCAACAAATGTTTGATTAGCGGCGATTTGAAACCATCAGATGGATTAAAACTTCAAACATTAACTGGAGAAGGTGATACGGCAGGCAAAAGGATCACTGATATAATAGACTAAGAGCCCGCAATGGCCAGACCTTCGTTATTTTATAAAAGCTGAAAGTTTCTCTGCGCATACCCCCTACACCTTTAACAATTTGTTAAAGTTTAAGGGTGTCTGGCAGGGGGTTGCCACAATAGTAAGTGTCTAGCAATGGGTGACGTGACTTCTAATACTATCCCGAAGAATATATAAAAAAATTACCTTTTATACTTCCACGAAACTTTGGAGGCCCCTTTGTTACCTGCTCCCTGCCAAAGCCACCATTATCCAAACTTCATATGTCGCTAATTGTTCCTACCTGAGTAGGAGGTATATGCAGAAAAACTTTCAGCTGTTATAAAATAACTAAGGTCTGGCCGTCGCGGGCTCTTGCTCTATAAAGATAATTAAATCATCTTCAAATTTGGATTGTGGATTTTTTTAAGCTGCCACTACTGTTGAATATATCAGATGAAAGGCAATTTTATGATTTTACATAATAGAAATAAAATTCGAAACAAAATTGTGTGCCACCTCAATTTTTTCTGCCATGCTTGTTCCTTGTAAGAACCAAGGCTGTCAATAAATGTGTCTCTCACCTATATTTTGTTTCAATTCACTTAATTTTTTGTTAGAATGTCACTTAAAGACCTAATTTACTGGAGTACTTTTACGTAGGTGATCAGCCAATAGTTTTTTCAATTTACCAACAATATTGGCTGACTATCTGTTAAATGGAAAATTGGTATGTTGATGGTATTTTAATATTTTGATTAAAACCTTGATAAAGATATCTTTGAACCTATGTATTCCGAGTTCAGCGTGTTAGCTACTAAGCAACTCAATACACCACAGATTAGTCTAAACAATTTTTCAAAAATCATTACAACTAAATTAGTCATTTAAGTCACTGTCATCAAAGTTTTTGGAAAAAAGGATAACAAAAATACTAAATAAAATATGTGCAAAATAATAACGACTTCGATAATTTTGAGAATTTATTGAATTTTTTCTTTAAAGAAATTTTGTTTTCGCCTGTTATGTGTCAGTTGTCAAAAGGGCTAGTCTTGTAACGAGAGGGTGCCGAAGCCGATTTTTGACGGCAGACAAAATAGTGTATATTCTGTGTAATAAGAAATCGTATCCAGAAGAGTGTTTGGAAATAAAGTTTATCAAATAATTGAAACAAACTCGGGGCACGCTTACCCTCCTGATGTCAGGATTATTTGTAGCAATCACGACCGATAACCAGCTATTCGTTTCATAGGTTCTATCCGTTCCCATATGATTGATTGGTTTGGGGATGTTTGAGCACGATAGACCACGTCTACAATGGGACTGGATTGGATTTACGAATCTAAAATTGACCTTTAATTTCAAAACCAAATACAATTGTTACCTAAACAGTAATTTCATATTTCAGCCAACATGTTTTAGTTTAACATACGAATTATTTATAATAATTTTTTCAAAACCTTATTCTATTTTTGTGCTTTTAGTGTATTTGTTTTCACACACTGTATTCCATTTACCATGGGAAATATAAATATCTTGAACATGCTGAAACACCAAATGACAACAATGTTTTTTTTTGCATACTACAGCTCCAAACCCTTTTCCTTTGGTAAATATTCAACCTATAATGTTTATTTTGACTTCAACCGTTTGAGGCATTTGTTTGTCTCAATTTATGTGGACCACACTGTCAACTAAAAGCAAAAACCTTTTTTATTTCCTCTAGAAATTTTCAAAACTTTAAATTGTTTATAGCTATTATATATTTAATGTTCTACCACACCACCACACCGGAATTCAACCCAAGAAAATAGTTCTAATACTTTTTTAACATAAAAAACTTAAATTTGGTTATTTATTTTTCTTCTGTTTTATTTTTTTCTCAGGAAAAAAGAAAACTAGTGGTATAATGGCCATAACTGGTTAGTTTATAAACTTTAGTCAAAAAACATTTTTTTAAATATTTCTTTTGTAAATTCAAAGTATTGGGGGGGGGCTTTGGATATAATGTACTATGGATATAAATATCATTACTTCACTTATCATTATTTTGATAAGAAATATGTCATAATTTTTCATGATATCCATTAAGGATTCCAAGATGATAAACATCGATAAACACCGTAAACAACATCCAAACAACAAAAACAGAAGAAAAAAATTATAAAGGAAATTACCAACTAAAGACAATAGCAAACAAAAGACATTAAAGGTAATTGTTCGCATTAGGGAAAAGAAAATAAGCAAGTAAAAAGGTAAGAAAAAACGCTTAGTTTTATTGTTTAATGGACAAGATAAATGTTGAAATTTATCTAAAACGAAAATACAAAGAAATAAGAAATCAAATTGGAAAATTACATGAAATATAAAATTTATTTGTTGGTAATCTCTTCGTTTGTTTCGTTGATTTTCCTTGCAAACAAATTGTTGGGAGTATAAATCGTTTGTTTTATCAAGAGGATTCGCTGTGTGATTATGTATTTGCGTGACTGGTTAATAAAAGGATATCCACTTAGATTTATTTGAGTGGGAATTTGAAAAAATGAAAATCTAAAACTTGATACTTGATGGAATAATATTTGCAAATAAATGGAACGCATTAGGTTAGTTCTGTAGTAGGTGAGTTCTGTAGTTCAAGAATCTTAATTATTAATTGACTATTTGACAACAAAAAATAAAATTAAATTAAATTACTGAGTTGAGTAGATAAATGAAAAATTTTATTCTCTTAACTGATTTATATTTTATTTTCCAATTATTCTTCCATCACATGAAAAACTTTTTTATTTCTGTTCAAAAAATTTACTCATTCCTCATATTCACTTCCGTCTTTCATTTTTCCAACCGCAAAAAACAAGGTTTTGTTTGTTTTCGGTGCTACACATAAAAACCAAATGAGAAAAACTTTTTACGAAAATAAAAAAGTTTATTTAGGAAAAATTATTATGTAACCAAAATGAAAAACTTTTTCTTTTTTTTTTTATAAAGGAATAAATTAATTTTTATTTTATTTTTGTTTGTTCATAAAGATAGATAAAATAATAAAAACGTGAACGAAGAAAATTGGAAAATGTATAAATTAAAAACAAAAAAATAATAGGAAAATAAAATTTGTCAAAAACTTGATGGAAAATATTTCATATTCGTAAGAAATGTAATAATTTTTATTACATTTTAATGGTTTTGTGATTTTGTTTTTCGAGAATATTAAATTTTTTGAAAAGATTATTGTGAAATTGATATATTAAAAAAGTTTCGAATTGTTAATGGCTTAAAAAAAACTTTAAATGATTTGCTGAGCTGAGATTTTTGTAAATTTATTTTGATTTGAGAGTTAGCAAAATGTTAATAAATGTTTTTAATATTTTAACTTTACTCTAATAAAAAACTTTACTAACTAGAATCATATTTTATGAAGTTAAGAAGTTTTTATTGGTTTTGTTAAAAAAATAATTAGTAATATTTGTTTTATTAGTCAACCAAAAAATTAGTTTTCCTATTGAAGAATTAAAACATAACTCAATATTACACTCCGAATAATAAAATTTGATTTGATCAGTGATCATTTCTCATAATCGCAGTTTAATATATTTTAGATAATTAATAACAATAATAGATAAATATCAAAAATTGTAAATATAAAATAGTTACAAACTCGATAAATTATCATTCAATTAAAACCTAAGAGTAAATTATCCGGCTCGAAGGACCAAATGATGAGTTTTGGTATTATAGCCAATCAATCATAAAACATTGTTAGATATAGCGGTTATGTATAGAATTTGCCTATGATCGATTGACTATAATACCAGAACTCATTATTTGGTCATTCGAGCCGGATAATTGATACTAAGATTTTAAGTAAATTAGATCTTTTCGAGTTTGTACATAAAACCAGCGTTGGTTAAAAACACTGTTTTTTTCAAAAAAAACAAAATAAACTGTTTTTTTTGTTTAAAACGCGTTTTTTATTGTTTAAAACAGTTTTTTTTGTTTTTTTTGTGTTTTTTTTGTTTTTTTTGTGTTTTTTTTGTTTTAAATGTGTTTTATACTACGAATATTCGTTTTTTCGGTTTTAAATGAAAATATGTAATTTAAGTGACTAAACTCCAAAGAAAATAAGTGTCCTAAATATTGTCAGATAAATAAAGGTTCTCTAAAGATTTTCAAGATTCCCATCATTCGCTAGATTATCTGAAGATAGTCTGTCTAGCCTGTCTAGTCCAAATATTTTCAAGATTCTTTGAAAATTCTCAATATTCGGGAAAGATTCTCAAGATTTTGTGGCGATTAAAAACTCTGCGACCAACGTATTTCCGATTTTTTTCGACTAGCTTAACTAGAAAAGACTATGGAAAAAGAGGGTAACAATTTGATTAAATAAAGCAATTGAGTTTCTGGTGATTGCAAATTACAGATTACGCTATTGATATCATTCCTATAAGAATATTGGCTGGTAAGGTGTAACAATATTGAATATACCTTTAACATAAAATCTATTGAAAACAACAATTTTTTGAATTTGGAAGCAATATAATTTTATTTAAATTTAAAATATATATTTGCGACTGGTTTTAAAATTTGATAAAGTTCCTCAGCCTATTTTATCAAGTCTATGTTAAGTATCTTTTAAAAAAATGTTAATATATCAATGATATGAAATAACCGTAATCGAATTTTACAAATCTCGCACCGAATCTTTAATTTCCTTTTCAAAATTAGGATGTTCGTTTTGATCCACAGGAATAGCACATATTTACCACTTTTTTATTTAGCAATTAAGCAAATTTCACTTGCTCCTCCATCGAACTTCTTTCGGGAATCGAATAACAGATCCTCCAGCAGTTTTGTACTAATAGTTTGGCTAGTAGAGATATCCCTACCTAGTCAACCCTAAATTTTATGTATGAAGTATTCCTTGATGATGACACGTTATTGATTGCTCGAAGAATCGAGCTTTCATATAACTCTATGAGTGGTGTTTAATAATTGAGGAAGACAGTGCGTCACATGATCAAGGATTATACCACTAGCTAGATTATTGGCAACACCCTTTTAATTTTGTTACTGCAAATTTTAAAAAAAAAATCCTATCATGCACTATTGGGTTATGTCATATTTTATATGTGATAGAATTTATTGTTTAGTTATTTCTTCTTTAAAAAATATATAAAAAAACAAAAAACAAAGATTTGCTTTTATCAACACCCGCAGAACGCATTTTGTTAACAAAAAAAACTTAAGAAAACTTTTAAAAATTTTAAAATTTTAGTGACGTTTAAGATGCTAAAAGGTGCCTTAAGGTGGTCAAATGTATTAAAAACGGTAAAACACGACAGTTTACAACAGTTCTATTGAATAACAAATAAGAAGCATTGCATTATTTAAAAAAAAACAAATTTTGTTTAAAACATTGTTTTTTTAAAAAAAAACAATTTGTTTTAAACACTGTTTTAAACAGTGTTTAAAACAAAAGTGTTTAAAACAAACCAACTCTGCATAAAACTAACTCATAGGAAATTACTTGTGGTATTTAATTAGTTATCAAATATTGCTTTCGGTTTATCACAAAAACATTGAGCTATAAATTTATTTTATTTAATAAATTATTAATTTGTTTTAATTACATAAAAATAAAAGATTTCTAGATAAACAAATTAAAAATATTTCAGAAATAATAAAAATCTTTAATAATTCTTAAATAATATATCAGTATCGCCCTTAAAAATATGAAGTCCTGGACAACTACAGTGATTGTGTCTTCAAAGGAATTCAAATAAATAAACATAAAATGTCCAAAATTCACTGAAAAATTGATCAAGTCTGTTTTAATTGTATTAAGGTTTTGGGTCCAAAACTACTAGAAATCGTACAGAAAGGAATATTATCTAAAGTTTTAGGCCTATTCCTTAATGGGAAGTTGTTGAGACGATGATGACTTCCATCCAACTTCCAATTACTGAAGTACGAATTGAATAAAAGTATGTACTTAAATAAGGATATTATAAGTTTGCATTAATGAAAATAGTCGATGAAGACTACTTTAAAAATTTGCCAATTATGCAACGGAACATGCAATTGAAAGCAAATAGTCCATCATTTTATAACTGACAATTGTCAAAACATCAGCTTTAAAACTAGACTTTTTTGGATAAGTATAGCAACCTCCAGCAATAAGCATAGCTAGAAAGTGGAACTCATTCTTTGATCTTTTATTTTCGGTCAACTTTAATACGAGACTCTATCCTTTTCAGAAAATCAGTACTTAGAAGGACAGCAACAAAAGCCAACAGAACAGCTGTTGCGTCATTTTAAAATTGATGATCTAAATTACAATGAAGCTTTTCAGTCACGCCATATGATAAAAAATGAAATATTTTCAATGATTTCATCGAACTGTTCGTATCCCGCGTGACAATAATTTTGAAGCAGTTTATCATATATGCACAATGCATGTGCCGAAGTTATAATTGGTTTAAAATCAATAGCAAAATGCGGAAACTAAGCACTTTTGGTATCATACATAGGTGAAAGTAAGCTTAAGGAAAATAACTCATTAGCCGAAGGCAACAGAAGAAAACGGAAATAAATTTTCCTATGTTTGAGACATTTGTGAAATTTGTTTAGTAAATGTTTAAACTCCTTAGAAAGCCTTAAACCACAAACTTCTTGAACTCATCCAAAGGGTTCCCTATTGGAATTATACTAAGCCAAAAATTTCTATGTTCTAACTTTTTAACTTCTGTATATGGAAATTATTGTTTTTGGGTTGATTTTCGAAATCGGAATTTTTATATCTCTACTTTTCAAGACCTTTTAAAACTGTTAAGGCTATTTTGAGCTAGCAGTATGTAAGTGTACGTGTGTGTGAGTGCGTGTATGTGTGTGTGTTTGTTTGTGTGTTTGTCCAACGTTTTTTCAATAAAGTATGGTCCATTTTCAACGAAAATGGTCACAATCGATGAATCTTGTTGTAACTTAGACTACAGTTTTTTTCTCCCGAATTCGGTGAATTTGTTTTTATTGGTTTCCAAAAACTGAACATCATCTTTTACAAATATCATGAGAATGAATAATGCCATCAAGGTCATTGACCTACCATTATGTATGACTTCATTCCAGCTATTTATAACGAAATTTGTATAAACAATTGCTATCTTAGTTTTTGGGTTTTTTAATAACGAGTGAAAAAATGATTTGTTATTTTCGTAACGCAAACGCTTGAGATCTTGATAAAACTTTTGTATGCAAATGAGTCGCAAACGCATACGGATTTACTTGAGCATTGGTTATCTGAGTTATTTACAACACAACAGGCTTTTTTTAGCAGTTTGTATATGGGTCATTCTTCTACAAACCGAAAACTTTTCTGACCAACACATTTTTGATTTGGCTGAAATTTTTTATACGCTATTTTTTACGTTCGAAGAATTTTTTATTTTTTTATTTTTGGGAAAATAGAGCGGATCCAAATTTCGACAATTTCATTATTTTTGACTTGAAGACATATTTTCAATCATCTATTGAATAATTCTTTTTGATTGTTTTATTTTAATGTTAAAAGATGAAATTGTAAAAAAAACTATTTTCTATAAAAACAATGTGTTGATTTCAGATTTTATCCCAATCTGTATGTAAAAGAATGACTCTTCTATGGAATTTTTTGTCGTCCCGCTCTCGATGAATTAATTTATTTCTAACGGTAAAATTCATTTCTGTATTAGTAAAAATAAGTTTTTTAAAGAAAATTGAACGTATTCTACGATGGTTGTACTAAAAACTCATTATGTAAGTTGAGCAATGACTAAAAATTGATTTTAACATTTTATTTGTTTATAACAATAGGAATTTGTAAATGAGTTTTATTGAATATATTTTTTTATATTCCATATATTAGCTTTAATTGAATAAAATTAAAACACAAGCTACTATCTTTAACAGAACGGAAGTTATGAATTTTTGAAAATATGTCTTCAAACCAAAAATATCAAAATTCTCGAAATTTAAATCAGTTCAAAAAAATCCTCGAACACGTATGTATATTTTTTTTCCAAAATTAGACCCGCAAAAACAATTTCAGCCAAATCAAAAATGTGTCGGTCAGATTTGTCCAAACCTGTTCAAGTTGTAAAAGAATGACACATGTGTGTGTATCGTTGTATGTGGACTGAAATTTGTCCAACGTTTTCTGAATAACGGATGGGCCGATTTAAATGAAAATGGTCACAATCTTTGTATATTGCCCTACATTAGAGTTTAGTTATTTGCTGCCGAAATCGGTTAATTTGTTTTTAGTTGGAAACCACCGAACTAAAAATCATCTTTTACAAATATTATGAGCATGAACAATGAATGCTATGAAGTTCATTGACCTACTATTTTATTTGTCATCATCTTTTTGTAATACAATTTAAATAAACAATTGCCTAACAATTTATTAATAAGAAAAATCTGAAGGAACGTGGTTGGATTTTCTGAACAACGATTTGTTTGAAACTTTCATAACACTTTGTTTTGACATTTAATTTTGTTGTTGTAATGTTTGTCATAATGTTGCACACCAATTTCCGGTTTTCACATAACCGCATTCAAATACAAAACAAAATTGTATTTAACCTCAATTTACAATATACAATATTTCAAATCTAACATCATGGTCATAAAAAACAGGGAAAGTAGAAAATAAAATATTAAAAACAAAAACAACATGAAATAAATTTCATCAGAATTTCTGAAGCATTCTTTGCAAAAAATAGGCTTACCCAGAATATATGAAAAATTTAGAAAAATTGTATATATGTATAATTTATAAAGAATTCCGCTTGCAAAATTAAATTGATTTTTATTAGACGGCGATAATGTAAAGGTATAATTTAAATTAGACAGCGATAGTTTAAGGGGAATTATGTTAAATTTAATTTAATTGTGAATAAAGTTTTAAGTGTTACTTAAGAGAAATTTTGTGTATTATTTTGTACGCTGTGTTTATACTCTAAATTTCTACAAGCAACCGTTAGAGTTTTTGAAGATATTGAATTTAATTATTCTAGCCATTAGGTAAACTACTTTTTTGGGTTTCAATTTCTTTATTAACAAACATGAATTGATCGATTGTTATGACCACAATTTGCTAACATGGCAGTTTGAGAGTCAGTATAGGGTGTATTGACTGGAATTTAAGGCATGACAACTCAAACAGCTAAACCGGTTGCGCTAACAGCAAAGATTAGATTCTCGTTAATTCATCATATAATTTCCATCCCTGGCTTACTCAACTACATATTTTGCATTGTCGGGATTTTACATTTAACAGATCACCATACAAATAACTTTTTGCCTTACCCTCGGCTATAATATGCATTTTGCATTAACATTTTCATCAATAATCATCGGCACACCTGACTTTTTTTGTAACATCAAGGTTATAATGATTTTTGTTATATATACTTGTACTCTATTTGCAATGTTTAAATAAGAAAAAAAATGAAACAAAAGAATTGCTACGTTTAAATTTCTCTTCTTGCATTTTATTGTAATGAAACGAAATATTATAAATAGAAATGAAATATTTCAATACATGAACATATCCAGTTCTTTTTGCTAGTATTCTTAAATAATGAAAAGGGTGTACATAAATTCTGTGTGCGTTTTACGTGTTTAAAAAACCAACAAGAAGGTGATTGTATGGTGGATGGAGTAGCTTGTGGGTTCGTAATATAAATGTATTGTGTATAACAAATGAAAGAAATGTATTGATATCAGCCTCTTCTCTTTCTTTTAATTTTAGGAAAAATACTATTTATGATTGCATTGTACGCACATAACATCAGTCCGTGTTTGATATTAAACAAAATACAATTGATTTTTTGTGATTCAAGATTATTGAGATTAGTCCTTGCTCAACATTACAAACAAAATGTAAAATTTATTTCCGCGTTTGATATTAGATTAAAAAAAATTTGATTAGTCGGTGATTTAAAATTAAAACAAATTGTCTATTAGTTCGGGATATATTTTGAAATTGGAATGGAGACAAAAGTTCAAGTCGCGATGAATATTTTGAATAATTTCATGTTTCATGATCAGTGATAATTTGATCTTAGCATCAAATTAACTTTATTTTGGTGAT
Organism: Diogma glabrata; assembly: GCA_963693315.1. NCBI lineage: Eukaryota > Metazoa > Arthropoda > Insecta > Diptera > Cylindrotomidae > Diogma > Diogma glabrata. The sequence goes on from OY856186.1 coordinate 390,450,701, forward strand.
TCCCTGATAAATATTCAGTCCTTATTAGATCATGTGTATATAATAAAACCAATGTAGTTTTCCGTTGTGTGACGGAATTAATAACTGGAAAAAAAAAATTAAATGATATTATGACCTGTACAAAAAAATATTTTTCTGTAGTTTCTGTGAATATTATAATTTGTTTGGATAAAAGAAAAAAAAACCAAAAATAATTTCTATTCTTAAGATTTGAGATAAATAAAAAATTAGTAAATGTTCTATTATATAGTGTAATCTGTATATACAAATTGTGCTTTTGGTTATTTAAAAAAAAACGAAATTATTGTGTGAAATCCATATAATTTATTTACATTATTTATATGAGAAAAAATGTTAGTGCACATTTTTCTTATCGTTTTCTTCCTCTATTGAATCGACGGATAGATTGGTTCTTAATCAATTCCACAGAATAAAAGTTCATCAGACAGCTTTATATAGACACTCTATAATTTCTGTTATCGACTTATAAAAGGGAATTGAATTGCTTAACAGCGAAAGCGCATGGCTGTATAAATCATACTGGAGTAATACAAATTCTGGATTCCTCAGCAAATTGTATGAAATTAAAGCGTCACCTTATTGGAATTATATTCTTGGATTATATTCTTGGATACGTAATTATATTATTGGATACGTTGGATAAACTATACTTGGACATAGCTGGATATATCTTGGATACCTCTTTGAGACATACAAGGACGAAAGTCTCTAACATCAAATTAAATTTATGCTGGATTTTTTTCAAGACACCATTCAACATATCCAAGATAAGTCTTTTTGTTTTTTCTATTACTTTCTTTTTTTCATATATAAACAGATATAAATTTTGAAATCATGAAATAATTGGTCAATATGACCAAATAAATCATTTATTTAGAGATTTTTTCTGGATAAAGGCTACACTTGAATATTTTTTGCCCGAAATCGTGTTTTATTATCCCGAAAAAGATGTTAATATTTTGTTGAGTCATGTTGATGCTACTCCTGATGTTTACTCCATCCAATTGTTGATTTATGTTAAGGATAAGCTGATTCCGTTTTTCATTCATATTTGTGCAGTATCATATAATTATAATTATAATAATTATATAATAAAATAACATAATAAAATAATTGTGAGAAATTAGTTGTTGTTGTCTTTCCCGAAATGTTTTTGCATCACAGTGTGTCTTAACAAATCCAAACTGCTAACCCTATATATTCAATTAATTTGATTTTTTGATTGCATCGAGCTTTCAATAATTTTCCCAGTTTTTCTTTACCTCACGATTCCTTAACTCAGAATTACCATTTTAATTACATAAAAAACCTATTTTTGTCACCAATGTTATGAATTTTCTATCTAAATGAGTCTAGCGCTTAATTGGGTAATTTATTTCAGTTTCATTTGCTACATTTTAAGTGAGAACATCAGGTTTTAATAAGTTTTTGGCAATAATGATATTTATTTACTGATTATTTACTGATATTTTGTAAAAAAACTACAATTTTTTATGCAAATAAAACTTAAATTATATATTTAGAAGTGTAACGTTAGTTCATGACAAGACACTGCATATATGGAACCATTTTTTGTTTAACTTTTTATTTAATGTTACTCCACAAACACCCCTTATTAGTGCTATTATTCAACATATAGTTTAATTAGGTGGAGCTCACATATTGGGGAGCTTTTATTATATTTTAAACTTTGTACTAGAATTAATAGAGGTTTTAAATTTTGAATCCTTGAATATGACTTATTGAGTAATAAGTTTAGATAATGAGCATGAGGTGCATCTGGACCAAGTAAGAGAAGTTGACGAATGTAAAAATAAAGTTTTTTCAGTTTTGATCGTAGAAGCATACTGTCCGAAACTGGGATCAAAGTGTGATCGGCGCCAACAAAAACAACTTCGTAAGATTTCAAACCAGTATCGATCGTCAACAATCTTTTTTTCTTTTTACAAACTTAGTCATGTTTCAGTTATTTTATAAATTGTCGTTACCAAATTATCGTTACCAATTCCTATAGGAAAAGAGTATAGCTTTTACCTGCTATTCAAGGCATCTGTTGCAAAACCAACTTAAAAAAAAGTTATTTTTTCTTCCTCATCACGAAAGATAATATAGCCTAACACTTTATTGTGTTTGAAGTGGATTAAGGTAGTAAGATTACCAGAATAAAAATCAAATAAATCCTTTCTAAAACATCAGGCTTTTAAGACCGTTCATACTCAAGTATATCTCAAACTAATCTAAACGTTTAATTTTCCTATAAAACGATTATTTTTCCCTCTTTTCTATCTGCAGTTATTTCCTTGTGTTAACCATGGTAAAAATCTTTCAAACCCTAAACAAAATATTTGTCTTCCAAGTTTTATTTTTCTACCATTTTCTTTGTTCTTAGTTTTCTTTTTATATAGCTTGTTTCACCCTTTTATTGCAGATATATATTAAAATATGAAGATTTCTTTTCGTCTTTCTTACATATACAGTTTTCGAATACTTTCTAATCTACATAAGAAGAAAAATGAATGAAAGATTTCTATTTAAAGAAAATATTATCACAAACAATAATGGAAATCTGGATTACGAATAAGTTTTTGATGTACGACTTCTACAGTTTGCTTCCGAAATATTACTCTTTCGCACAAAAAAACGATAAAACAATTAAACGAAAAAGGAAAATTTAAATTTTTAATTTTCTTTTAAAATAAAATTATTAATTCTTTTTTTTTGTATTTCTGTTTTTTATAAGATATTTTAATTTATGCAATTTTCTTTATTATTTTATGATTGTTTTATATAAAATTAAATTATTTTCTTGTTTTTGATTTTTGTTTGTTGTCTTTGTTTTGAATTCAAACATGTTGATTAAATGGAATAACATAAAAAATCAAATCTTAAGATTAGTTTTTGTTTTTTTTATTTTTTTTACCAGATCCTTTTATTAACAGATCAAAGAATACTTTCTTGTGTGTAGGAAAAGTTCTGGTTCTAGATAGGAAAAAAAAAGAAAATAAATGTAAGTCAAGAAAAAACGGATTAACTGAATACGGAGGAAAATAAAATTGTTGTATGGTTATGCTGATTCAAGCAAAGAAAATTAGATTGAGTTTTTTGTGAATCTATTCATTTTTCTGTTTTGGTATTTTTCTTTAATGTAATATTATTTTGTAAGTAGAGATGGTTTTTATTTGCTATGAAATGGTAATAACAAAATTAAATGTTTAAACGAGAATAGAAATTACTTCAAGATGTTTACAAACAAGGATGGGTAAGTTATATTTATTGTGCAAAAGGATTTAATTACTTCGAATTAGTTTTATTAAATAAGACTTGGTTTTTGCTACCTTTAACATATTATGATAAAGGAATGAATGAAGAGTTGGTTAGAGTGATGCTGATGGATAAAACATTATGGGGTAACATCATTTTTCATGGATTATCAGAACAGGATCTTAATCATACTTTAGAATCTGACTCTTTTACTTAGACATGGCAGTAGCTGATAGAAAGATTTAGATCGATCCGGTAGAAGTAAAGATATGCATTTTGTGCTTGTAATCAGCACTACTTGTCCCCCATCTGTTTTCAAATATTTACAATCTGAAGTTTAGCAGTAAAGGTATCTGATATTAAAATATGGGTTAACATCTGGTATCCGGTATCTGGTATCTCGTATCTGGTATCTGGTATCTGATCTGGTATCTGGTATGTTGTATCTGGTATCTGTTATCTGGTATCTCGTATTTGGTATCTGGTATCTGGTATCTGATCTGGTATCTGATATCTCGTATCTGGTATCTGGTATCTGTTATGTGGTATTTGGTATCTGGTTTCTGGTATCGAGTATCTGTTTACTGGTTTCTGGTATCTGGTATCTGGTATCTGGTATCTGGTATCTGGTATCTGATATCTGATATCTGCTATCTGGTATCTGGTATCTCGTATCTGGTATCTGGTATCTGGGATCTTGTATCTGGTATCTGGGATATTTTATTTGGTAGCTGCATCTGATATCCAGTCAAAAAAATTTTAGAAGTTTTACAAGTGTAAAGTTTGTTTTTTTTTCTTATGCTTGTAAAAATACCAGGATTGATACCAGGCATAAGTAATTTGATTTGAATCTATACCGATAATGTAGCGTAGAATTAGACTTTTCCACAAACAGCTGAGTATTTGTTACGCATATCACATGAACACAACTTTTGATATTCATCATGAATATTAACATACGCTTGTTTTAAGACTCTATCAGAAGTAAATTCAATAACTCTAAATAATGAAAAATTCTTCCGAACATTTAAGAGGTAAAAGACAAAATAAAAATAGGTTTATAATATTTGGTTGATGATTTTTCACTAACGACAAGAGTAACGACAACTTTCAGTAAAACATGATTTTCATTAAACGACAATTCGACGAGGCTCCCTTGCAGTGAATTTTTCAATCCATAAATTTATTGCCTCGTTGAAAAAGGAGTTCAAATGATTCATTCAAATTTGAATTTCAAAATTTGATTCAATTGTAATCAATACACCATAGTGTTATGAATGGGATTCAAACTTCGTGATTGAGAGTCGAACCATTCTCCCTCACGCATGGGATCTGCCTGAGCCGAAGCTTTCATAGTTGCTTTCGTTTTTTCTTTTGAACGAAGTTTCGTTTACTCAATTCGTAGTCGTCGTCTACAATGGTTTCCGTTTAAAAATTATCCTAAAACAGTTGTGTGCTATTTCCCAATACAATTTCCTATATTCAATTTGTAATCGTTGGTCGCTGTCAAGTTGTCATAAAACAGTTGTACAATACCATTGATTCATAATCGCGCTATTTTCATGTATAATATTTGCAATCGTATCATAATCTATGTTTATCATTTAATTCTTTTCAATTATTTTTATACCAATTAGCTATGTAAATTCATTAGTGGGTATAAATAATGAACGAAGGAAATACCCCAGAAACCATCCATACCGTGTTTATGGATTTGTTGTGGTTCAAAAGCGGCGTGACTTTAGCTATAAATACGTGATTGAAGACATAAAGTCTCTCTTAGTCTGGCATTGACTTTTCGATCTGAACTGTGTTGTCTAATTTGACAAGTGGTGATGAAGTATTTTTTTGTTAATTGTACATCTTACATTAGAAAATACTTTTTTCATTGAATTAGCGACAGTGTACTTAAAAGTTACTTAGTCAAATTTATGTAGTTTAAAATAATACCAATTCATGGGCTTCAAGTTTGCCTATTTAGTGCCAGTGAACCAAAATAAAATAAAAAAATTATTTATATGTTTGTGCTGTTGCGAGCGCCATTTTTGCTCGGTCTGTTTTAATCGGATTAATTGTGGAATTTTGTCAATTTTTGTTGCGAATGTCTACATTCTAGAATAGTCTTTTTTGTGAATTTCACGACATTTTCTCTTAAAATTAAGTAGACAAATTTATGTAATTAAAATTTAACAACTTTATTGAGTTGAAGTTAGCATGTTAATTTCAAAAGTCCAATTAATGCCAAATAACCAAAAAAAAAAAATAATAATCGCTAAATGTTTGTGAAACTATTTATTTATTTAGTTAAAATTTAATCAATTTATTTATTTACAAAAAAATTTAATCGCTGTATGTTTGTGAAGTTATCTAGTTAATTAAAGAATCGTAAATTATTTAGTTAAAATTTGAATTTAATATTTAATTCATATTGAGTGTCATTGACTAGTAAAATTTCCTAGTATAATTATGTTCCATGTATCAATCAAATTAAATGAAAATTAAAACGAATGACATGAAACAAAAATTATATATATGATATGGGTGGCATGATTTATCCAGTTATCAGAATCCATAAACTATAGGTGTCCTTGAAGCTGTTTTGGTAGATAGATTCAATGGTTGACGTCATTTCCAAATTCGGGCGGTAACATCTATCCCAACGGCTACTTATATTAAAATCATAATAAAGTTCGACGATCCATGACAAAAAGTTACAAGCAATCTTGAGGCTGTCTGGATTAGTGCTTTTAATGGTGTCTTACAATCATTAACGTTGTTTGCAAGTTGTTATCATCATATTCATCACCAAGAGTTAACGATTATCTACAGTTAAATTACTACCGTCACAGTTTCCAGATTGATTTATTATATCTATCATAAATTATTACCAATTCCTACAACCGTTAATTTATCTAAAATTTGGATCTTAACAACGGTTGTAATTTGCAATCACCTTGGCCGAGCTCTGGTCTATGTATAGCCTGATGGAGATAAGCGGCTGAATTTGAAGGATAGGAGAGTAGGACTGGACAACATTATAGGGTGAGTCATATCTGGTTTTTATTTTATTTCTTTTATGTAAAATGATTATGGTTATGTATGTAGGTGTACCAGTGTGTATATGGATATGTGGATGGGGAAATGTATTTGCGAGTATATGTGGGGCATGCGCGTATGAGTCAGAGGAGAATGTGTTAGATTAAATGAGTTTCTTTCCACACAGCAATGATGTCTACGGCTATCATAAGTATCAAAGACTACCTATATTTTTTATTTTAGACGTCAAACCTGTTTTTATTCGATCACATCAAGCCAAGATCTATCGTTATTTGTGGATTCTGATATTATATTTTAATTTAATTTAAACAAGGGTTAATAATAGTTTGATGTTGGGATTGTTGACTTTACGCAGACGCAATAATATCAAACCGATACATGACATGAACATACTTTGGTGTGGTGTTATAAAGCGGGGATAAATTGGAATTCTGTATCATTGTTATTTTTACAAACCCGCAAATGGACCTATTATGTACATATATTACTTCCTACTGGGAAAACGTTAAAGGCTAACAATTTACAGTAAAACAAACAAAATGATATTTTTTTTACTAGTTCTGTTTGTGCATTCCCAAGTTTGAATGCGCGGGATTTTTACTGTTAAAAAACTTACAATATATGTTACCATTCAGTCCATGGAATTATATATGAATGTAATCGATTACCACAATAATCAAATAAATAATTCAATTACTAACGGGAACTTTCAAAATTATTTTACCGTCATGTTGGTGTAAAATTTCATCCTTAAGTACCGCCCTTGTTTTTACTCGACTTTGAACATAAAGTGTATCACAATGAAATCTCTATGTGGTGGGATGTTAGAGTGGAAGTGAAGGATGAACAGCTTGAAATGTTAAACTTAGGGGCATGGATGTAGGTATGGGTGATTGTGTGCATGTGTGTGTACGTGTGTACGTGTGTGCGTGTGTGTATGTGGGTGAGAGTGAGCGAGTGTATGAGGAGTGAAAGTGTGAAATAGTGTGATGAAGTAGAGGGTTGGACGTGGGGATCGTGGTTCTTTTCACGTAGGAGGGTCGCCAGAGTCTCAGGCCTTCACATGCTCATTTTTTCCTATCTGTTATTATCATGTTTCACGCGTACTATTGCTTATTTGTGCTGAAGTAGCCAGATTTATTTCTCGATCACATAGATTGCAGCCAGTTTTATGCTATTAATACAACCTTGGTAGGTACGCGATCTGCTATGCCACTTCGTTGTTAGTCAACGAAGCAGTGCTTCATTACAATAGCGAACTTAATCGACCATTACTAAATATAATACTCTAGAGATAATTTCAAAACGGCTGATAACTTGCTCATTACTCAAACACAATGTTTTGAGATTCGTTTTTCAGCCTTCATAGTAATTCCATCTTTTGGGTATACCATTCAAATTAATCCATCCTTTGAAATAAACGTATCCATACCTTTTTACGAAGCAATTAGCTCTAAAATAATTACCAGCATCTGCGCTGAAGTAAAATACTTTAAAATTATAATACTGATCCTTTGCTATCGATGTAAACTGATATTATTCTTAATATCAGTTTGATATTATTCGTTATAATTCAGTATTAGAACAATAAATTCAATGGTTCTTTTATCTTATTTTCGTTTTTTGTTTTCATTAAATTTTACGAATAAAAACTAGTGGAAATGCTTGATTCAAAACAATTCGTGAAAATATAATGATTTGTTTAGATTAATTAGTTAAAATAGATAAATTTACAGTTTAATTTAAAAAAATTAGTAAAATTAAAATAATTAGATAAATTCTAGCCAATTTAGATTAATTTTTTAAAATTTGGACGATCATATTAAAGTATTGGTAATGGATCCTCTGCCCTTAGTATACTATTTGAAAATGTATTTTTCGTGGCAGTTGATTGGAGTTGAATCATGAACCTATCCTGTGTTCATGATTCAACTCCAATCGACTGCCATTTGTCATTATTTTTTTTTGTGACATCATATTTAAAAAATGAATTGATAGTTAATTATTTTAATTTTATTCAAAAAGGAGAAAATATAAAATGTAAATTAAATTAATTGAAATGGGTAAGAAATTGACCATATTTTAGTAGTAATTCACTTTATACATTATACTCAAGGTCATAATCTAACTAATCTTAATAATCAATATAACGGATAGATGTGAAAGTGATGTTTCAACAAATTCTTCATCAACTAACTAGTGTATATCAAAGCAAATGTGAAAACCAAAAGAGTAGTGGTAATTCTGTTACAAATAATTATAAATTTTAATTGAAATCATTTACGACATATTCCGAAATTTGTGCAACAACTCATTTATTTACACAATTTATCAAATAATCACATGTTTTTGGTGTAACAACTTATTTATTTTATATAAATTATTCAACAATCACCTGTTCATTTTGGAGCAACATTTCATTTATTTATATGAATTCATTCGACAATCATCTGGTTTTATTGCAATAATTTATTTATTTACATAAATTATTCAACAATCACTAGCTTTTGGTACAACAAATTCATTTATTATTATAGTTTATTCAACCATCATCTGCTTATTATTGGTGCACAATTTTGGTATTTATCCAGTTATTCAATAATACCTGGTTATTTTTGGTGCAAAAATCGGACTACAGCTGATTTCTAGTTTAATTTCTTTAAATTAAAAGAGTCGTCATAGGTGACTTTCCTTTCCAACTTTGTTTCAGTTCAACTAATAATTATCGCGTGCATCCAGCATTTGTAAAAGGCGGTGTATAAAGCATACCGAATACACGTACTGAATCTAGTCAGAGCAAACTCAAGGCGAGCGTATCCTCTTGACGTCAGGATTACTAATGGTTAACCTAACCGCCTACCATCCACTTTCAGGAGCTTTTTTCAAATTGGTGTATTAAAAAATTACATCAAATTACCAAAAATGCATTTTAAATTTTTTAGGTTATTTCCTGCATTCGTTTCTTTTTTGCATGACTGGAATTAGATTTTATTCAAATTGAACGAGCGGTTTTTGAGTTATTATCAATTAACAATTCAAATATAATATTTTTGGGATTTTCTGTATCTTCAAATATCAATAATAATCTTTTTAGGCGAAAAACATTTGTTTTTCTAACGGCAGCGTGTCCAAATAGGTAAGTGTCCAGAAATAAAATAAAAAATTGCGGTGTTAGTTTTATTTTGAAATAAAAATTAGGGAACTGCACTAACAAGCAAAATACTCAAGAGTTGCCTAGCAAAGAAAATATTTAAATGTATAAAATTTTCATCTTTCTATTTATTATAATTTTGAAAATTAGTTTTCAACGAGCCCAGTTTACACTATTGCTTATTAGTCTGTACTTTGTCTTTAGTTTTCTTACTAGGAACTTTTATCCTCAGTATAAAATGGTATCTATGTCATCTCATCTCAGTATAAAAACATCTGTCTGTGGATATGGAGAGGTTCAATGAATGCTGGTCATTTCATTTAATACGTTCACAGATGTCTCCTCGTATGAGTCAATGATTAACATTATTTGAAAAAGATGAGCTGGATCCCTTTTTCCAATTGACACAATTCTTTATGTTTTTGGTTACTACGACACCCTAATTAATTGTTAGGGCTGTCTTAAAACAGCGATATTCCTCAAAACCCTTCCCACTCTCTTTCCAAATCCTTTTTCAGATGGATCATTTGTTCAGTTCCCAAAATTATTTCAGGCCGACTAAAAACTCTTTAAGACTTTTGCATATCATAAGAGCTCTAGCCTTGCTCACCACCGTTTTTGTGTTGCTACTCCACAAGAGCTTGCTTTTTGAAATAACTTCCAAATATTTTGTTTTTTATGCGCTATCTCATAATAATATGCTAGAGTAAATATACTCAAAACGGCTATTTCCATTACATATTTTCAAACATGGGCACAGATTTGAAAGGCTTTACGATACACTTAATACGTAATCGAATTTGAGATTTTTTACACCAACTTTACTGAAATTTTAAAACATTAAAAATGGAAAATAATTGAAATCTTGAAATTTAAAAGTTGATAATATAAGAATTTTACGAGTTCCAAGTACTTTCGATCACTTTAGGAGCCATATTGATCACTTGTTGGTGTGTAACAGTTGAGACTCTAAAGCGATCAAAGTTATCCTTGTTAGTAGTGGTATCTGGTATTTTTGTGGCTGTACTAGCTGTACAGTTTTGTTTCGAAAAATTTCGAAGTTTCGAAAATAATAAATCTTTCTTGCTTTCGAATGCTGATATTTATATTGATAATTTGTATTTCAATGAGAACCTAAATGTTATTTTTGAAGTCAAAATAATATTATCAATTTACTGTTGTATGTAGTTCCATTATTTAATTGACATATGTTGAAACATTTAGTCTTCCGTATCGTGTCAAATCACAGATATTTTTTAAACGAAGTAGCATCTCCTCTGTTATGACGTAGTCTGGTGATCAGTGAAGCGTTGAGTAATTCCCTGATTTATAGATTCACTATTTTCTCATATGCATTAAATTTTCTTTGGCTGAGACTTCCATAATTATTTTTTTTCTTAAACTCAAACCGTAACTGCATCTATAATACTTTTGTAAAACAAAAATTTTCCTAGGACAGTTGTGTGGTATCTTCCAATGTGATTTCCTATATTCGGTTTGTATTCGTCGGTCACTATGAAGATTATTATGGAATAGTTATATAATATCGTCGATTCATAATTCCACTATGTTCATATATAAATCTTGCAATCGGTATTCTGCTGTAAATTGGTTGTAGTCTCCAATTTTAATGCCTGTTGGTTGCAATGGATCCTTAGTGGATACATTGGTAAATGTAATTTCCTGAATCATTTCATAATAGATGTCTCTGTTTATGATTATTCTCCAATTTTAGTACAAGATATTGGTAAAGATTTTTTTGTGTTTGTTTTTTAATTATTAAAACGAGCTACCAGTCAATGCTATTATTTTTTTTGGACTATAAATAGAACGCGATTGATAGCTTCGACCTCTTCTCTTATGTTGCATTGTGAAAACTCTATGGTGAAGATCAAAATGTACGGATTCATTTTGAATTCACGTCTTTTTTTCTTAATTTAAGTAATAAAAATTTTACTTAGTGCCAATTAAATAGTTCAATTAATCTAACTTTTTTTTTAATTAGTGCAATTTATTAGTGAAATTTAAAAAAAAATCTATATGTTTGTGCCGCGTTAGTTAATTATACAAAAAAAAACCCACAAAAAATTTACTACGCATGTAAACGCTCTGAATTGTTTTTCATTTTGTTACAAACCGTGGTTTTGCTCTTACATTACATTATTTTTATTTTTGTTGATGTTATTAATTTTGGAACAACCTGTTAATATTTAATATTAAAACGCGATAGAGAAGAAAATAGTATATTAAGAAACTAGTTTCATAATCGACGATTTTATCGCACGCAATCTGTTTAGAAAACGACCCGCGCAGCGGGGATTTTTTTAAAGGATAAATGCGATAAAACGTCTTATGAAACGAGTTTTTTATACTATTTTGCATTTTTTGTCTTGAAATTTTAAAAAATATTTTTTATGTTTTAATGTTTTAAAGAAAGTTTCTAAAAATTTCAATTCAAAATAGTAAGCTCTGCGTTTCATCATATTTCTATATATTTTTTTGTTGCAAAACTAGCTTTCATAAAATGTGTATTTTATTAAAATATAGTCAATTTGATATTTTGTTTTTGATACTAATTATTTTAATTAATTAAAATATTTAACACTAATTTAGATTATTTTTTAATAATAAGATTAATTAATAAGAATAATTTTATTTATATAATTATTCGTTTTAACTTTTACTGACGTTTGTATGACCAATGTGACCAACCTTGAAAAACAAAACTTTGCGTATCTTAATGAAGGCCATTTCGATACGCATTTGGGTATCGAAATGAATTTATTTTAGACGCAAAATAGAAAAAAGTGTTTTATAAAACCGGAAATCAAAAAAAAATACTTGATTAAATTTTTGAGGAAATAAAGATTTAAAAAGAAATTTTTCAATTGGTTTTTGATTTTGGTATTGGCAAGTAATGCAAGTAATTTGTAAAATTGTTAGTGAGTTAATTTTGATAAAAACTAAAATTAAATAAAAATTTATTATTTTGCTATGTTAAATCCAAGTCAAATTAAGTTTTATGTAAAATCCTTGACTCTCTTTTTTTTATAATGATAGTGAATTAGAATAGATTAGATAACCTTAAATATGAGAAAGAATTTCAATTTGGTTTTGATTTTGCAATTTAGTGAATCTATTATTTCAATTTTTATGCAAGTGTCATAATTTATGTTGTATAATTGAGTTAGTTTTGTAATTTGAAATATAGTTCAAGTAACAAAGTTTAAAATGCCTTCAATTGCCAAAATATTATCTAAAGGATCTCAAACACGAATTAAATCCGGTTCTGATGAAATATAGATAACTGATGTATGAGGAAAAGCAGTTAGTCATTCATCTTGATTTTGATTGAATAGTTTTCAACTATTATTTTTAAATTATAACAAAAATAATAAATAAGAGGGAAAAATTATTTAAATGTTTGTACATTGAAAATAAAACTGAAAAAAAAATTATTTAAATGTTTGTACGTGAAAAGTGAAATTGAAGAAAAAAATATTATTTACAGATTGTATGATGATAAAAAAATATAACTGAAAAAAAATTAATGTTTGTGCATTGAAAATTAAAACTGAAAAAAAAAGAATATTTAAATGTTGGCCTTTAAAAAAAATATAACTGAAAAAAAAATTAAATGTTTGTACTGTCCTATATCATAGTGTAGGTGACGGGTAACCATAAGTAGGTAAGAATAGTATACTTTTATATATGAATATTAAGTTAAGTATTATTACTTTATTATTACTAAAATCAAAATATTAGTACCAAAAAAAATATTAAATTGAATATAAAATAAATTAAAATTATATTTTGCTGTAATTATTATTATTATTACGTTATTATTACTAAAATCAAAACAATAGAGAAAAAAATAATAAACCTAAATTTAAATGAAATTAAAATTATATATAGCTGTAATTATTCTTTTAACCATGTGGTAAAAAGACTCTAAAAAGAGAGAGAGAGGTGAAGTATCATGGCATGGTGAGTAAGTAGATTTTTTTTAATTTCGTCCACTTTTTTCAAGTGTTTTTATAAACCGCTTTCACAAGATCTCCTTGACTCACCAAAAATCCCCCCCCAGTTACCCTGAAGCTTTAGTCGGAGCACGGAGATAACAAATATTCTGTAAAAACAAGTACAGCCTTGTGTACAGTACTTAATAACAATTTCTATTCGTGAATATCAGATTTTTATTTTGTAATTTAGAAAAACAATTTTTTTGTTAGTACCGTGTTAGTTAAATTACACAAATAAAAAGGAAAAATCTCGTATGGCTATTTTATGGCTCTTACTATAGTGCAGTTAGCCGCATGGTTTTTTTATTGCAATTGCGTTGCAAATTTAAAATCTCAAAACAAACAAAAATTTTTTTACATGTTTTGTGCTGTGTTAAGAAAATCCAAAAACAACATTTCATATGAATCAATCATAATTCGTCTTTTTGTCTACAGAAGATTTTTCGATTTTGTGCCTAAAAAGTAAATAGCTGTTTTTGAGTTTTGATTTCGACGTAGAGACGTCACATGTTTGTTTTGGATAATAAACCAATTTATGTTGAATCATAATCCAGAAAAAACCAGCAAAGAAACAATAATTTGGATTAAACTGCACTATGGTGGTAAATATTGATGGTAGTATCTCGTCGTACTGATTGTGTATAAAGGAATCTGTGATACTAGTTTTATGAACTGTGATGATTGTAAAGTGTAATCATAACCTATACATAGTGTACTTTGTTATTAGTATAAATTTACAAATTTAGCTGTTGTTTGTTTCATATGAACTGTGAAAATTGTAAAGTGTAATCATAACCTATAAATAGTGCACTTCGTTATTAGTATAAATTTACAAATTTAGCTGTTGTTTGTTTCTTATGAACTGTGAAAATTCTGTTGTTTGCTTCCTATGAACTGTGATAATTGTAGTTGTAATTACAACAACGAAAATTTATTGAAACTCTGGATAATATAAGTTACCAATTTAGTTTTTGAGTTTTCTTTTGGACGGTGATAATTTGTTCGTAATAAGTTTAACAAAAAGTGTAATTAAAACTCTGTGTTGCTATCAATTATAAATATACAAATCAAAGTTATAAAATTGCCGGTTGATATAATCTGGGCTAACTCATGCACCAGGAAACAAGTCGGGGAGATAAGTTATAATTCCCTTCAGATTTCTTGCCGCCTGCTACATCTACAAGGGGATTGAACCAATTTCGGGGCAACAATATTGAGACTTTGAAACCGGAATTTACCGATTTGGGAGCTGGTTAAGGATGAGCGACTGAATTAAACGACGGGAGTGGGGACTGGAAAAACCATGAGGTGAGTCATTTTTTTTAATATATGTATATATGTGAGGGTGTTCAGGTATGTATGAATGGGTGCGTGAATGCGTGTACATGTGTGTGTATGTATGGGATATGGATGTGTGGGTGAATGAATCTATAATTGGAGCCTAGATTATTATTTTTTTTCGAAAAATAAATTTACAGGTCTGTAACTTGGCATGGTAGGAGTTGACACTTCACCGTTGCACGTTTTCTTTCTCTTTTATGTAAAATTTTCATTAGTGCATTGTATCCTGGGATTTGGTCAACCACTAACACTGACCGATTGATGGAACCTGTAAAAGGAACGAACGGGGAATGATTTCTAATGGTGACATTTAATCGGTGTTCGGAGTTACTGACAGGATTAAGTTGTTTCCACTACAAGGCTCCTGATGGCATTTGTAATGACAATAGAGGTGCACGGGAACCATATACCGCTTCAACAATAAGAATATGTCGAAAATTTATTAGTATAATCAAACCTAAACAGTCCAAAGTGGCTGAAACTTGCAACTGAAACGGTAAATACACCAATTAATGTTACACTTGTGCATCTAAGTGATACAATTATATCGAATGATCAGCCAGATCCCTACAAAAGTTCTATTATTTTGTGTTCTACTACTGTTAACATATTTTCATCTATTATAAATCATCCTGCACCGCTTTCTAACAGTAACAACCGTTACATTATTCATAATGTTACTAGTCCAGTTTTTTTTCTCTCCAAATATCTACCTTTTCCAATATTTTTGAAAAATTGAATACAATTTTTAATTAGAAACAATTACTTAAATTTGAATGAAACTAATAATAATATTAATAATGACCAACCTAATGTAAGCAATAATCGTAAAAACTGGGTAACACGACACAGTCTGCATCAAACCTCACACACTAGTGAATCATGAGTTATAGAACAAATTTAAAAGGGACAGTTGTACCAAATACCTCGATAAATACGCCAAATACATTTTAAGTACCACTCTGTTAGAACTACATGCAAAAAAATAAATGGAAGTGTCAAATATTCAAAACAAGAATGATAGATATTTATCTATTAAACGTAGAAGATAAGGAGACAAAGCAGTCGTTTGGTGTCAACTGTTTAATCCTATTAACTATAAATGTGATTTTTAGTGAAAATTGATAACAGTAATATACCAAAAAAGAAGTCCACTCAGATCTGTCATATTTATATCTGTTATAGTCCTATTTGTTTTACGCCAATTCCGTTAAGACCGAAGATACCTAAATTTTATAACTCCTAATCTCAGTTAGCTCTTTGATGTAAATGTAAATTTCTAGTTGTATTCGAACCATTAACCAGTTCATCTGAAGCCAACTCATTGTTTGTTAAAACCACCCATAGGATTGACACAAATTAACCCTACATTTTTTAAAATTACAACAACTATAATTGATCAATAACACTTATTCTAAATAACACTCAAACATTGTGATGTATTTGAGTATTTCAAATATAAACATATATGTATTTACCTTTTCTTATATCCCTAGCATCATGTAACTCCAAAAGTAAAGAAAGACACAGAAACCAAATCTACAAAACTTTATAATTTCTTAACAAAAAAAAACACTAAAACCATCGTAAACTTATTTTTATCCTTATATTCGTTAAAAACTTTTTCAACGACTATAACAAAAACAACACCAAACCACAAAAATCTTTCATTCGATAACAAATTTGTATTCTACACGTTTTCCCTCTTTTTGTTGTTCTTAGATCTGCACTCGATGAATTGACATAAAAAAAAACTAAAATACTTTTATAATCCAAAAATGGTACAAGAACACGTACAGCAGACAAATCTTAAATTATTTTTTTCAAATTTAAATTAATAAAATAAAAAACAACATTTTTTTAAATTTACTGATTAAGACAGTTTAATTATTTTTTTCGATTTTTTTTTCACAATAAATAATTTAAATTTTATTTTTTTTATTTTACAATTTCACAAAAGAAAACAAAATTTTCCGATTTGTTTATTTTTCTCGGTTGACATAGTCAATTGTGTTATTACTTCTATTCGTTTGTAATTCACGCATTCAACTGACGTGTAATTGTAAAAATGAAAAAAATTTATACACATATTTTTATTTGTTTGGAGAAAAACAAAAAAAAACATAATATTTTCACGTTATCATTACATTCAGGGGATGTGATTCTGAATGAACATTGCGCATTAAATTTAGAATCCACAAAAATTTTCTCCATCTATTTCATCTCCTTAACTCACTGTTTTCATTTCTCCTTTATGTGTGTTATAAAAACCGCAATATTACAAAACTTCAAGTTTTGATTTTCATTTGTATTTTCCTGTTTTTCTTTCTTATTTATTTAACATGTCAATAATAATGCGTGTAGGGGGATGTTCAAATTTTCTTTCATGCTCTCATTTTAATTTTTTTTTATGTTTTGGGTACGGGAGGAAAATATTGAAAATTTTGACGCAATAATTTTGTTATTTTCCTTTTTTTTGGTTGTGTGTGAAGGATAACGAAAAAAAAGACAAGAAGAAGTGAAAGAAAATTTGATGAAGATGTTTTTTTGATTTTGTGAAATACATTTTTGTTTAGAAAGATTTCTTCTTAGTTTTTTTTTATATTTTGTAAAGTTTATTTGGAAATGGATAATTTGGGGTGTTATGAAAGTAATCATATGTTGTATGTTTCTGAGGTGTTTTTTTTTTCATTTACAGTACGAAAAAAAATAAACGGTTTCAGTGGGATGATAAGGGTGTCTATGTTGGTAGGTTTGTAATAATTATGGTATTATTGTTTGAGTGCGGATTTTGTTTTTTTTTTTGGATTTTGATTTGAGGTTTAAATTGTAAATGTGTGGAAGAAATAGTTATTGAGATCTTTATACTGGTTAAGAAACTTCAATATATATTTCTCATATATTAGTCCCTCTCTATCTTTCACGTGTCTGTTTGCACAGCCGCTACTTTCTACTTCTACATTAAATCAAACTTTCCTAATATATGAGGATATATATTAAGGTCCACCGCTGTTCTTATTTTTGACAAACGTCAATATATATTTGTTTATAAATATAGAGAATCTATATTAGGTAATTTTCTGTCTTTTTTCTTTAATTTTAAAAATTTTATATAATAAATATACTTCTAGTTTCATGTAAATTGGTACAACAATCTTCTTACTATCTCTGAAATAGCTTGTCACATAATTATTCATTGAAATATTGTGTAAAGATGAAAACAGATTCTGGCATTGATTCACATGAAATCATTCAAAACAATATGACTATAATCAGTAAAGATTACAAATCATCACAAGCTCGGACGAATCAGGTTAAAACATTAATTCTTTTTATAATTAATTAGATTAGATTTATTTATACTTGAAAGTCTTGTATTCATGAATAATAATGATTTGTTTCTTACTACCCATAATGGTTCTACATATAATAACTTTCCTTTCTGTCAGATAACTGACAGAAAGGAAGGTATATGTAGAAACATTATGGGTAATATCATAGGTAAGAAGTTACATTAATAAAATTATTAAGTTTTTGTAGATAATAATTTATCTTACTTATTTCACGAAAAAGATTTTAATGCTATCTTGATTAGGTATTCTGTCCTTAGACCAATGTAATATGGGTCCAGATCCATAGTTCAGCTTTTCTCCAGGCTTGTTAATTGGGTAAGCAACATAAAGAGAATTATTACACATTTCCGTTAGATTTCCTACCAATCTATGGAGCTGTTCAATAGTTTGAGACCGTTTCAATGCTGTTTGTGAGAACGTTGCCTCAAAAACATCCCTATAGCATTCTCAATCGGTTCTTTTACAGCTTTATCGATCGTATAAGAGAAGTACAAGAGAATTGAAAGTAGCAGTTGTATGAAAAAGAGTTTGCCCGTCCTACAACTTTCACTCGTTTAAAATATGATGCCATATAAGACAAAAGTCATGTCTAGAACTGCCACTCTATTTCTGGAGACAAATATTGGTTTACGAATGTTTAATACAATATTGTTAGAGGTTAATAAATATTTAAAAATTGCCTCACTCCATTCATTGGTGTCTGAGTTTCCCCAGATTACATGATAAGTGTTGACATCAGTGCATATGACCAATCCCATACCTATTTTCCAGGCTTCCGTTACAACAGTAACCAGAGAATAGTGTTGGTTAACTTAGAGCATTTTTAATGTCATTTCAATCCCTTATTTCCCCCTTCACCACAGTAGTGGCGCTACACCTCCAGATTCTGATGATTTTATCAGTTCATTTATCTGGAGGTAGCTCATATAGTCTTCGGATGCATGACTACAATGCAAAGACTTTATTGCACTGCCTTCTTATTCGCTGTTCAAACTGGTACAAGATTCCGCCAGACACTTTCCCTCAGGTTCTGAGCCAGCCAGCACTCATTTTGTAGAGTAGAAGTAACTGCTCACATGTTATCCACTTGTAACCACTTGTCGTTTGTACCATCGTACATCTCTACAGTTCTATGATGGATCAGGGTTCAACTTATGGATTAAGTGCAAATTAGTTTTTAGCGCTATTTCTACTCTACCCTAATTTTCATTAATTATGAAGCCATCCTCGTCGCCTGTATCCATAACCACCATCATTGAGTTAACTTTAAGTAAATGACTAAACGTCAGTGAAGGACGCAACTTTGTTTTTTTTTTGGCACTTTCACTCCCTCATCCTGCGATCTCTGAATCTGAATAGAAGCAAGGTTCTTTGAGATCGATTAATACTTCATAGCTTGATCTTCCATAAGTGTGTTGGTGTTCCATAAGTGTGTCCTAATTGTGTGAAAACTTCTCTAAGCGTACCGCGATAGGAATTAGATTAATCTTTTGGATTATTCTTATCGCATTTTTACGCTCAAAGAAAGAGTTTTTTGGTGTAGTACTGAGGAAATTTTTTTTTCCGATGGTTCTGATTCAACCGGATGACCCAAGCCACATTTACTTAAAAGATTCATTTGGAGCTGGAATATGGTTCAGTTTCCTAGACTTTTGAGTTTGGAGCAAGTGTAAAGCTACCAGAGTTCGTTTTTGTCGATTCTACGTCGTATTTCCTAAATTCTTTATTATTCACTTATAAACTTACTAACTTTTTTCTGATTCTAACTGATGTTTTTATTTTTACTTTTGTTTTGTTCCATTTAGTATCCATTTGAACAGTGATCCGCTTTATACAGACAAGACTAGATTACTCCGAAGATCGCCAGGTATTCATCGTTTGCGACTGAGCTTCTTGTCTTGGTTCCGACTTAAAGATAAAATTTAATACCGTTCCTCAAAATTATGTCTTCAATCCAATTACAACAATTGGACGTTCTAATAAAGAAACCAAGACTTTTACTCATCTTCGTTATGGTTTTTTTTATTTATTAGTTAGACATGTTTAGCACACTGAATATGAAATATTCATTATTCAGACTCTTTGAATATCCGAATACCATGTCAACTATAAAGGAAGGAGATGAGGAAAATGGAAGGAATGGGGATATAGGGATAACTATACTAATTGTTTTAAATGACGATGGACATTTTATTTAAATGCCTGAGGGGAAAATTCATCGGGAAATACAGAGGAGGGCATTGAGTTCCACAATTTGGCCACTCTATTAAAATAGACGTTCTGGAAGGACACAGTTCTACAACGACGTATTTGTAATGGATGGGATAACACGGCAGCTCTTGTCTGTCGATTATACTGCGCACACGATGAAAGGATATTTTGAATTTCCTTAGAGGAGAATTCGCTAAAGTTATATTTATAGTAGATTGACAATTCACATTTCTTCTGTGCTGGAGCGAATCAAGCTGATCCGTTAGTTTGGTATTACCAATTAACCGTATTGCCGTATTGCTTTTCTCTGTACAGAGTCTAGACATTTTATTGTTGACTGACAAGCACCTCCCAAAACATGACAGCAGTACTCTATACATGGACGAATAAAGGACTTGAAGATTAGCAAAATTTGCTCGGGGTTGAAATACTTTTTACATCGACTCAAGAATCCTAATTTTTGCATTGCAGATTTAGCGAGGTTGAACACATGTTTATTCCATTTCAGGGTATTTTGAAGATCCACTCCAAGAAGTCTTACTGATGCAGCCTGTCGCAATTTCTTGTGGTTTATTTTAATAGGGAAATTTTTATGTCGCTCTATTCGTGAAAGACGGCATAGTTTGGTTTTGGTTGGATTAAATGAAACAAGATTACGATCTCCCCATTCCAGATCTTTGTTAATAGAATCAATTAGCAGCTCTCTATCAGTGGTCACTGCAGTATGAAATTTAGGAGATGCATGTGATGCATGCAATGTGCTGTCATCAGCAAAACTGTGGATTGGGTGCACTGTGGAAATAAGTAAGTCATTAATTTATAGAAAAAACAAGGTTGGTGAGAGTGCAGAACCTTGGGGAACCCCAGCATTGGTTGTGTAAATAATATTGGATGTGAGACAATCTAAACTAACATGAAATTGGCGACCTGTAAGAAAACTATGAATCCATGAGACAGTAAGATGGTCTATGCCATAAGATTTTAATTTATCTATGAGA
Organism: Diogma glabrata; assembly: GCA_963693315.1. Lineage (NCBI taxonomy): Eukaryota > Metazoa > Arthropoda > Insecta > Diptera > Cylindrotomidae > Diogma > Diogma glabrata. Next base: position 390,472,116 of record OY856186.1, read on the forward strand.
TTCTTATGCCACACTTTATCAAATGCTTTAGAAATGTCAAGTGAGATACTGAATGTTTCACGATGGTTTTCCAGCAATTTGTTCCAGAGATGGGATACGTAGGCTAACAGATCACCTGTTGCATGACTTCTATAAAAACCATACTGTTTATCATCAATAATTCGTGACACCTCTAAATAATCTATTAAATTGTAGTTTACATATTTTTCAAATATTTTAGCTAAAACCGACAGAATTGCAATTGGTCTTTAATTGTTAGGATCTATCTTACTGCCTTTCTTTGGTATGGGTTGAACGCTGGCCAGCTTCCAAGAGTCGGGAAATATTCCGGTTTTATAAGATAAATAGAAAATTTTTGTTAAAATTGGAGCTAGTTCCCTAGCAAAATTTTTAAGAATGAGGGGTGTAATACCGTCGGGGCCAGCAGATTTGTTGTCATTGATAGAAAGAAGCATTTTCCGTACAATATTGCAATGAAAAATAATTGGTTTCATTTTCGTTACAACTGGGGGAATGAGTGTAGGAGAATGGGGAGGTTCAACTATGTTTGAGTTTTCTGCGAATATACGACCCAAAAGATCCGCCTTCTCTTTCGAGTCGCACACGGGAATGTCATTCAGAACTAAGGTTGAAATAGAGGATCGACTAAAATTACTCTGGACTGATTTAACTGCCTGAAAGAAACTACGTGAGCCAGATGGGTGTTCGGCGAATTTCTTTGCTTTCTTCTGGATAAACGCTTCTTTGTCCATGTCTATTTTGTATTTACTAATATTTCTGGCTTTCTTGTAGGCGCTATGGGTTTCAGGTGTTTTATTAGCGTTATATGTCTTAATTGCTTTGCGTTTATTCCTCACTGCCTCATCAACATCCCGCGTGAACCAAGGCTCAGTTTTAGGAGTGATTAATCGATTTGGAATAAACCGCCGCACTCAGTCTTTTATGATTTCGGACATTCTTATTGCCGATGTGCTAGTAGTGATCAACACAACAAATAGTTTTCCAAGGTGTTTCATCATAAAAGTTTCTCTGTCCCTCCCAGTTGGCGCGTTTAGAGTTGCGACGAGGATTTGCTTTAATTTGTGTCGGTGATGTAAATTGCACTATTGCTGATATTAGTAAATGGTCCGATGTTCCGAGGGGTTGTTCAACTTTTGTCTTCGTAGTATCTGGTTCGTTTGTCAAAAACAGATCCAGCAAATTATTGTTATGATGTGAGTTGTCTGCGATTCTAGTGGGGCACTCTATCATTTGCGTCAAACCGTGAAAATCTGCGAGTATCAGTTCGGCTTGTCTTCCTACGTCGTCAGTGCGCGATGAAAACATAAGCCATTCTTTATTATGAATATTAAAGTCTCCAAGAATGGCCAGTCTTGCTTTGGGGTAGTCCATGGTAATGTTGTCAAGATTAGCCGATATTTGATCGAAAAAGGGACATCCTGGAGCGGAATTTGGGTATCTGTATAATCTTATTATAAACATAGTTTCATCAACACCTGAGATCTTCAGTGCTAGAGAATTATGGCGCTCGTAAGCCTTAATTCTCATACATGAAAGTGAATTTCGAACAAATACACACATACCATGCTTGTTATAAAAGAAATGTTTCATTTCGTAACTAGGTATCTGGTATTTATCGAGATCCAATTTCGATGCTTTGCCACTGACAATAGTTTCGGTAAGAAACAATATGTCAGGTTTATTTTTTTCGATGTAGTGATGAACCTCGCTTAGATTCGAATTGAGACCTCTTATATTGGTGAAGTCAATGCTAAGCTGTTGGTTCACTCTGTGGCCTTTTGGTTTAGACAAAGACTTACCCTTTGACATTGCAGGCAAAGCTACTGAAATCCGGCCAGGCCTAAATTTCAACACTGAACAGTACAAAAGAAACTGGGTATCTCTATCACAAAAACACGATAGCAGATTTCAAGCAATAGTAGCACGATAAGAGAAAAGCAAAAAAAAAAATGGGGACACAAAAGACGCTAACAAAATTGAAGAGTTCAAATAAAGGGTTAAATTCTAAATTCCTAACTTTTGTCAAAAAAAAGACATTTCATAATCAACTAACTGATATTTTCCAACTCCTAAAATAAGTATGAGGTGAGAGGAGCTAGATCATGTCAAAAAACTTCACAAAAAAAATCACAATCAATCCAAAAAAAATCACTAACAACTAAAACGAAATTTTTTGTCTTCTGTTACCAAGACAAATTTATGCTTTAAAGTAATAAATAAATTTATTACATCAAAGCAATAGAAGGAAAATTTTACCTGCCTACCCCTTGGTAACAGTAAATACAAAATACCAAATAATTTTTAATAAAGAACAATCTCACCAATTATATAATTGTACGCGTCCGTTCATCAATACTTTTATTTTTATAAACACTAACACAAACACCATAACACTTATTAGCTACTTATTAACACTTATCAACACTTATAACACTTGTTTTTCTATTTTCGATTATTTTTGTTCTCTTCTTCTTTTTTTTTAATTTAGGAGACCACCTTCTTCGTCTGACACCGAAATATGAATGGGTATGACTATATTTCTCTCTTCACTTCCCTTTTTCTTCTTACTCTCGTTCTTTCTATCTTCAAACCAATATCTTTGTTCTATCATACTAACCATTAGTTAGCATACATTCTATCGCTCACCATTCCCTTTAGTTTTATCTCTCTTTTGTGAATTTAATTTGTTTTTTAACTCTAGTTCTTTTTTTAATAGTTCTGCTATAACTTTGGCTCTAGTAGAGCAGTGACTTTGGGAGAACGCGACCTTGCATCCTCCCACATAATACTGATTGAAATATCTTAAGAACTTAAATCTTTTGCTTCACGACTTAAAATGTATGCCAGACCAGTTACACCCATATCCAAAACCACATTTCAATTCAAATCAATAAAATAATAAATCAATTCGAATCTAAAACAAACTCAACTCAACTCTCTTTTTCCCAATCCAATAGTAAAACATATTAAATTATGAAATATAATAATTTGAGTTTATTATGTTTTATTTCCCTTACATTTTCCTAAAACCAACTCCTAATAAAATAGTATCCTTTTCAGAAAAGGTAAATCTCAAAGGAGGGTTTAAGAAAATGTATAATATAAAAAGGAAAAAATAAACAAAAAATAAATATGAAAAATTCTAAGAAAATAGAGAAAATTATGTTTGTATCAAAAATATCAAACAGAATACGAAATCGATTTTAATCGATATTTCGAAGAAAAGTTATTTAGGTTAATAGTTTGGTCCTTTTATTTAGGGAGATATAAGTCGATGGAAATTTCAAAAGATGCAATCATGTGTTATTGAACTTGTTTATGGAATTTCATATTTAATTCTAAGAGCAGTTTTATAGCTTTGCATGTCCATTTTGAAAACTATGAAAAACAAATAAAAAATATGAAGGTCAGTAAACCTCAAGACTCTGACTCTGACTCTCAAGACTGTTAATATTTCTTGCAAGAACGTTTCATGTCATTTAAATAATTACTTTTATGTGTCAAACGTTTTGATCACGTTTTGTTTTGTTCAAAATTAATTGATTAAATTTTTTAATTTTAACTTAAGTATTTAACATCTCGGAATAGCCAAAGATACTATTCCAACGAGGATTAGACTTCAGACTAAAATTTCATTTTCCTTAGGCATTTATGAACATTGATTTTAAAATTATGGGGATTAAATCCGCTAGGGTAAGTTAAGAAAACAATCAATCATTTATTGATTTTTTGAAACACCTCCGGTACAGTCATCGTACCCACTGCGTTTTCAACTCAGGAAACAAACATTTTTGAAATTATTCTAATAGTTTTTTTGTTTTCGTCGGTTGTGATGGTGCGACGTCAGACAGACAGACTTTTTTTTGTTTTTTTTGGAATTACCGAGAAACGCCAAAAACGTGAGAGTAGGATTTTGACGTTTGGCTCAATTGCCATAGTATTTGATAATTGTTATAAACCAGATTTGTATTTGTTCATATTCACATGATGTGTTTTCATGACAACAACGCTGTCTTGATAATATTATATTGTTCATTTTTTCATAACACACTAGTGCGTAATAAATAAAATTTAACAATATTGCTGAAATATAGTATCAATATTTTTATTCATTGACAAACATTCATAATGTATTTATAAACAAAGGTTGTAGTGTGCAATCAAACCTAAATTTTGTTTTGTAATAAAACACGTGAAAAATAATTTTTTTGGCTAAAGTGATAAAACAAAAGTTAGGCAACAAAACTTGGCAAACGCACCATTTTATTTTCTATCGTTCGAATTGGTCTAAATTCAATACGCATTTCTATAACCTCCTACGAATTTGAGTACCGACTAGTAACTAACTTTAACGACCACTTTATTGTTTCACAACAACAGAAAACAGTACAGTAACAATATTTAACTAAAGTATTCTTTCTATATAAACTAAAACGGTTGTTTATACAAACTTGTAAAGAAGCAGAAAAATAATACACTCAAAGCTATACTATTCCATAAATCTTAAATATTTTGTACAAATTCACCTATCATGATCACTATAAAAATTAATTTTCATTTTAAAATTTTGTTTCTTAATAGTACGTTGGCATCGAAAGTACACTGGCATCGAAATTGCGTAACTATCGCAATAATTTCTGTTTAAAATTATCATAAAACAGGTGTGCAATCTCATTAACTCGGAATCGCGCTATTTGTCTATATAATTTCTTACAATCATTTCGTAATCAATATTTTTTTATAACTCTTTTCCAATTTTAATAGAAGTTAGTTGTATAAATTCCTTAGATGTTTTGACATTTTCACACATCAAGTTGTTTGGGTGTGGTTTTTTTCAATTTGTTGAAGAATTGATTGATTTACTGATGAAAATCAATAACATAACCCAAAGAAAATGGTAAAAATAATTGGTGTTAACCAATATCAAAAAAAATTAGAAAGTGTACTGTTAAATAAAAAAATTTTAAAAGAAAAATCTTATTTGTTCGGATGTCATCGATGATCGATGTGTATTAGTAAAATTTATAAAACTCGGTTATTGTTATTTGTTATAAAAATTTATAAAAATCAGTGATCGTTGTATATTAGCAAAATTTATAAACCTCGGTTATTGTTGTGTGTTAGCAAAAATTTAAACAAAAATTCGAGTAAATAAACTATTAAAAATAATTCTTATTTATTTATATGTCCAATGTTTTTAGTATAATTCGTTGTTAATGAAGATTGTAAAAACTAGAATAAAACTTTGTTAAATAAAACAATAAAAAAAATCATAACCATCTGAATGAACAAATTCTGTGATAATTCTTTTTAAAAGAAACTGAATAATAAAAAAACAAAATCGTGGTTGTATTCGTGGTTGCCAGGAAAAAAACTAGTGGTTGTAGAAAAATTAATCAGTCTGTGCTAACAGGGGTCTCAAAGAGAGAAAAACTACAACAATCAAGCGGTATATTAAACAACATTTGGAATTACGTGGCAAGGGTTGTTATATTTGGGGGATAAAGTAGGCTGAAGGAGAAGATAGTTCCTGACTTATTACTATTATTGCCGGCGGAATTCCACAAACCATTTACTGGAGGAGAATGCATGACTAAAGAGGCTCTTTGAGGCGGGATCTGGACTAGCTATGGGGTGAGTCATATTTTAACTTTACTGTATGTGTGGGTATGAGTGATTATGGATGTGTGTGTGGGTGTCTGATTGTGTTTGTAGGCATGTGTGGATGTGGGTGCGTATGAAAGTGTGGCTGTGTTGCATGCCCGTGTGTTTGCCATATTCCGATTAGAACTATTTAAACCGGAATTTTACTTGATTGCAAAACTTATGGATAAAAACTTATACATAATTAAAATTAAAAAAGGATGGCTTATTAATATTCACTTAAGCATTTGTTTTGGGGCTCGTTACCGAATTTGAGAATGGAAGGAATTTTACTTAATTATTGCATTATTTTTATGGCTAAAAACTTATACATGATTAAAATTAAGAACGGATTAGCCAATTCGATAATTCGGATACTGCATTGCTTAGTGCAAGTGATTACCATATTATTTTTTTTTTGGAAGAATTTTTGTTGAGTATTCTTTTTTTGGAACAAAATTAATAAAAAAAAACAATTTTCAAACAGGGAGGTATATTGACATCATTGCCTGATTCATGGACGGAGTTGTATGGAACAGTCTACACTGGTAGAATCAGTTGAGCCGCTTATAGGAAGTTCCGATGCTCGAACTACTGCGCGGAAAGCATTCGAAAGCACATCGGCTACCAAAAGTTAAAGCACGATCCACTCTCATGGACTAACTGTTGTTAACCATCCATAGTAATCATGATAATCAAGTCGTCCAGCCTTAGATCTCTCGTCATCTGATGTTCTTTTCCTGAATGTGAGTAGGTATGTGTGTGAGTGTGGGTGAGTGTGCTTGTGGGCGTTTGTGTGAGTGTGTGTGTATGTGTGAGTATGTGAGGTGTGAGAGCAAGTGAATGTGTGCAGAAAATTATGGGGCTGGACGTGGTGAACGCGGTTCTCTTCACGTATCGGGGATCGCCAGAGTCTACTCATCGCACTTGTTTTCTTTTTTCTATCCGTTTGTATTATGTATCACCCGTACAATTCGGTATTTGTGTTGGAGCAGCAGGATTTCTTTCCCGTCCCCACGGACTACAGCTAGCTTGGGGCTATTAAAACAATCTCTCTCATAAAAAAATGTATTTTCTCAAAGGTCTCATATCGTACCCCTGTAAACACAACGAAAACCACTTTAGTTTTATATGTATCCGTCATTTCATGTAGACAGATTAGTTTTATACGCACCTCAAATTTCAAGTTCATAGCATTTATAGTTTACTCTTACTAATAGTGTTCCGTATAATAAAAGGAACCCTAAAAACCAAGCAAAATTTTCAATCAGTGTAATGAAACAGCATTCTCAATCTCACATTCCATGTTCAACATTTCACTCTTTCCTGTTATTTTTAGGTATGTTGAATGCTACTCCCATTTAAGCGTCACAGTTTGACCTTTAAATGGTTGCCGTTTAAAGGAGACGAAGATTTGCCATAGGAACCTTCAATTTTCTTCAGATTCTCTTGAACTCTTTTCTGCCAACCGCTAATTTCTGATGTTAATCTCTGCATAATTTCTTTTAATGCATCCCACTTATGGCGTTTAGCTCTATTGTTCGATTTCACGTTGCATTGTAGACACAACTGTTGTATGCATGTAGTTCTTAATGCTATCATTCCTTTTATTATTATTACATACTACAGTGTTCCTCTGAAGTGTCCCAAATGTGGCTAAGCTCCATCAATGATAAAAACTTTTTAAAAAGATATTCCATACGGTTAGTTTAGAACCCAAAGAAAAATCTGATACAAATCACATCAAAATGATCTTATCACAATTTATCTAATTTTAGATGAGTGATTTATATTTGTTTGTATGACTCATACCTGAACCGATTTTTAATAATTTAAATAAAATCAAAAACATCATCTTTTATTAATAAATCCAATTCATTATACTTATTCAAATTGATGTGAAACGCTTTGAGGAAAATCTAAACTTTGTGTGATATTTCTTTATTACATTATATAAAAGGAAATTAGATTGGCAATCACAAAATTAATTAATTTTCAAAATGGTAAATATATTCAATAGTACAAAGACGGACGTCTCTTTTGATAACAGAAGTATAAAAACGAAAGAAGAAAAACATAAATAAAAGATACAGAATTAAAACGAAAGAAAACGAAAGTTTCATTTGTGAATAAATGAATTTGATTGAACTGAAAATAAAATTGAAATTGGATTTGGGAAATGAAATTGATAAGGAAAAAAAGAGAAAATAAACACAAGAGAGGCGTTTTGATTAATTCAAAAAAAAAATGATTTGTTTTGAACAACGATTTTTGTTTATTGGTTTTTTAACACGTTTAATTAAATTTATCTAAAATAATGAATGCATATATATTTTTTTGTGTGCCGTATTGTGTGCCGTATCCACAAATGGAATAGTTTGCCGGAACACTTAGTTTCAGGTGGCTTCAACCCACAGATGTTTAAAAAAAACGTTAATCTACACCTCAGAACGTCAGTTGTTGTGGGACCCAGGTCTAGACCTAGGTCTTAAAAGGTATTTATGTGTTGTTGTGACACATATTCTAAACCCTATTACACAACACATTTGATTAAAAAAAAATAATATGTTCCATATCGGAATGTAGGCGGCCAAGAAGTGCCCTTCACCTGTATTAACTTAATCAATTCACTCAATTTTATGGTTGGGTTTTATACTTGAACACTTTAATTTAATTGATTAGGGTGATCAGCCCATACTTTTTCCAATTTATCAACTATATTAGTTGACTGTCGGTTAGTTTGAAAACTTGTGTGTTGATGGTTGTTAATGTTTTGCCTAAAAAAACTTCGACCTAAATGGGATGTGGTGGACCAGAAACTAGACTGATCCACCCCATTAAAACAAACACCCAAACAAGCCTCACAATAATTCTTTACAGAACAATTATCCAAATCATCCCAAACAATTGTCTCATCGATTATAATAAAAAGTCTAGACATAATAACCCGCAGCTGCAATATCATCTGACTTTAAAATCTTTAAATTAAATCTTTCAATAAAATCTCAGTCTATGATAGTAACTTCAATTTCCATACAGAATATCTGTAAAGTCAAATTACATAAAAAACCGTTTAACAATGTATTTTTTATGTCCACATTCCAATTGACAAAACATTCCAAACAATTTTCTAACAATGCCGCTGTTGTACAAATTCCTATAACTCAAAGTCCAACTGGTTACAATTCAAAGTCCAAAATACAATCCATACATTCATTCACTTCAAAGAAAATTTTCCATTTACCAAATCGAAATAACAACCAGTCATTTAAATCTAATTACAACAATAGTTCCATTGAACATTCGAAATTTAAAACTATACCACGAGCCTAGACTCAGATTCTACAGGAAAGTAATAAAAACTTCAATAATTAATTTCCATAACAAACGACGAACAACAAACGACAAACAACAACAACAAAACTTATTTCTTTTATTTTTATGAAAAACTATTTTCTATTGGTTAATTGGTTTTAACCAAACGAAATTCGCCTCAATAAATAATACTAACTTTTCAGTGGAAAAGTTAGTCTTACGTGGTCGGTCAAAATTAAAACTTAAAAATAGTTATTCGCGGGGGAAAAGTCCAGTGTCCCAATTAAAATCGTTAAAACGCGCAAAGTGTAGTGAATAAGTGACGGAGTTAAAACACTCCAAATTATAAATAGAAATTAAGTGCCAGTAACAATTACCGATAAACAAATATTGAGTGTAAATTAAAAATATCAAAAAGATTATAATTAAATAAATAGTGAGAGTAAACCAGAATTCCTATTAGTGTTTTGACTTACCAACAACTAAATTGAGAACCAACTCAACGGGAATTCCAGAACACGGATCAAAGCAAGTAAGTGGGGTTCAGTCATAGAAAAAATATATATACCTAAAATATTTGTGGGAAATCTGCCTCCTTTCGAGGAAGCACCACATATTGACGCAGCCGGTTCACCGAACCATCTCAACTAAAAACATTTAAGAACATTAAATATTTGTGGTGAATAGATATCCCTCTGGGGAACCACCACAGGAAGTCACGGGATTTACGAGTTCGAAATTCAGCGTGCTAACCACTAGGGTAACTTTATATAATTATATCTTATTAAATTTTTAAAAATCTTGAAACTGCCATAACTTTAGTTCTAGACCTTCTAAAAACTTTTTAAGAACTTTAAATTAACGGTCTCGGTGCTTTTTTCATTTGCTATATCGTGCAAAGTAGTTATATTTTCTCAGAGTGAGGAGAAAGAGCCACAATAATAGGGTGTGCTGGCTTACTTGAAAATCAGAATACAAGATTTTCAGAGGTTCAAATGAGGTTTATATAGCCTCTAGCCTAAATTTTTTTTACAAGAATTTTAATTTAAAACCAAAATAACTGACACTGAAATAAAATATGCTGCCAGGTCTTGGAGGTAATGGTCTTTGAAAATAGGGTGAAAGAGGGCAAGGGGGCTGAAAATTTGCGAACAATTAGAACTATAACATACTAATACTTAAGCAAAATCTACGTCCCCTCCCTAAAAAAGTGGGTGAAATTAAAAATATGGCTCACATAAACATACATATGTATATCATATTGCTTTTGAAGAATATTAGATCAATGTAGAATGCAGATTCCTTAAAAACAGGCAAAAAATGGAAAAAGTTAGTAACAGCATGAAAACTTTTGGATAAGGAAGAAAATATTGCGCAAATGATGGGAAACATAAATTAAAGGTGATCCGAGTTACGCAGGTAAAATGGGATGAGCTTTTACTTACTAAAACTAGATCGTCTATCGAAAAAAGTTTAAATTAAAACTTTTATATAAACCATTTTTCACTTGACCTAAAATTTGCAGTGAAAATAGAAGAAACCGAGAAAAAAAGTCTTTTCGTTTATAATTTTTATCTTCCACAAAAAAAAAATTTTTTTTTCGCACAATTTAGTGAAAACGTACCTTAATAATACGCTGCAATTTTTTAGGGTCAAAATATTTAGTTTTACGTTTGATTTTGATTTTAAACCAAAAAAGTGACCTAATTTTCACACGAAAATTCACTTGTGCTGGAAACAGATTTTTTTAAAAAAATCAGTTATCTGTATTTTTGTTAAAACATCTACCTTTAGATGGTGTAAAAAAATGAACATGGAAAAAGGTAGGGTCTGCGTCGGACCAGACGGTGGAAGTTATACTTCTTTGCCCATTCGCTCGCACACACGCACACAGACAGATAGGATACATTAAAAAAAATAACTAAAAAAAAAACAAAAATATTATTCAAAAAAAAAATGTTATTCAAGAAAAAAAATATTATTCAAAAGAAAAAAATATTATACAAAAAAAAATATATTATTCAAAAAAAAATATAAAAAAGAAACATATTATTCAAAAAATAAATAAAAAAAAAATATTATTCAAAAAAAAAAATTATTATTCAAAAAGTATAAGAGCGTATAGTTATTAATTACTAGAAGGTACACCCCCACGGCGATGCCCGTGCTTCCCAGATAAAGTGGTTGAAAACTGATTTTTTTTTGAGTAAATTCTCCGATAGTTTTTTGTAATGTCATTTAATTTAACTTATTTTATTAGTAATATAGAAAAAGTTTGAAAAAAAGTAATAGTATCATTTTGCAGTCAGCAAAAGCCATTAAGTAAATGTCTCTAAAGCTATAGATAAATTTACATATTAAATGTACGGTAAAATTGAAACACATTGACAGACAAATAATAATTAAATAATTTTTATAAATGTAGATGGCAAAAGATTAGGGTTAGAAAAAAGTTAAAATTTATTCCAAAGATTTAATTCAAATAATTCAATGTGTCACGAACAATTAGGTGAGCGTAAATATATTTGTTTATTGGATGTCAAAATTGTCAATTACTTACTCCGAAACCACCGTACTCGTCATACAAAATATTGGTACACTGGTTCATTGCTATTGGTTTAGCGTCCTATTTCATGTAGACTTATAATCATTTATCAATCCAGAAATTTTGCTGTTTTGAAGAGGGTCGTATTGCAATTTGCAAATATATTTTATCGATCGTCTGCAATACTCTACTACATTGATGCATACGCCGGCCGATTAAAAAATACCACCATTTTTAGTGAATATTTTCGTTTAATGGGTTTTTTTGTTTTTGTGTCATCGTCTTATTTCGACATTCCTTCCCACAACTTAAAACAAAAATTGGAAAAAATAATAATAAGACTAATTTCATTTGCAAATTCAGACTTATATATTATTATTAAAACAGTCAAATCACAACATTTGTTAACATATTTGTATATATTTTATATACCCCTTGCAATGACAATAATAGTTTTGAAAGTAATGGAGAAGCATATTTCACTCAATAAGTAAAACACTTTAAACCTGTACCTTTGATATTGTTCATAATCTTTTTCTTCGGTACTAAGGTTCCAATGCAAATTCTTGGTTCATCAATGTTTCTAAGAAGAGGAAAAGAAACGTCAATTTCCAATTTTTGGAACATGTGAGGACAGTTCTGCTAATGCAAGCAGGTTTGTTTAATCATATATAAGCAATGCTTATATGTATCGTATTGGTGCTAATGCATAGAAATATGTACATATTTTATATAATTGCAAACCATAAAAACATATTTGTTGTAAATTAGAAATATGTATTTGTTAAAAATAATTTAAAATAATTTTCATATAAATGTACACATTTGTTTGTCACATTATACATTAACTATTCATTTTAATGATAATTCCGAAAAGTGAAAAAAAAATTGATCAAAGATAACTAAGCGAATAATGTTTTATTATTATAAAATATGATTGATTTAGTAATTTCGTCTTTATTACCATACAGCATAAGGTTGATTTACTAATTTCGTCTTTATTACCATACAGCATAAAGGTTAAAATATAACTTCAAACAGCGTGACGCGGTTTCTCGATTAACACCCCGTCAAAATATTTACAACGAGCGCAAAGAAGTATAACTTCAAAATTTTATATTTTCTAAGGATTTCAACGACAAATTTTAACAAATAATGAATATTTTTAAAAAATCATTGAAAAATAACTCGTTAAAATCAAGTTTATTCAGTTTTTCGCATTTCTTTGAAAATGTTTCCGTGTTTATGTTATGTTAATGTTTATTTTTTTACACCATTTAAAAGTATACGAGTAGAGCTCCCGGGACTTGAGCATGGGGAACCAAAACCTGTTTTTATAATTGCCATGAAAGGCTACGACCTTATATAGTAGACTAGGTTAATATTTGACCTAGTTTTAGTTTCCTGTATTGGAATTAGAATGTAGGTTATTGGTTTATTGTGGTTTGTTGTTGTTGTGTGTGTCCCAAGCCGGTTGCTAAAGGCCTTGGAAGGTCGTCAGGTAAACTAGGTTAGTATTTGACCTAGTTCTGGTTGTCTGTATTGGTAATTTCTCGATTTAAAGTGTAGGTTAGTGGTTAATTGTTGTTTGTTGTTATTGTGGGTTTATTGTTGTTGCTAAAGGCCTAGGAAGCATGTCAGATAAACTAGGTTAGTTATTTCCCTGTATGTGAGTTCAAATTTAAAATTAAAACAATAAAATAATGGTACAAATGACAAATAAAACAATTTGTCACGTGTTTTTATTCATTTTTTCTTTTTTACATTTTTTGCTCTAAAACTAAAATTTAATTTCTTGTTTTATTTTTTGTCTTAAAATTAAAACTTAAATAAAATTTAATTAATGTTTTTATTTTCACCTTCTAAGAGTGTTAAACCGTTTTGAGGGGTTTTTATGAGGTAGAAATTTTCCTCCATAACTAATGCTGTATAATCTTCCTCGTTAAATAATTCATTGAATTTATTTGGTGCGAATAATAATACATCTCCGGTTTCGAAAATCCACTTTTTCCCAAATTTTGTGTCGATTTTTCGAATTGTGCATAATTTGTATGCGTGGTTTTCCTGCAATTCCGCTATCTTCATAAATGGTTTTGATTTCTCCTTTGCTGCGCTTGAACATTTTGCCAGAAAAATTTGTTTTCTGGTCATTTGATGTTGTTGCTGTTGTTGCTGTTGTTGTTGTTGCTGTTGTTGTTGTTGTAGTATCTGTTGTTGTTGCTGTGTTTGATGATGTAAGCGCTTTCTTTTGAGAGGTGGAGCCGCTTGACAATCGGAAGTTACTAGGTATTCGTTTAAAAAGCTGTCTGTTGAACTTTCCATGTTTATCAAATAACTATGTTAGACTACAATTGTTGATTACAATTGCTTGATATTTATACCAATTTACGATGCTTAAAAGTTAGTGGGGGGAAAAATATATTGTTTCACAAAAACAAATAAAATAACAAAACACAACAAGACAACAAAGAAAAACTCATAATCAATTAACAATAAATTAAATTATTTATTTTTCTATTTATATTCTATCCCAGTTCATTAGACTACCTTGAAGTAGATTTGCTTTATTTATTTGTAAGTTTAAACAAATAAAAAACAAAATACAACAAAACTAAAATCGCCCAAAGAAAACTTAAAGACGGCAAATAATAAAAATTTTTCCCATCTAGCACATAATCTTCTTCGTTTTCAACAGATAAATTAAATGCAATTCTTGATGCTTTTCTGTTGTTTAAAATTAATAAAAAATTTAAAAAATTATGCATATGAGAAAAAACGCAACAATAACAATAAATTAAATTATTTATTTTTCTATTAATCTTCTATCCAAGTTCATTATACTACCTTGAAGTAGATTTGCTTTATTTATTTGTAAGTTTAAACAAATAAAAAACAAAATACAACAAAACTAAAATCACCCAAAGAAAACTTAAAGACGTCAAATAATAACGTTTACAATAGATAAATTAAATGCAATTCTTGATGCTTTTCTGTATGCATACGAGAAAAAACGTATATTAAAAAATAATCTCGATGAAAATTTATCTTGTACATTAATCAACTTATTATATCTTAACTTAGCTTAACTTATTATTTATTCTTTATTCTTCTTTTTCCATCATCAAAAACAAATTGAAAAATCATTTTTTATTTTGCTTTGTTCGTGATAATTTATTTACATTTTGTAAATTATGGCGATGAAAATTTAGATAAATTAAAAGATCTTGATGAAAATTTGCTTTACTCTCCGATTTAGAGTATTGAAGTAATACAAAAACAATATGATGACAAATTAAGTATAAAAGCCTATCATGCTAGAAAATTTATATTGTATTAGTTTTGTGATTCAACATTAAAACATGGCAAAAAAACTTCTAATGAAAAGGTTTATAACTTCTGGGGAAGAAGCGGAAGAAGAGCGATTTTTAATCGATTCCGAAACGGGGAAAAATATGCAGAAGTTTAACTTGCGCAGACGCGAAACTAAATTTTCGATAAAACCTGTACCAAGCTATATTGATCCAATTACTTGGATTAAAGGGGCACTCCACGATATTGTCAAATATATTACAAAAGAAGTTAGCCCAAGCGACAAAATTGGAATGACATTTTGTGGTGAAAGCTTCGAGCATCGTGGCCCTGCATGGATAAACTTTCAAACAGCAGGTGGACTGACGTTTCAGCATATTTGGGATGTGATTTCAAAGGTTTTTCAAAGCAATTCCGAGGGTGAGTACTTTTAAATGAAAATGCTGAACATTTTTTACTTTTTCACTTTTACTTTACAGGTTTAAGTACAGACAAATTTTGTTTGACCGCAACATATATCAGTTTACCTTATGGTAAAGGTAGGAAAAAACAATTTTACAATTTTGCTGAAGAATGCAAACAACGCCGTGGTATAATAACAATAAAAAATAAAGATAACTTATGCTTACCCCGTGCCCTAGTAGTGTGCATTGCAAAAATTGATAAAGAGGTCAATTTTAGACACATTTTACATGATGTCGGGAAAATTCAAGCAATTAAAGCTAAAGAGCTAATCCAAAAAGCAGGCGTAATTATTCCACAACAGGGGTGTGGAATACATGAATTAACAAAATTTCAAAATTATTTGACAAATTACAAAATTGTTGTCTACCAATATAACACTAGGGGTCGAATTGTGATATTTGAGGGAAATACCACAAAAGATGTAAAAAACCTAAATTTGTTATACCATGAAAATCATTTTAATGTGATTGGATCACTCACTGCTGCTTTTTGTACAGATTATTATTGCGAAAGTTGTCACGTTCCATTTTGGCACAAAAATGAACACAGATGTTCAAAAACTTGTCCATGTTGTCGTAATTCAACACAATGCCCAAAGAATGGTACAAATGTTAAATGCAATATCTGTAATAGAACATTTAGAGGGGAAAAATGTTTTGATTTTCATCGAGCCTCATCATGTAACTCAAAAAGTATTTGTGATACAGTGAAAAAGTGTTTAAATTGTTTGCACGTTTACAAAACAGAAAGACAGCATTTTTGTAATGAATATTTTTGTAAAATTTGTCATCAACATGTACCTTCGGATCATCTTTGCTTCATTCAGCAAGATAAAAAACAGAAAAATTTTGAAAACTGCATATATGTATTCTACGATTTAGAGACAAGACAGGAAAAAAATATTGATACACAACTAAGACAGCATATCCCTAATTTGTGTGTTTTACAGCAAAGATGTGACAACTGTATTGACGATGAATCTCTAGTTTTTTGTCAAAAGTGTAAATTTAGACAAATAATTTTTGAAGAAAATCATGTAATCGAAAAAATGATGAATCACATTTTGAAATTAAGCGCAGAATTCCGTGAAATAATTGTCGTAGCTCATAACGGACAAGCGTTTGATCATCAGTTTATTTTAAACTATGTTTTAAACAAAACGAATGTGGAACCCAAACTAATAATGAGAGGAACGAAAATTATTTTGATGATGATCAACAATGTCAAATTTATCGATTCACTTAATTTTTTCCCGATGGCCCTAGCAAAATTGCCAAAAGCCTTTAACTTATCTACAAAATTAAAAAAGGGGTTTTTTCCGCATTTATTTAATAAACTGGAAAATGAAAATTATATAGGTTCTTTACCGCCTATGAAATATTTCACCCCCGATTCAATGAAAGAAGATGAGAGAAATGAGTTTCATAAATGGTACACTGAAAATAAAAATTGCGAATTCAACATGCGAAAAGAAATAGTTGAATACTGTAGCAATGATGTGAAGATTTTGACTGAAGCTTGTTTAAGCTTCAGAAGAATATTTTTACAAGAATGCAACATTGAACCGTTTTTAGAAGCAGCAACAATAGCCTCAGCCTGTAACCTAGTGTTCAGACGAAACTTTCTGTGTTTGAACACGATAGGTATAATTCCACGACATGGTTACAGACTAGTCGACAATCAATCCGAAATTGCTCTACAGTGGCTTGTATGGGAGCAGGACACCCGAAAAATTAAATTTCAATATGCTGCTAACGGGAGAGAAAAAGTGATTGGCGGTGTCAAAGTTGATGCATTTTGTGACAGCACTAAGGAAGTTTTTGAGTTTCAAGGTAATAAAACAAAATTAAAATTCAAAACACGCTATAACACATTATTAATTTTTATTAACTTTCTAGGTTGTTTTTACCATGGTCATCCGAAGTGCCTAATCCATAAAAGAGATGTATCCTTGTATAATGATTCTAACGATACTTTAAATCAAAGGTATGAAAGAACGCTGGCCAAAAATGAGTACTTAAAATCCCTTGGATATAAAGTAATCGAAATGTGGGAATGCGCATTTCGCGAACAAATGAAAACAAACAAAAATATGTTTTACTTAAAAAACCACCCAATAATTTTTACTGCACCACTAAACCCTCGGGATGCATTCTATGGTGGAAGAACAGGCAATGTCTACACTCATTATAAGTGTAAAAACGGGGAGAAAATTAAATACATAGACGTCTGCTCGATGTACCCGGGGGTCTGTAAATATGGCAAATTTCCTGTTAAACACCCTAAAGTACATGTTGGAAATTCTGTGTGTTCTGGAATTGATTTACAAAAAACGAATGGGTTGATTAAATGTAAAATATTACCACCAGAAAACCTATTTCATCCAGTTTTACCGCAAAAACAAAATAACAAATTGATGTTCTCACTCTGCCAAAGCTGCGGAGATCAAAAAAATCAAAGTGCATTTTGTTTACATTCTAACGATGAAAGGGCATTAACTGGAACATGGGTGATTGACGAAGTTTTACAGGCTCTCAAAAAAAACTACAAAATTTTACACATTTACGAAATCTGGGAATACGAGATTACGCAATATAACAAGGAAAAGAAAGAACAAGGACTCTTCACGGAAATGATGAATAAGTTTATAAAAATTAAACAGGAATCTTCAGGTTTTCCGTCTAAATATCAAACAGAATTGGAAAAACAAAAGTATATTGATTCCTTTTTAAGTTCAGAAGAAGTTCAATTGGAATTTAAAAATATCAACAATAATCCTGGATTAAGGTCTTTTGCAAAATTAATTTTAAATTCTTTTTGGGGAAAATTTGGTCAGCGAGAAAACCAACAACAAACAACTATTGTTAACCAACCGTTTGTTTTGAATGACTTACTAACAAATCCTTCAATAGAAGTTTGTCAAATACTACCTATTAACGAGGAAGTTATAATTGTGAGCTGGCAGTATAAAGAAGAAGCGGTAAATTCTCTATCAACAATTAATGTGTGTATAGCTGCTTACACAACAGCACAGGCTCGACTTCATCTTTACAGCTATCTAGTGTAATATCCTGGCGTGCTATACAATTGATACGTCTTTTTTTTATTTATTTTTGGGATTGCTCGCCTTATGGGGGATTCGTTTATATAGCACCATTTCCAGTTCTTACCACCGCGTATCAATTTTTTTTTTTATGGGTTGATCGTTTCACACACACACATTGTCACACACAAAAAAATTTTTCTTAACCCTTCATCCTGAGATTAATTATTAATGAAAAAAAAATTTGAATTCAATTTTAAACATATTTAATGAGCAACAAAAAATAATTACCTTAATTCTAAAGCAATTTCACTTAAAGTTTATAGAGTTTTAATTATTTAAATTTTAAATATAAATATATTAGTTAATTTTTATTTTCTTTTCTTTTTCTGATTATACGGTATTATGGAATATTTCGATTGCTTGATAATTTAAATTTGTAATATAATTGGTAATATAATACTTGTAATTTGGTGTCCTTGCAAGGTGATGATATTGTATGATGATGATAATGATGAGAAAGTTGAACGAGTTTATGCTTATATCTGGATAATTATTTTTCGTATACGAGTTCTGGATATTTGAATAACGTATACCCTCCTTATTTGTTTCTAATGCTGGCTTACTTTACTTCTTACTTCGTTGTTGCACAAAACCAAAGCTTAACGTTATAATGCAAAACTTATAACTTGTATGCACATTTTTTTTAACATATGTTTGTATTTTTTGTTTTTAATTAATTTAATTTAATTTACAAAAATAACTAACTTTTAGAACAAGAAACAATTTTTCAAACAAAAACAGGTACATTTACAACATTTAATATATTTTTTTTTTGTATTAATTAATAAAATTATTTTCTTGTTTTTATATTTTTTGTTTAATATTATTTAATTATACAACCTATCGGTTTGAATTTTCAAAATACAATCCTTATCTCTAATTTTATTTTTAAATTCTACCTTATTATTTTTCCGTTCCTAATTTTTTTTTATATATTTTTTGAAAAAAAAACTCTTCTTTGACTGTATGTGCACACATTAACATTTTTTTGCTTTGGTAAAGCTAATTCGTTACAGCACAGCATAAACTGAAACTTTTATGAAAATAAACAAAAATTTAAGTTGATGCTGAAGACAATAAAAAAAAAATATTTCTTAATGCCTATAAATTTGTTATTGCAATCATTCATCTGCTTCAAATATTTTCTAGCGTAAGAGTTCAATGATAAAGACAAACGAATTAGCATCAGAGTTTAAGATCTTTTGCGTGGTATGTACCTAAAGGTTTTCCTGATGGATCTATCAATTCATAATTAACTGAACCTACTTTCCTACTAACGATCGCCTTCGAAAAGGAGGGAGCAAATTTGCCACATATTTTTTTCATTTTATCACTTTGAGTATGGTTCCTGACATACACGACTTGTCCGGGTGCAAACTCTACCGTCCTAACTCTTAAGTTATATCTTTGGCTATGCTGTTTATAAGCTTTATCTAAATGCTTTTGGACATCATTATGAATTAGTGCCATTTTATCACCACCTGAAAAAGGAATTTGACCCTCTGCTATAGCACCAATATTTCGGAGAAACTGATAATTTTGACCGTGGTTTATTTTGTGATAGCCAAAAAGCAGAAAATGTGGCGACTCTTTGACTGATTGATGAATAGAATTGCGTAATGCACAAGCAATTTCGTCAATATGTTTGTCCCAAGAAGTGTGTTTATCCGGGGTTATGTATGACCGTATGGCTGCCAAAATCGAACGATTAACACGTTCTGCTGCATTTGATTGTGGAGAATAGTAGGCAGTTTTAGAATCAATTACTCCGAACTTTTGAAGCAAATCTTTATATTCCTTGCTTCGAAATTGTACTCCATTATCGGTGTGTATAGTTTCTGGCACTCCATAGACCATGAAAACGTCGTCACGCAAAAAAGTTACAATAGACAACGAGGTCGCAACCCGAAGAGTCTTAAGAAGTACGAATTTCGTAAAATGATCGAGTACGATAAGGATAAAAGTTTTACCAGATGATGATCTAGGGTACGGCCCTAATAGGTCCACGTAAACACGCTGCCATGGTCTTTCAACTATAAATTGCTTACCCATTAGAGGTTTCATTATATGATTAGGAGGTTTTGACATTTTACAAATTGTGCAATTTAAAACATACTCTCGAACTTCTACTGACATTTTGGGCCAAAAAAAATACCTTCTCAAGCGTTCTAAGGTTTTCGCCACTCCTCCATGAGATGCAAGGGTATCATCATGCTCGCGCCTTATTAGTGAACTCGTAAGTCCTTTAGGAATCCAAATTTTCCATACTGAAATGTCAGATAAATCATCATGCTTCTTTGGTTCTAACCTAATCAATATTCTCTCGTTGTGAATTTGAAATGAGCCATACTTGTTTGGATCGTCTAAAATTTTGTTTTTTAATTGAATATACTCGTCGCAATCAAAAGCCTTCGAATTTAGGTCAAGCAGACCATTCATTTTCTCTGTACAGTTTTTTATTTCTTCCAGAGTTTCACAAAAACTTCTTGATAATGCATCTGCGACCTTATTATCGGCACCCTTCTGATGTTCTATCTTGAATTTGTAGCCCTGTAGCTTGAGGCTCCAACGGGCAAGGCGTCCGCTCAAGTCTCTTTGACTCATTAGCCATTTAAGACTAGCATGGTCGGTTATGAGTGTAAACTCGTGGCCCTCAATATACGGTCGGAATTTTTTTATAGCGATTATGGCTGCAAGACACTCTAGCTCAGTGACGGTATAGTTTCGTTGTGGTTTATTGAGTTTTTGCGACATAAATGCCAATGGCTGTTCGCATTCTTCATCATTTTTTTGAAACAGTACCGCACCTACACCCTCTGTGCTTGCATCACACCGTATGAAAAAGTGTTTTGCATAATTAGGATTAACAAGTACAGGTGCGGTTGTTAATGCTACTTTCAATTTACTCAGTGACTCTTGTGCCTCAAGTGTCCATACAAATTTACCTTTCTTTAGACAGTTAGTAATAGGTGCCGTTAAATCTGCATAATTGTTAATAAATCGGCGATACCACCCGGCCATCCCCAATAGTCTCCTAGTTTGTTTAATTGTTGTTGGTGCTGGAAATTCTACAATCGCTGAGACTTTGTCTGGATCAGTTCGTAACCCATCTTCTCCTATTAAATAGCCCAGATATTTAAGTTCACGCATTGCAAAGTGACTCTTTTCGACATTAATCGTTACACCGCCATATTTCAGTAACCTGGCAACTTCCTTTAGCAATTTAAGATGTTCCTCAAACGTACGACTAACAATCAGCAAGTCATCTAAATACACAAATACATTTTCATGCAGTTGTGTAGGGATGACTCGATGCATTAAGCGACACATTGATTGGGCTGCATTACACAGTCCAAATGGCATCACCTTAAATTGATAAAGAGGTCTACCGGGTACTGTAAATGCGGTTTTCTCTTTAGAGTCTTCTGACAACGGAATTTGCCAGAAGGCATCCTTTAAATCTAGGCCAGATATAAATTTTGTTTCACTTAAACGTCCAAGTAATCCGTCTATGATAGGTAGAGGGTAAGCGTCCTTTTTAGTAACCAAGTTTAATTTTCTGGCATCGAGACAAAGCCTATTTTTGCCGTTACTTTTTTTCACGAGGGTAACTGGTGAGCTCCAATCACTCCTACTTTCCTCTATAACATTTAGTTGTAGCATACGGTCAATTTCTGCATACAACTCGGACTGGACCGCGGGAGATACTGGATAATATCTTTGCTTAATAGATTTACTTCCGTCTATTAATTCTATTCTGTGGGTGTACAAACTCGTTCTACCTAGTCCATTTTTCTGGAACGAAGGAAAGATTTGTTTGACCAACTCTAGTTCTGTTTGCTGAGTTGTATTTAGAACGTGGGAACTAATGCTGTGAGTACTAATTTCACAAATAGGTATATTAGAAAACAAATTGAACTCCTTCCAGAAATCTATACCTAGATATATCGATCCTTGTAAGCTTGGGACTACGCAGAATTTAATGGTTTTCGTTTTGCCGTTGAATGTAATTGGCAACATAACATACCCTTCAATTTGACTACGGTTACCATCTGCAGTTTGAACATATGAGTTCAACCGATGAAGTTTAACGTCTAAGTTATCAATCATTTCTATAGAACCTTTACCCAAAACACTTACAGATGCACCACTATCGAGCAATCCTTCAAACTGTTTTATTCCAATGTTAAATTTGAGGTAGGGTCTTGGATCGTTGATTCTAGTTGAAAAACGGATGGATGAAATGCACGCTTTTAGGAATGTTTTCTTATTTCTGAAGTAATTTTTACACCGAGCTAATCTTTTTGACAAAGTGGGAGAACTATTTTTTTCGTTTTGATCAGTCACGTGAACCATGCTGTGGTTTGGCGAATTATTATTGTTTACGGGTGTATTATAGTTGGGGTTATGAGTGAGATAGTCATCTTTAGGTGGCAATTGAAAGGAAGTGATTTCAAAAGAGTCACGAGTATTTACATTGGCGAACCTCTCCTGTCCGTAGAGAAAGGATTGGTCACCCGTGGCGTTTGAGAACGTGAACTCCTCGCGATAGTTACGTTCTTCATCAAGTTTCCCGATAAACGATTCTGACATTTAGAACAATTAGGTTTACGTACGTCTACAGCTCCGCAACCATAACAAAATACATTATTAAACGCTTGAACACAATCATGGTAAGTATGTCCTAAGTCCTTACAGTTCCAGCATATTAAATAATTGTTCGTACTGCGTGCTGCAATATCATTGGTAATTGCGGAAATATTAGGATCTTCCATAAAAGGTTGCTGTGGAATTCCTGACGGAAATTCTTCCATATTAGAATATTCGATTTCGTTAACCACTCTACGTCGAGATCCAAAGTCACCTACTTTCCTCGGGTCATAACCAGTTTCTTCCCAAACGTTCTCAAACTTATGGCATCTTAAACGCAGTTCTTCTACATTACGAAAGTTATAGCCATATGGCAGAATAACGCTTTTTAATGCTGGATGCATATTTTGACACAACCTATGTATTAGTTCCTGATCTGATAACCTAACCCTTAAGCGAGCATTAAGTTTTTGAATAACAAGCGAGAAATCCGAAAAAGATTCACGTGTACCCTGAACTCGGTGGATTATTTGTTCTCGAGTATTATTTTCTGAGCTAAAACTACAAAAAAAACCAAGAAACGAATCTCGTAAGTGTAACCAAGTGGAATCAGGATTATTTTGCCGAAATATCCAAAACCAATCTTCTGCTCTTTTAGAAAGGAATAAATGAAGAACTTTTGGTAATTGTGCTTCAGGGAAACTATCGTCAAGAGCCATTTGTTCAAGTCTATAAATGAAATCTTGTGCGTTCATAGATTCGCTACCATCAAATGACAAATTCCATCGTTGTTTTATTTTGTAAAAATTTTTATGATCATACCTTGTGTGCGATACCTGAGAACCACCTGCTCTAGACAATGAATGATCTTCTCCGACTACCCTTGTTGTTTGGTCTGGAGCTGCTGACAAATTAAAGTTTATGTCACGTGGATTGGAAAGATATCTGTGTTTATCAGATTTGTTTATATTTCTTTCATCTGGTTTCGAGGGATTCAGTTCAAATACCAGGTTTTCCGGAGGAAACATACGAATTTCCTTTGGTGCTTGGCAGTTCTCCAGATGTTTGGCGGAACCTATTGAATGACGTGGTACTGCACCTTTGTTTACATTTATGTTCGCATTTGCTTGGGCCACAAAATCTGTCACCAAACTACTTATAACCTTGGAAGGATCATGTTCCTTAGCGACAGAAGTTCTTACTCTTGTACCTTCAGGGGCTAGGTTTTCATTCACGGAATTTATTTTTTCACGGGAACTAATATTTCCATCACTCAAATAAGGCGGAGTACTGCAAAGCTCTGGACTACTCGGTTCTATATAAATGTTTTCAGAAACGTTATGTGCTCCTGCACCTTCTTCATGTTCCATTAAAAGCTTATTACACCAATTGAATGCTCTTCGCAGGCTACTAATAATCTTTTCTAAGTCTCCTATTGCACCGTACGAATTCAATAAGCGCTCTGCTCGCTCTTTAAAATGAATTACCTTCGCGGTAGCAGTGACCACAAAAAGTTTGGGCGGGTCCAAACCAAATTGTTGTTGCTGTGCACTGAGTTCCTCAAGTTTAATACGGCAAAGATCGTTTTCGATAGTTGGCGAGGAAGTAACATGAGAATATTTTGGTTTCAAGTTCCTATCTCGAAGTTCTCTAGTAAGGGTCTCAATCAACTTACCACACCTCAACTCATCTGACAGAGATATTTTCCGCACCTTGCATTCAACATCAATCTCGCTCGAGTCAAGGTTTGACAAATACACCGTGGGATCCATAATAGTTATATTCTTTTTTTTTTAAAATTGCAAACAAATCAAATTGACAACAAAAAGGCTATATTTTATATTAATAATATATTCAATCCCGATTTTATAAAACCAAAAATTTTTATAACGATTACAAACGAATTACGAATTTATATTTCAAACTCCTTATCAAAACAAAAAAACAAAGCTGTATATAATGTTACAAAAAACAAAATGTTATGTTTCAATTTACACAACTTTAACCAACCAATTAAATAATTATAATTAATTGATGTCAGCAAACGCCAAAAAAAAAGTTTTCTTTCTCAATCAATTCCAAATTATACAATTATCTAATTTATAATCAAATAAATTTTAACCAAAACACAAAATACAACGATAAGGTAGTATTTGTTTCCTATAAAATAAATGAAGGAATAGTAATCCTAAAAATAATTTTTGATTAAGAAAAAACAAATATTAATAAAAATGTTTATAAAAAAATGAAAACATAATATAAAAATATATATTCACAAAAAAACAATCAAATATTTCATGAAGGTTGTGCGTGATTATGTGTGTGTGTGACACTTCATAGGACCATTGAAAACAAATCAGTTTCATAAAAAAACAGTTTTCTAATAGATAACATTTTTGCAAAGTACGAGCACAATACCCCACAAACCAGTAAGACGGTTTGTTCCAAACTTTTTCAACACTGCCTGTAGAATATCGATTCTATCGCGTTAACAAAAACACGTCTACCAAAAAAAATGAAAAGGTTCTAGCCAGTAGGTTTAAGAACTACTGAAATTCATCAAAAGGAACTAGGAATCACCTTGAACTCAATCTTGACAAAAACAATATATCAATCAAACACTACTACAGAGTATTTAAACTAAGAAATTAATTTTGTGATTCTTGAAAAAATAGAAGAGAAAAATTATATTTAAATTAATGAATGTAAAAAACTAATGAAGAAAATTTTGAAATAAACGAAATGCTAACATATTTCTTGATTTTACTGTTAAAACAAACAAAAAACAAACAAGTTTTCTTCAAGAAAACTTGTCTAAGACTTGTCCTGGTTTCAGCGCTATTTTGTAATATCCTGGCGTGCTATACAATTGATACGTCTTTTTTTTATTTATTTTTGGGATTGCTCGCCTTATGGGGGATTCGTTTATATAGCACCATTTCCAGTTCTTACCACCGCGTATCAATTTTTTTTTTATGGGTTGATCGTTTCACACACACACATTGTCACACACAAAAAAATTTTTCTTAACCCTTCATCCTGAGATTAATTATTAATGAAAAAAAAATTTGAATTCAATTTTAAACATATTTAATGAGCAACAAAAAATAATTACCTTAATTCTAAAGCAATTTCACTTAAAGTTTATAGAGTTTTAATTATTTAAATTTTAAATATAAATATATTAGTTAATTTTTATTTTCTTTTCTTTTTCTGATTATACGGTATTATGGAATATTTCGATTGCTTGATAATTTAAATTTGTAATATAATTGGTAATATAATACTTGTAATTTGGTGTCCTTGCAAGGTGATGATATTGTATGATGATGATAATGATGAGAAAGTTGAACGAGTTTATGCTTATATCTGGATAATTATTTTTCGTATACGAGTTCTGGATATTTGAATAACGTATACCCTCCTTATTTGTTTCTAATGCTGGCTTACTTTACTTCTTACTTCGTTGTTGCACAAAACCAAAGCTTAACGTTATAATGCAAAACTTATAACTTGTATGCACATTTTTTTTAACATATGTTTGTATTTTTTGTTTTTAATTAATTTAATTTAATTTACAAAAATAACTAACTTTTAGAACAAGAAACAATTTTTCAAACAAAAACAGGTACATTTACAACATTTAATATATTTTTTTTTTGTATTAATTAATAAAATTATTTTCTTGTTTTTATATTTTTTGTTTAATATTATTTAATTATACAACCTATCGGTTTGAATTTTCAAAATACAATCCTTATCTCTAATTTTATTTTTAAATTCTACCTTATTATTTTTCCGTTCCTAATTTTTTTTTATATATTTTTTGAAAAAAAAACTCTTCTTTGACTGTATGTGCACACATTAACATTTTTTTGCTTTGGTAAAGCTAATTCGTTACACTAGAAAAGATCGGTCACAGAGTTTTGTATTACGATACGGACTCAATCATTTATATAAGTCAAGAAGGAGAATATGACCCACCTCTAGGAGAACGTATTGGTGATATGACCGATGAACTAGAATGTTATGGCCTCGGCAGCTATATATCTGAATTTGTTAGTGGTGGACCAAAAAATTACGCGTTTAAAGTTTTTTCGACTAAAGATAACTCAGAAAAGCTTGTTTGTAAAGTTAAAGGCATAAATTTAAACCATACAACATCCAAACTAATAAATTTTGAAACGATTAAACATGCTGTTCTTCATCCGCAAGATTGGGAAAATATCGCTGTGGTTTCACAAAATATTAAAAGAACTAAAGATCATGAGGTTCATACAGTAACTGAAACAAAAAGATACCAACCGAAATCAGAAAAACGTCGATTTCTGAAAGACCATAGTTCCGTACCGTTTGGATACAAAAGGCCTAAATTTGTGTAAACTACGATTATTACACAACATAAAGGTAAAACAGAAGTCAATTTTAGTCGGAGTAACAAATATTCAGTTTTTTAGTTTTAAGCAATTTTGTAGCTTATGTAAACATAAAATAAAAGGTCGGGTTTTTTTCATATTTTTCCCGACGTAAAACAAAAGTTTTAGTGAGTTTTTCTTTAATAATTTCAAGTAAACGAAAACTTATTTATTTCCAGTAAAAACGAGGAATTATTTTATACAAATTTATTAATACTTAATTTTACCAAAATGTTTTCAGAAGTTCTAAATTATATTGTTTTTATCTACCCATGAATTGTGCGATTTATCAAATCCTAACCATTTGACGTAAACTTTATTCCCTTTTCTTTTTAAAATCTGCTCGACAAGATAGGTATCAGAAAATTTTACAGGTGTTAGTTCTGTTTCATAAAATCCCCCGGAAATTGGAGTGTTGGTATAATCGACTAAGTTATACGTAATCGGATATGTATTTTTAACTTTAACCACTTTAAAAATTTCTGTTGACCAGTTTGGTTGATAGCCTTTTTCAAAGTTTCCTTTATTTTTGCTGACTCTTACATTATCTCCTATCTTAAATTTAGCTTTTTGAAAAATTTTTGGATGCATGTATACACTTCTAAGTATTGATTTTTCATTTTTCTTTGAAACATTTTCTGGAGGTAATTTGATTGTTCTATGCGGTGTTGAATTATAGTTTTTTAACAATGATTGTAAAATTGAGATCCATTTGTAATTCCCCTGTAAACTGAAATTTTTCCACATCATACTTTTCAAAGTTCGATTAAAACGTTCCACGATAGATGCCTTAAGCTCTGAGAATGTATGATAATGATTAATTTTATTTTTCAACATATATTGTTTAAACTGTCTGTTGAAAAACTCTTTGCCTTGGTCTGAATGAATATTTTTTGGGGAATCCTTTGCTTGCTTGATAATATTTTCAAGTGCTCGTAAAACATCTTCAGCAGTTTTACGTTTGACAGGTTCAGCATAAGCGTATTTGGAAAAAGTATCAATCACCGTCAATAAATATTTGAAACCTTTATTAAATTTGGCATAAGGAATCATTTCGACTAAATCAATTTGCCAAGTATCATTCAAACCCTTTTGAATGAACTTTCTCCTACGAAAATTTTTTCTAAGTGGCCTGTGTAGCTCTGAAACAATTTGTGCTCGTGACATCCTATACACAATACACACAATATTTAGTTTCTCTTTCTATATATAGAGGCAGCTGATTCTGAAAAGTTGTACATAATAGCTAAATTTTTGTAGAAATCCTCAGTCTCCCTACAGAAATCAACTTTTAATATGGAAGCTGATTCGACTTCGTTTCCGTTTACCAACGAAAGTAATGAAAATTATTTTTTAAATAAAATTACACAAGAAAACTAAATTAGTTCAACCACGAATGATTATGATGTTGATGTTGACGAGGTGACCTCGTCTTTTCAAGAATTTATACCACCACCACCATCACCACCGCAATTACTTGAAGAGGAGGAAGAAGAGGAATGGCAGGACGGTCAAAACTGGTTTGACTCTCAAACAGATGATCTGAAGGTTAACGAGGTGACCTCGTCTTTTCAAGAATTTATACCACCACCACCATCACCACCGCAATTACTTGAAGAGGAGGAAGAAGAGGAATGGCAGGACGGTCAAAACTGGTTTGACTCTCAAACAGATGATCTGCAGGTTAACGAAGAACAAAATATCGAAGTCGAGCAAGAAGGATATTTCGAATGGTTTTTTAGTAACATTATAGATAGATAAAAATAAAAATAAAAATAAAATAAATAAAAGGCAATTGTTTTTATTTTCGTACAATTTTGCGTAGTTTATTGTTTAATATTACAGGTATCTCGAAAAATAATCTAGAAAAATTACACTGCACATTGATCCGTTGCTTTGGGATGTTAATTTCTTCATGCAACTTTTCCACTTGTTTTTCTTCACAGGTTTTTATGTATTTTTCAACATACGCTCTTACATTTTGTTCGGAATTTTTATAGTGAATCATTACAGCTTGAAGAAAATCAACAAGGTTGTTAAATATATCGGCCTCTTCTCTGTTGACACTAAGAGTTTGACTACGAATAGCTTGAATTCCTGCTTGTAAACATAATTTGGTATTTTTTATTGTTCGACTGCACAGCAGCTTTTTGTATAGATGGTAAAATTCACACCAATCACGATATTTCAGAACAATTACTTCTTTTCCATTACGATGGAATATGGTTGTGGCTTCAAATGATTCCCCCGTAAAACCAACAGAAATTCTAAAGGTCTGGTTTTTATTAAGAAAGTATGTATAGTTTAATAATAAAGACATCGTGTTTTCATGTCGAATTTCCATTTCTTTTTAACTTTCCTCTAACTCTCGGGTTACAAGACTGTAAAAAGTTGTATTTTCCAAATATTTTATGAAATAGTTTTAAAATCAACCTGTCATTTTCAATATGATTTACTTTACTGAATTGGTTCAAAAAACTTTTCATACTTAAACCAAAACATCTAAACCAAACGTAAACACAACAATATTGCCCGCATACATCTGTAAAATTACTTTGCAACTGTTTATCATTAAAAATTAAACAATGATTCTTCAAATATCTTAAAATTTCAGGTTTAGTTGGTTTCTGCCCAAAAGAATCAAAGTATTCTATACACCCCTTTTTAGGAATATAAATAGCTAACCAGTGTGTTCCAGGGTCCTTAGCCTTATCCGTGTTAACGATTAAAAGAGATGGTTTTTCTTTTACTTTTGGAATTCTATCCAGAGCGAATACCCCCTTAAATTTTTTGTTTGTACGCTGGTTACATTTTAAAATGTTAGTTATTTCTAAAGTGTTCATAAAATAAATTGACTCAGATCATAAACTTTGCTCGCTTCCTTTACATAATTTACTAAAAACTCTTTTTTAATTAGTTTGTTGGTAATGATTATATCAAAACTTTCTAATATTTGTTTAAACTCTTTAGTTATATTTTCGTTAGTCACAGTTCCAAAAGAATAATTTTCAATATTTTGATTTGTTAGCTCTTTTGTTGGAAACTTGTAAGTAAACTCTTTTACGAACTTCTTACAAGGCTCTTTAAATCCTACTATACTAATTTCTTTCACAAACAAACTGTTTTTGTCGTTACAACAAAATGTAACATCGACAAGTGCACAGGATGAAGACATGATGTAAAATATTTAGACTCACGCTTTTTCATCCTATTTATAGGTTTGTGAATATATTTCGATTTTTATCGATTTGAATGTTTGCATCAAATTCCCCATAAACAATTGCAGTTAATGTGGACGGCAATGGTTTTGATAACTTTGCTTCAATTCTAACAGTTCCTTGATTAAGTAGACCTTGGCACATTTCATTCCCTGATGCATCGGGGGTTAAATCAAAAGCAAGTAAAAAAAATCCATTGCTAAACATTGTTTTTGTTATCTGATGACCTTTATCATTATGGAATATCCCTGTTCCTTGAAAAAGTGTGTTGTAGGCTCTGGTATAACAATTATATTCATCAGAGAAACTAGTTTCAATTGCTGTATTAGGTATCTGTACCCCATTCACATTCAACGAAAATTGAGAAATATCAAAATGTTTAAAATTGTACGGGTTTTTTGATCTTTTTCCTGAATAACCAATATTTTCGGTCATACAAAAGATGATTGTAGTCGGCAATTGACCAATGAAAACGTTGTCGAGCGATATGGATGATGTATTCATAGGAAGAGTATAGGTTTTTACTTCCACACGTTTATAACTATATATAGCATTCTTTTTTTCCAAAACAGCGTTATGTGCTAATAGAACACTCGGATTAACAGTTACATGTCTCATAAACAATGTTGCTTCTAAAATTTTCAATTGAGATTCATCGGTATCGTCAGAAAAAAAATAGAATTCTGGTTTTTCTAGTGTTAGTGTAATTCGAACATCCACGTTGTTTATAAGTAAGGTAGGCTGGTTAAACATATCTACATGTAGTTTACCCATTAGCTCAACAACATTGCTATTATTATACAATTTTTGACGGTCTTTCGATCCAGAATTATTAGATTTTTCTATGTTCGCCTTATCTAATGTCCACCCTGAGCACTCTAAATGTGTGGTAGCAGCATCATTACCATAATTTAATAGCGATTCAATATATGCTCTATAGTGATAATTTCCGTCTGATGGTGTTATATTTTTCCCGTTTAATTGAATATTACATTGTTTTATTAGAGAATGTAAAAGATTGTTAACTACACTTGGCTGTGATAGTTCTTTTCCGTCTGCCCCTTTATCATTATTCCATAACCCTCCATCTTTTTTCAAAATCCGTATTTTCAATCTTAAATATGTAGAAGATAAGTCCCTATATGTATCTCCATGACCTAATGAAACAAATTCTATTACCGATGGTTTATCTAATGAGGCTATAGGGTTGTAAGAAACCTCTTCGGATCGTAGAATACTTGATTGAATAGGTTGTGCTTTAAATATATCCAATTCAGATTTCATACATTCCACCATAATTAATCAAAAATATCTTTTTCTTTCTTACGCCTAATAACTTTACGTCGTTTCGAGGTAAAATAATTTAAATTTTTGATCGACGGCTTATTTATAACTTTTCTTTTCCTTTTTCCCGACCCATACATTTCATTGAGTTTTTGAACTGCCCCGCGTCTTACACTTTTGACAATCTCTTTACCGCGATCTTGCAGAACTTCCTTAATATTTGCACCGGATACAATATCTGATAAAGCACTTATACCAGAGTTTACAACCTGCCTTTTTAGTAAATCAGCCCCCGAAGAAAATATTGGTTTCAAATACTTGAAAAGTCCCCCAAAAAAACTACCTAGGCCACGTCCTCGTTGATATGGTACAGTCGAATGTACCAACGGACCAATATCCTCAATGCCTTTCCCCGTTTGACTCAAATAGTATCTGTAATATACTCCTTCCATAATGCTTTTCATAAAACACTAAATTGTTTAATAGAATCCCCCCTTTTATTTATATACTTTTTTAAAATGTAATACAATTTTTGTAGGAATACTACTTGTTGCAAAATTAATTTTGCTACTATATTTATCACAGATTAGAATAGAAATATTATCAAAAAAATTTTTCTCAACAGCAAAATATTGTATATTTAAAATTTCTTTTTCCATTACTTCAAATGCATTTTTTGTGTTTATCGTTCTTAAACATCTCACCGTGCTATCACCCACCATATTTGGTTCAATAATATCGGTATAGACAAAAAGCATTTCTGGTTTAATTACGGGTGTCATAGGTAAATATTGCAGAAATGTTTTAAATAAATCTAAGAGTCTTGACTTATGCTTTTTAAAATCTTTAATTTTTACAGTTATCTGATCAAAACATGATTTCAGTAACTCTTCGAGTGAGTAGCTATGATCTGCCTTTAATTTTAGCTCAAGTGGTGGTTGATTTATACATATTTTAATAAATTCATTTGTTTCAGGTAGTTGTTTTTCTAATGATGTTGATGAAGGTGCAGCCACGTAATTGGAATCCAAAGATATAAAATCATATATCCCCCAAATTAGTTCACGCTCAACCTCTTTTCTTGAGTAGCCATCAAACGGGTGTATATTCTGAATAAGAGTTGGTAACAAAAAAGATTTCCAATCACACAAATATTCATCCGTGTTATGTGGAATGTACGTCGTCCCAATTCCAACCAAGTGTTCGGAATTACCTCCTATAAAAACTTTTGTACCAATGTGCCAGTTTTTTCCGTATTTATTTGGTTGAAAATCGTTTAAGTAAATCTCCGACAGACCAACTTTCCAGTTTGTACCGTTGATTGGTTTATGTAAATTATTTGTAAAAGCTGATAAAGTATTATCAGGATAGTAATTCATTGAGTTATCACTGAGTAAAGTAACATAAAATTCATCTTTTAGGTGTATATCGCCCATGTTTTCTTACGTTTTGGAAAATTAATTTTTGTTTGACTGTCACCCGCTTTAGCTGGTCGTAAAATTCGTTTTGTAGGTGTTGTAAATTTCTCGCTATTTATATGCTTTTCTTTCTTTTCGGGTGGACTGTCAAGAGGAACCGTTATAACGTCTCCAGACTCGGTTTCAAATGTTTGATAATTTTGATTTGGAGTTAATTTTCGTTTTCTTAAACGCTCACCAATTGATGTGGCAGATAGTGCTTTTGCGAAAATTTTGTCTTGAACGTCTTCATCAAGTTCACTGTCAGACTGTGTTGTTTCTTTAAAAATATTTTCCTGGACGCGTTTATCAAATACTTCATCATCTTCATTCTCATATATTTCTTCTTCAGGAAACTGCATTTCAAAATTTCTTTTACCGACAACATCTGTTTGAGTGTCTGTCGCTCTAAATATGGGTTTTGTACGGAAACGTGTTTGGGTACTTTTAGGTTCCATGATTTTAATTTTTTTCTCTTCAATTTTAGATAACAATCTTTTTTTGTTTCTAATTTTAAATAGGTTCTGACGATACAAATACCACTTCTGAATATCGGACAAATTTTTGTTTAATAAAATGTTTTTCATCTTTTTATCCAACTGGTTGAGTTCAACGTCTGAATTTTGCTTTAGTTTTTCATATATTTCAGGTTTTAATATTATCATTTTGTTAAATGTTGTATTATTCATTTTATAAAATGACCAATCACCCCTGATAAAACTGCACCGAGAAGAGCAGGTAAAAATCCACCACGTTGAATTATAATTTTTCTTTTACTAGTGAGCGACTTCTTACGGCAAATGAGTGATCTCAAGTCCTTTTTATACTTTTTTAGTTGATTGGTTGCTCTTTTATTTAAATGACAGTTACCTTTTAAAATATTTAACGCAATTTCACAGATCGTTTTAATTACATTCGGCTCACATTGTTTTATTATAACTT
The DNA here is from genome assembly GCA_963693315.1 of Diogma glabrata. Taxonomy (NCBI): domain Eukaryota; kingdom Metazoa; phylum Arthropoda; class Insecta; order Diptera; family Cylindrotomidae; genus Diogma; species Diogma glabrata. The sequence goes on from OY856186.1 coordinate 390,506,426, forward strand.
TTTGAAATTTTCTCTTAGAATTTTTTAACAGGTGCAATATATGACGGTTGGTTTGTAATCGTTTCATATTCCTCACCAAATTGCTCCAATTGCTCTTTTGTACAAAAACAAAAATTTTTTCCAAATATGTCACTTCTTAATCTAAATATATCATTAATATCTTGAGTAAGGTCTATTAAAATGTAACCATATGGTAAGGTAGTTACTTCATTATATACTTTCTCAAATTCGTTGACCTGTTTTGGGTATATTTGACGAGCTAAAGGCAGTATTTGGGATTTATCTCTAGGGTTTTTGAAAAGCACTAAATATTTACAATTTAATGAAATATCTCTTGAAAATTTTCCCTGGTGAAAAACGTTTTGAGTTACAAATATTACAGATAAATTTCTATGGTGCGAACCTCTAGTAAATAATTCGCACACAATCTTGTCGTGAGAATTTAACATCATATCATCTACTATAATTAACAGTGGATCTTGATTATCACAAAAATCTGGAATAGTATTATAATGTTCAAGTCCTTTGATATTTTTCGGGACGGCTTCTTTATCGGGGTTACACCAAATAATCTTCTCAATTGGAGGTTGAATATATTTGTTTTTTTGTTTTATTAAATTAAAAATAAAAGTCGATTTCCCACAACAAGACGGCCCAGCAACCATCATAGTAAACGGATGAAAAAACATGGTTTGCCGAAGAGTATCTATCTAACTATACAAATCTATATGTATACAAAACAGAGGTCGAGTATAAAATTAATCTTGGAAAATTGGACAGACAGTCTCTTATATAGTCTCACAATGGCCAAACGTGTTTTCATAGTTGATCTCCAATTTCTAAGAGGAAACGATAAACAATATTTTGTCAAAGAACTCGCTCTACTTGAAAAAGGAAGTTTGATTCCTATCGTTTATCATTTCAAACCACCTTACCACGAAGAAGAACTAGGTCAAGCAGCACAATATAGCAACCGATATTGCGGCAATAAAATAAATGGACTTAATTGGAATGGCGGATGCATTGACTATGTGGATATAAAATCAATTATTAAATACTATTTAGAACAAGCTGAAAAAATTTATGTAAAAGGCGAACAAAAAAAATTTTTCCTTGAAAAGTATATTGAGAGTTTTAAAATAGAAAATCTTGCCATACCGTCGTTATTAAAGATTGAAAATTTTAAATCAATGTGTCCGATACATCTTTCAAATAATCATTTTAGATGTGCTGTAAAAAACTGTCTTAACATTTATATGCATCTTCGGAAGGAAAAAGTACTATAATGTTAAAAACAAAAAAAGTTACCTTTAACAATAAATTAGATCTTTACGTTATGTATGTGTGGGATTATGCATATAGAGTAGCTCGACAGGGAAAATATGAAGAATATGCACGAGATCGAGATAGATTTCATAGACGAATAAAAAATATTGAACCTATTATCTCTGCAGTTCTAAAAAAACCTCATAGAGAAAAAGTTTTTAATAAATTAATAAGGGTTGGTTAACCCAATAAAATTAATGTACATAAAATCATGTAATAGTTTTATTTTAGTTTTAAAACAAAAATGTAAAAAGAAAAATGAATAAAAACACGTGACAAATTGTTTTATCTGTCATTTGTACCATTATTTTATTGTTTTAATTTTAAATTTGAACTCACATTTGAACTAACCTAGTCTATCTGACATGCTTCCTAGGCCTTTAGCAACAACAATAAACCCACAATAACAACAAACAACAATTAACCACTAACCTACACTTTAAATCGAGAAATTACCAATACAGACAACCAGAACTAGGTCAAATACTAACCTAGTTTACCTGACGACCTTCCAAGGCCTTTAGCAACCGGCTTGGGACACACACAACAACAACAAACCACAATAAACCAATAACCTACATTCTAATTCCAATACAGGAAACTAAAACTAGGTCAAATATTAACCTAGTCTACTATATAAGGTCGTAGCCTTTCATGGCAATTATAAAAACAGGTTTTGGTTCCCCATGCTCAACTCCCGGGAGCTCTACTTATACGTTTCAACAAAAATAAAGATTACTGATTTTTTTTAAAAAACTGTTTCCAGCACAGGAAAGTAAAAATGAGATCACTTTTTTGGTTTAAAATCAAAATCAAACGTAAAAATATTTTGATTCCAAAAAATTACAGCGGGTTACGGACATAATAAGGTACGTTTTCACCAAATTGTGTGAAAAAAAATTTGTCTGTGGAAAATAAAAATTAAAAACGATACGACCTTTGTTCTCGTTTTTTTTATTTTCACGGCAAATTTTAAGTTATGTGAAAAAATGGATTATGTAAAAGTTATAGACCTTCTTATTACGTACAACTTTTAGCTTAAACTTTTTTCGATAGAAGGTTTAGTTTGTAATGAAGCGCTGCTTCGTTGGAAATCAACGAAGTCGCATAGCAGGTCGCGTACCTGGATGAGGTTTATTTATAGCCCCTTTTGACTAGCTTAAATCATTGGGATCAAGTAAGAATTCCTGCTACTTCAGCACAAATAACGGAAATGTACGCGAAATACATGATATATACGGAAATGACAAAAAAGCAAGTGAAAGAAGGAGACTGTGGCGACGATCAGTCCGTCCATCCCCTCATCCACTCACATACTCTCACACTCTCACACCTCATACTCTCTCGCACCCTCCCCCACATGCACACTATCACCCATATCTACATCCATGCCCAGGCTCATACACCCTTGAAACAATTCAATATCATTCAAAATCTCAGTTAACAATAAATTTATATCATCGTTATAATTTAATTTTGTTAAAATTTCCTTTAAAAAACTTTTTCTACTACCCAACTTAAAAAATCTACTTTCGATGTTTGTTCATTGCATCGAAAATTTCTTTTTCGTCACCAGTGATAAAAAAACCTATACAAATTACTTTCGTACCTAGTGACGAAAGTAATTTTTTAAAAGCCATCTATTTTCTAATTTCTTAACTAGAATAAATCATCCTAGAACACCCGTTAAGAGAATGAATTTAGTGTTAATTTGTCTTTCTTGGGAAGACGATGTTAATTAATTTTAGAACTATTTACGGACAATTTACATTAAAAAAGTAAAAATAATATAATAATTATCTATATAAGATTCACATATTCTTTTTAAATAGTATGGTAACAAACAGTTGGTGTTAAGATATTTTTAAAAAAATTATTTCGCCTATTTATTTAAGACAAACGAAAATAAATATTTTTTTTAAAGATGTGTTATTTAATGATTTTACGGACCTTATAGACCAAATAGAATAAAATATAGAATTTTGTAGTGTAAATAGAATAAATATATGTATATGTATACAGTTGACGATTTTTTGTACGAAAGAACAATCAGGCTTGTAACTAAAGATGGTTTTATTTATAACATAGAAATTGGATAATTTATTCATATTGAGTCATCTATATTTTAATAGCAGAAATATAAATTTAAAGATTTTGTTTGGATGTTTATATGTTTTAAAATTTGAATTGTATGTAATTTTAAATGAAATTAATAATTTATAATAATTTTTAAAAAAGTAGTAGAAAAAGTACAGATTTCTACTCGCCGAAAATCATATTTTGAATCTCGCGACCATTACAAACCTCGGCGATCGCCTCGGCTGATAAACTGTCCTCTCGCTTCAAAATATGTTGTTTTCGGCATCGTTGAAAAATATACTATTTTATCATAGGTTTGTGCTTTAATTTTATAAAACAAAATATTTTACGTTATCGTTTTGTTAAATTATATGATCCATTATAATTATCATTATTATAAAAATAAATGTATAATAATTCATTGAACTGGGTCAGTTTCACCGAATATAATTGGTAATTTGTTTGTTAATAAAATCAATACGTTATTTTTTACAATCAATATAACTTGAATAACTTTAAATTGATCGTTCCATAAACTCATCAATGATGCAGCTGAATTGAAAACTATTATAAAATTGTCGGTCAAAGCTAGTACGAATGAGTCATTATAAGAAAACAATTTTAAAAACTTGCATTGCTTTTATATGAAAATCACTGTCGGATGATTTTCTTAAATGATTTAAATTGTTGGTATTATTGCAACTACCACTACAGCTACTACCGCTACAATTATTTGCTATATTGCTAATAATTGTTGTAGAGGATGATGAAGTTTCAGTTTTATTTAAATTTATTTCATTTAATACTACTTTGGTTGGTTCCAGATTTAATAGAGTATTCTTTAATTGATGAGTTTGTAATACATTACCAACTAAATCAACTTCCCATAATCACATTCCAGGACGAGCGCAGTGTGTAAAATGGTACGCCCCAACAAATATGATAAAACAATCAACGTTACATTACCCTTTTTATCACCATAAAATAAATTTTTATCATCATCTATCCAATAAAAACATGTTACAGTTGTATCATCATTTGGCGTTGTTATCATTTGTGGTTCTGATGAATTCAACACATCAATCGTAGCCACACATATAACCCCTTTTATGGTGGAAAACGATATACATTTTTCATGTTTTGATATTGCAATTTGATTGATAGGACCATATTTGCTCGGTATTATTCGAAAAAAATTTACAAGGATCGCGTTCGAATTTATACACGCTATCCGATGAAGCACCAAATACGATGTATTTTTGGGATACATCACAACATGTATACTTTATTCGTTGTGTTTGTTTTTAGAGGTGAGCCAACTATGTCAGATAAATCTTTTAAATTCAATAATACAAAACTTCCACACATTTTTCTTTCTATATAAAAAAATTCTACGAATAAATTAATTTAATTAAAGGGTACAAAGTAGAAAATTTAGTTATTTTTCTTTCATAGAAATATATCTTACAACCTTAATATTCTAATATCGATTGCGATAACACCGCTTTGACCTTCGTCTACATTGTGATATAAATGAAGTATAATATTGACATTGACTCACAAACATGCATCACATGAGCCCTCACACACACAATCACACTCATATACACACGCATCCATACTCGTTCATACCTCTAATATAAAAATAAAAACAAAATGAAACTCACCCCATAAGTATTCCAGTCCCTCTTCTACGTCCCAAGCCTGGCTCCTTCAAAATTTAGCCAATCATGATCACTTAGGCTAACGGTGGTTTGACGACACGTTCAATCGGTACTGCAGCTCCAGCAATCATCAATGGTCGTACACAGGATCGGTAAATTAAAATGCAAGTGCAGATGACTATAGCTGATGTATAAAATTACAGATATTGATGTATAAACTTACAGATATATGTGATTGCTGTTCTTGATCAATATCTCGTTAGCGTCATCGCCGGAAGAACAAAAACCGCCATATATAAAAAAAATCGACACAGCCTTTTCTTTGTTATAGGATGATTCGAGAATTAAATGTGTCGACAGAGATTTCCGGAATAAAAAGAACAGATTATCCAACAAATTTGGATTTTAATTCTAATAAATAACATTTGTTTAAACCAGAGTTCAATAATTAGCTTCTTAATTATCTTTAAATTTTAATGAATTAATATTACACTGCATCTACTATAACCACACAACAAAAGAAATTCCTCTATATCGGAAAAAAAAATAGTTTTAGTTTTAACATGCGTTTTGTACAAAATTTGGTTTTGGTGGTTGATTTTCTTCTTTTGGTTGTAAACTTATAATCAAATCACAGATGAATCTTTTCACCAAGAAAATTGATATCACACCCATAAAAATGAATTAAATAATTACAAACATATTCATAATTTTTATAGATTATTTTTGGTTTTCTTTTGTTAGGTTAGATGCAGTACTTACGATTATACAAAAGTTTTTGGTTGATTATCATAAATTTAGCTAAGGACATCACCACTTATATCACAAACATATAATATATATTTTTTTGTTATTATAATTTCTGATTTTTTTTCTATCATTAATTTACTAATTAAATAACAATTAAACTATTTGCAATTAACAAAAACAAATCTCACATTTTGTAACTTTTTTACAACACAAAACAAAAACCACACATATGATCTTGACAGCTGTCAAACAACAAAAACAAATTAATTCCCGTAGAATTAATAGACTAATGTGGATTTTTTTGGTATGTCAGATTTGATCGCAAAAGATCTAGATTTTGGTGACCAAATGAACATGAAATCGGCTGTTTTTGTAAATTTTGTTGTATGGGTAAAAAAATGGAATTTGTGACATGTGCTTTGTTAATAGTAAACCATTTTTACACACTTTACACACTTTTATTTAATTTAGAATTATTTATTTAATTTAATTTAATAAACTCATCTAAAATTTGAAAACTCATATATTTAATAAAACGCATACAATTGACATATGTCAAATTTCACTTGCATTGGTATTAGTAAATCTTGCTAAAATCTCAGATCTGAAAAAAAGATTTTAGATCAAAAAAGATCAATCTTTTTTTTTTTGATCTGACGTGCGAAACGAACAAAATTTAGCTGTCAGATCAAAAAAAAATCAATTTGGTTTTGATCTGACGTACGAAAAAAAATCCACATAAGAGAGTTTTATGTTGCAGAAAACACGTCACAAACATCCAAGAGTTTTTATGTTTGGGAATATTTAGGAAATGTTAATATTTTAGAATATTTATATAATTTTGTTTTTTTTTTAAATTAACTAACACGGCACATGTTGTGTGCTTTTGTAATAAACTTTTTTTAAATTGAGCTAGTTAATTAAACTAATGAAAAAATTGCACTAATTGAGCTAGTTAAATTGATTTTAATTAAAAATGTTCTACTTAATTTAACCTTAAATTACATGCAAAAACGTGAATTCAATAAAGAAAACCATTTTATTGATATTCACGAGAGAATGTTCAAAATGCACAAGAGCTAACTATCGCGTTTTATTTATATCAGTTAACGCCGTTTGCCAACAATAACGAACGAAATTTTATTTCCTTTTCGTTAATTATTGTAGCCATAAAAAAATTGGTACAATTAACTGGTGTTAAAAATTGGAAAAGAATTTTAAAAAAATGATTAGAAAATGATTTTAAGAAATTATATTCAACAAAAAGGAAATCAGAAACAACCTTAAAAGTGCATGACAGTACAGCAAACGATTATATTCTAATTCAAAGTCATTGCACACTGTTTTATGACAAATTTTTAACCACAAAGAAGATTATGAATTGAATATAAGAAATTATGTTTGACAAAAAAACGAGAATAACTACAAAAGTTTCTGCTTTTGCGAATTCAATACGTAGGGCGAGTCCGTCCCAATTACAAAGATGGATTACTAGCCTTATACAATTACGAAATCGAATCCTAGCGTCGTAACAACTTTCGCTGAAAATCGTGAAAAACCATTTTCTACCCCCAAAAACTAGCCCCATTTCACCCTCATAACTCGGATCACCTTTAGTTTATGTTTTCCATCATTTGCGCAATATTTTCTTCCTTATCTAATAGTTTTCATGCTGTTTCTAATTTTTTCCTCATTCTGACTGGTCTATATAATGATTACCACAATTTAGTTTTTCATCCTTTGTTGCCACATTAAAGATAAAAACTTAAATTACGCTAAAACACAATACCTCTTCCTTTTTTAATTACCAATATAATTCAGTTAATATAAAACTATTAAACCTGATTGTGCTTAAAATTCAATTAATTTATTTTCCAATAGCAAAAAACAATTTATGTGAAGCAAAAAAGTGAAATTTTTTTCTAAATGAACCAATAAATTAACTTAGCATGGATTGATTATGAGCATGGATCAAAATAAATTTATAAATTTTTTTGGTCAATAAATCATGAACGTTTTAAATTAAATTTTGAAGAGCTTTTGTGGTCGGAAAAAAATTAAATTGATTTATTTGAAATGAAAAGTAAGCAAATGTTACGTAGTAGACGATTATAATATTTGTAGTAGAAAGGATTTTGTGTGAATGTAGGTTATAATAACAATATACAAAGAGTGTTATTCAAATTTACCTAAGAAGTAACTTCTTTTCCTGTACCTATAACATTTAATCCACTGATCGGTAGGGATGGTGTTTTCATTAGAACACCGTTTCCAATCAAACGTCTTTCGTTTTAGTACCAGCATTTTCTTATTATCGATGTAGCCTGGTTTAACATTTTTATTGCCCTTTCTATTGTTAACATGTTTTCTATCTTCTTGTTTTTGGAACTGTTCATGGGATAGATTTTGATAGTTTCAAGGGCAAGTACCTTATCCGCATGTATAATTAGTTTTAAGGAGATGTTCGTTCTGTTCCTAATAATTTCTTTGTAGGGACTTCATAATGTTTAATTATGCCCGTTTTTTTAGTAACTCATAGCTGATACGGAGTAAAATATTACATCTATTGAGGAGGCCAAGTTTTCTTGATCCGCTGTTTGCCATATGGTCACTTCAGAGTAAGTCATTGGAAATTGTGACTCCCAATAAACGAATGCTTGCACATTCGTCTATTTGTTTGTCACACATTCTAAATAAAAACAAAACATAAAACAAAACATAATACAAAACATAAAAACAAAACTATAACCAAAGCAAATCTATGTTCATTTGCATATTGATATGAAAACGTGATCTACACATCTGAAAAAGTCGCAAGTTGAACTTGACAATTTTTGATTTTCCTGAAACTTGCATATAAGTAGTAGTGTGGAATATGAAAAATAAAACATATTTTACAATTTTTATAAAGTGTATAGTTTAAGAATATGGGCACCCCAACATGTATGAAAAATGAACATTTTGCTAATCCGATGTAACTTTGAGATTAAATTGCTCAAGAACGGCTATATCGGTAACAAACTTTTTTTGGTTTAAAACCCGTTTTCTAAAACCGTTGCGTTTTCGCAACACTACAAATTTTGATCTCCTACAACTACATCTATTGTTTTCTAGGGAAAATTGCTAAATTTTATAATTAGTAGTACCAACCTTATAACCTATTTTTATTTTAGACCTAAAATTAAATGTCACATTAAGTTATTGTGGCATTCCCCGTTTACGTGGTTTTTTTGTGATTTTAAGCCTAACTGATTGAAAATTTTAAACAAAATTCAAAATAATATTTATTTTATTTTTTTTATCAAATGAACGTGAATTGAGTTGTACATTCATAAAAAAATAACAAGTTTGTAAAACACAATTATGTAAAATGTGTTTTTGAACCATTTTTGTCGATGTGGCGTTTTCGCAACTGTGACTGTATTTTTATTTTTTTATATATTTGAAATTTTTTTTTAAAATGTGTGAAAAATATTATACACTCAGTGAAGCTGCGGCTATGATTGAATGTATGAGTGATGACGAGGAGGAAGCTAATATTGTAATAATTCTCCCTGAGGATAGTGGTGGCAATTGTGATAACGAACATGTAAACGAGAATAAGCTTGATTCAGAAGGCGGGCTGCCTCACGACGTTGAAGGACAATTAAAAATAATTGATTTCAGACAAGTAGACCAAAACATAGATTTCTATAGTGAAGATGACGAGCCGTTATCAAAATTTCCAAACAATTTGAAAACTAATTCTAAAACGGATAAAAAGAAAATTGATCCATTGTGGGAAAATCGTCGAGCTAAATTTTTACGATTTCCAATAAACAATGAACGGACTGACCAAGCTGAGCTCATTTCTAGATTGGGAAATAAAATTCCAATTGATCTGATCCACGAATTTTTTGATGAAGCCCTGTACAATTTAAAACTATCGGAAACAAATGTTTATGCAGGAGCCAAAACTACTGACTTCCAATTGGAATATAGGATACTTAAAGAGATTTTTAGGAATCTTGTTATTTTCGGGATATAACCGGATATAACGTTCATTTTGCAATTATTAGAGACGCCATGCTACGGAATATATATAGAAAAATAAGGATGTGTCTACATCTGGCAAATAATAATAACATAGACCGCACAGATAAATTTTACTCGTAAATTTTTGAGCAGAATCTCATTGAACTGCTCGACGTTTGGAATTTTCACTCACGCTCTTTTCATCGATAAATCCATGTGGCCTTATACCGGTCGACACAGTTGCAGAATGTTTATAAGAAATAAGCCGTTACGATTTGGATATAAGCTGTGGTGTCTTTGTGGTGTCTTTGTTCTTCGAAGAGATACATTTATAAATTTTTCCCTTATGCAGGAAAAGAAACCAAATTTAACAAAGAGGATGGCGGGGCTACAATGTTGTGCATGACTTGCTTAAACGGTTCGTGCGAATCGAATTGCCCAGTTACCCCAAAAAACTTATTCAAAAAAACGGAAAAAGGCTACTACGAAACTCAGTTTGATTCTTAAAATAGATTCCATTCGATTCGATGGAACGATAATTCAGTTGTCTCCTTCTTATCAAATTTCGAAGATGATATAACGACGGACTATTTTCAATTTTTACTCCACAAATAATGGGTTTCAAATTCAGTAATAATATTATTAATTTTCTTCAATTGTAATAAACGAACGATATTTATTTGTACCACTGCACAATTAAAAATTTTTTTTTGTTGATGATTTAAATAATTTCAATTAAAAATACAAGTTTTACACAAATAATTGTTTAATTTGAAAAAAAAGTAGAATTGATGTTTTTATTAGTGAAAATTGATTAGAAAGAGAAACAGAAAGTCTAAAGATATGTGTATATAAACGATCAAATTGTCTTGATCGGGGTTCAGTATAATTTTTAAAATCATTATGTAAGTTTCAATCAATAAAGAAGTGTGTAACTTGATCAAGAGTGATATTATAATTTTAAAACAGTTTTAAATGTATGTCTAGAAATTGAAATTTTTTCAAGTGTAAATAAATTGCATTGCAAGTTTTATTGAATTGGTTATTATTTGTGCTGTTCTTTCTGTTAATACAAAATGATTGGAGAAACAATTTGTGTTTGGCATGGAAGGTTTGCATAAGGAAACTAAACTTTTCCTAAGTTTGAAAAGTTATTTTTCGCTTACCACGAATTAAAATGATTTTTTTTTTGCTACAAAATAATATGAGTGAAACCACTATGTTTATGAGTTGTGGTTCAAACAACACAAAATGCTGATAAGTAATCCAGCTGTATTGTATCTGGGTGTTGAAATTGCTGATTCATATTTGAAAAAGGAAACAATAACAAAAGAAATATTGCAATTAATGTGAGGCGTCGCATCATTTACAACTAGCAAATTTGTTGAAAAGAATTACACCTCTCATCACTGATTATATTGTATATTTATGATGTGGTTTATAAATAGAATCAACTGATTCCTATGGAGATGCAAATAATTTTACATGGGTATTCAAGAGGATCATCAAGTTATCAATGTAAGCTTCATTTGATTTGATTTATATAATTTTTATGTTAATTTATTTTTGTGCTGTTAATTATTTTCACTATTAGCTAATTAATAGTATCAAAGTGATTCTATGATAAGATATTTTCAAGTGTAGATTTGTTTGTCATATAAATTTTTCAGTTTTCCGGTGTAATATTTTTAAAACAAAATGTGTTTGATAGTAGAAATTACAATGTGTGTCACAACAACACTTAAAATCCTTTTAAGAATAAGGTCCCACAACAACATGCTTTCTATAAGGTACTGATAGCAAATTTTTTGTATGATATGTTTTGATTATTTTATATATAAAAATGTATATAATAGTTGCTTGGAACGTTGATAGATGTGAAACCCAGAATAATTTTAATGATTTGATTTTAAAAAGTCTGAAATTTTTATTTGCAATGCAACAATAATTGGAAGATACAAAAAAAACACAGCTATTTCACAGTTTTAAGTTTTCACTTCTGTCGGTAGTCCCCAAGAATGCCTTCTTTTTTTTATTTTGTATTAAATACCATTAAAATTGTTGTTTTTTTATTCATGAATTCATAAAAATTACTTTTTACGAATTTTAATTTGATCGATAATGCAGTTTATTAAAGTTATTGCTACTATCTTTTTCCGTTTCGTTTAAATTATTATCATTTCAAATTTAACAAGAAAATTAATTAGTTTTTTTGCATGAAGTGCTAAAAATAATAAAATATTGGTTTTCCCATCATTATTTTCCATAATTTCATTCTCGTGAAATAAAATGAGGAAAATAAAAACTACCATTTGAGCATTAATTTTTTTAACAATATGAGTGGACATCTCCATCACAAAAGATTTAATGAAAATAAAAAACGATTTGTGACTTCGTTTTACTTTATGTTAATTTTGAAAATCAGCATCACCTACAGTTATTGATATTTAAGTCAACTTAATAATATCAAATTCCCTTCCAAAATACCATTTTGCATAATATTTTATATATATACATAAAGCAAACAATAAAAATGACAAACAAAAAATTTCGTTAAAAAAAAACAAACGAAACCATACCAACGTACAGGAAAAAAAACAAAAAAAATTATTTTCATGGAAAATAGAATGTTTTCAATAGAATATTTTTCACAAAAGTTATTTTAATTTTTTCGTGTTGGTAAACCAGCATAACTAATAAATCATGATTTATTATTATAAATATGTAATTATTGTTTCCATATACATATTCAATTGTTATGTTATGTAAATTTATGACAAAAAAAAAACGAAAAAAAATTGGAAAATTTAAATAATGGTGTTTTCGCTTTTTCCGATGAAATATAAAGAGAAAATGGTAACGTTGAAAAGCTAAAGTAAAATTATGAGTGATGAGTGAGGTTTTGTTTTGGAATTGAAAAATAAATTTTCTGTTGTTTCAGTAATAAATAGAAATATTGCGATATTTATGTATTGGTTTTTATTTTGTTTTGTTTAAAATGTTGGAATCGCTTTGGCCAAAAATCGATGAAATTATTTGTATGAAATTCATTAATTTTCAATTTTATGAATCTGATTTATCACATTCTATAGTCACTACGAACTTTAATTTTATAAACGATTAATTACATTCAGTGCTAAACAAAAAAAAATCCACATCAAAATTATCTTTAATTTCATCTCAGAACTTTCATTCCAACTACAGTTTGTCTTGAATTATTAATAAATTTTAAAATTGAAGAGATAAGTTGGGTCTTAAGCAATATGATTTTCTTAAGAGATTAGTTTGAAAATAAAATCGAATTTTTTTTTTATTCTTCAATCTTATTTCCGTTCATCTTAAGTTTATTGTGAAAATCTTGTTGAGAATAATAAAATTAAAAAATTTCCATTTATTTTCATTAATAATAAAAAAAAAACTTTAAACTTTTGTCTATTATCTTTTAAAATTTAAGCAAAAAAAAATATTATTCTAAAGGAAAAGTTTGAATTGTTAATCAATAAAAGATAGTGACTTGAATGAAATGTAAAGGAAAAATTGAAAACGAAAATTGATATCATTTTCGATTATTGACTGTTTTGGACGTTTTCTTGAATAGGCCAAACACAAATTTTATGAACGTTTTTATTACTTTTTGAGTGCTTTTGCGTTGTAAACAATTCGTTTTTGTTTTATAACTTTACACTTCGGCATCGATATTCTTATGGAATCGGTCATGCCATAAAAATTAAATTTACAAGGAAATTAAATTTATCTTTGACTTAGTTTTATAAAAATTAGTATCATATAGTTAAGTATTTCAGAACTATGGGAATAAGGATAATAATATTTGATATAATGTCAGATGGAGAGAATCAGTTGGGGCAACTAACGCAAAATTATTAGCAAATGCTCTAAACTTTTGAATGTATCCTTGAATCCTCATCATAGTAACCGTATCATGTTACAGTACTCTGTATAAGCGTTCTACACTATTTTCGGTTTACCTATTGTAAGTGCATGGATACAAAAAGTATGGACAAAGTTGTAGATCACCGTTGAGAATAGTGGGACACCATCAATGGTCGTCAATCAAAGGTCCTCTTTGAACCGGGAATAGTAAGGGGGCGTTACTCTGGCGCCCAAAATTTGCTAGACGGTAGTATTAAGTGGTGTATGCCGTATAATTTAAGGCAGAAAGCTGCTAATTTGAAAAACAATCTCCGTTGCTTTAGAGAAATGATGTAGTTTAACTTTTCGTGTTACAAGGTTCTGTGTTAGTGATTTGTACTGTTTCTTCATGGCAATTGCGTGAATACAAAAAGTAGAGTGACAAATTGTGTAACCACCATTGGAAATAGCGAGGCACCATCAGAGATCGTGAAACAAAGTTCTTCTTTGAACCAGTCATAGCAAAGGTAAGTTACTTTAGCACTCAAAACTTGCTAAACTGTAGTAAAACAGGTCAAGATAGTCATAATAAATAGTTACAGTAGCAGCTACCAGCCCTTGATCTAAGCATTAATGTTAAACTTTGTCATATTTTTTATTAATTGATAGAAACCAGTTGTTTCTGAAGTAATTTCATCAGCGTTTTAAAGGTATTTTAGCGATTCGATACTGTCGATGTAATAATTATAATTCTCTCCATATTGAACACTTAGTTCAGTTGGTTTTTTGTCAAATTTATTTTTCTTGCGTATTTAATAATTTTATTTCTTATGTGCTTGTGTGAGGGTACAAATCGTTCAATTCCGCGTATATATTGGATAAAGAACAAACTTGAAATTTTTCAAAACGGGACGTGTTTAATATTTTTAGTGCGATTCCAGTTAAAAATAATTATTAAACATTTTGTCAGTCAATTCAGTGGGTACAGAAAGAAAATTTTTTAAATGGGATTCATGATAATGAATCATGAGTCATTATTTATTATTACTTTTGATTCAAAAATCTCATGTACATCAGGCGCAGCGGTAATTTCATTATATTGCATGATTGGTTATTATTTTTTCAAACTCAACAGTCGGATGTATATTGGGCACAGGGATATTTTTATTGTATTTCATTATTAGATATTATTATTTTGAAGTCAACAATCGCATGGACATCAGACACAACGATTTATTTTATATTGCAATGCAACATTAATGTTATTATGTTTGGTTCAACAAACGACGTTACCATTGGCGCAACAATTGATAGTTTTATTGTAGTAATTTATTTATTATTCACTATGATTGGTTAAATTACTAGGGCATGAAGGGTTGGATCCACTGCAAATAATGGGGTGAGTGGAACATTTTTAATTTTTTTTTAAATGTAGCAATTGTATCTGAAGCGGTGGTGTGATGGTCTTGGTATCTTCGACTTTTGGGGTCGTCAGAGCTTCTGTTATTTGCTCATTTGAGTCCATATTCTTGCGAAACTTTTGCAGCATTTCGATCAATTCGGATGCATCATGTCTCAAGCATATTTTTATTCTAAAATTTCTAGGTTTCGAGTGTTTCGAATATCCAACACAAAAGTTTTAAATCGTGTTAAAGTCTCTTAAATATAAATTGATTTTCATATTTTATTTCCAAAGAAATATTTGCCCACATTCAAATCATCACATCCCTAAATATCGAAAATTTATAAAATAAAAAACAAAAATTTCTCATTTCTGATAATCTCTGCTATAACAAAAACATTTAATTCATACTAGCCAGACAAATAAATCTGAAAAATCCTTTAAAAGTTTTCCTTTTTTATTTCAGTCTATTCCCTCTTTGTTGAAAAGATAGAAACAAAAAAGAATGAAAAAAAAATATTAAAATTGAATTTCATAACAAGTTTTTCCTGTCAACATCACAAGTTAGAGTATAATAAATTAATAAATATTCTCACCTTCATATTTGTACGACCACCGTGGTGAAATGAAATAATTTAGTGAACTGGATACTGATGTAATATTAGGATGTTCTTTTGTTAAAAAATTGTTCCCATTTCCTTGGTCAAGTTTTGGACTAGGCTTCTCCTAAAGGTACATTCGGTTACGTTAAAATATGAAAATTTTTGATTTGTTTGTTATGTAAATATCAATGTTTGTACCATCTCTGCTGGTATAATCAATGAGTTGTATATTGAGGCTGGTGTAAGTTGACACATATGATGCTTCAAAAAGAGGTTTTAATGAGTAGAGTGTTTGATTCTCTGCAGTGACTCTAGTTTTAATTTTGGTTTTTATTCTTTTATTTGAATTGAATCTGGATCCTAAATATTTAAAGGATTTAACTTCCTTATTTGATAATCAAAGCTCATAAAATATTTTTTCGAACACAACACTGATTATATGGATTTTTCATTTTATATAATGATGTCATGTTGTTTTGAAGCAGTTCAAAACAATTTTCCGTTACTGCTGTCTGTCTTACAACAGCACAAACGTTATTTTTTTAAGAAATTATCTGAACATCAAAATTAAAATATGGTTCGTCATCGTCGCTTTGGCTCAGTTGTGTAAGACACACGGGATTTGAACATGTGTCACTGATGAATGTGAGTTCGAATCCTGGCACGAAACACAAACATTTTTTCTGAAGGAATTTTAGAGAAAATGAAAAGTTATTTCGAATTGCAAAATTCAAGTGATTTCCAATATGTACTTAAGCTTAATTGTTCACAAAAAACCCATCCAAGTTACATTTTCATTTTGTAATTTTTTTTCCCTTTTGCATATGCTTAGAAAAACTCTCAGGAGAATATTCTACATTTGTAAACGAACATTCATAAAGAATATGTAGAAAACTAATAATGAAGATTATTCAAACGCGACAACATAGAACCAATTTACTCCACCAAAACTATTCTAAACTAACAAAAACAATTTTTGATTTATATGACAACAATTACTACCTCTGAGTTTTTGTAATATTTTTGAACTTATTATGTTTACGGTGCCAAGAAACTGAAGGCTTCACTTTATTCACTTTATCTCTAAGTTTATTCTAGAATACATAAGAAGCTAAAGATTATTTTAAAAAGTTTATCTGATTAATCATCAATACATTAAAATTTTAGGAGAGGCGATCTCAAAGAGGATATGTTTCTACCAAAATCCATGGCTCCCTGCCATTCTCCGTAGAACATTTTTTACTTTATTTGTATTTTAATTTAACCCAATGAAAACCTCTAAAATGTAATGACATCATTCAATATGACCAACCACATTTGAATTATACTAATAACCCAGTAAACACAAGACATAAATATGATATCACACGAACGTCATATATATATATATATATATATATATATATATATATATATATATATATATATATATATATATATATATATATATATATATATATATATATATATATATATATATATATATATATATATATATATATATATATATATATATATATATATATATATATATATATATATATATATATATATATATATATATATATATATATATATATTAGGGTGCTTTTTTTTGGGGCGACAATTCTTTTTTTCTGGTGCCCCACCAAAATTTTGTTGGAAATACCCAAGAAAACGTCCTACTAAAATATGAGCCCTCAAAATTAATGTTTAGCACTCGGCATCGGCGTTTGAAGATTTTCCATACAAAATACATGTAAACTATAGTGTTTTTTAAAAAAAAAATTACAGCTCAGCGGCATTTTATACTATTTCAAAAAAGAAAAAAACAACTAACTCAGGACTAAATTATCTACAAAAAAGCCTAAATAGATGTAACTGTTACTTACACCGGTGACACAGTACAGATCACTAAAGTCAGTTTTATGTGTTTTTCTTGTTCTTTTGTTTTTATTTCATAAATGGCTAAAGCTACAGGAAAAATGGCAATAACAAAGTTGTAGTTAATTAAATTTCCTACAAAAAACTCATAGTAACCGAATCTCTATGATTGATATTTCTCGAGATAATAAACTTTTATTATTTTAGAACTTGCGATTTTCATAAATTGATGACGTAAACCTCTTAAAACATCCATTTTAATAAAAGATATTATCTCGAGAAATATCGATCATAGAAATTCGGTTCTTTTAAGTTTTTTGTAGGAAACTTAACTAACTACAACTTTGTTATTGACATTTTTCCTACAGCTTTAGCCATTTATGAAATAAAAACAAAAGAACAAGAAATTCATATAAAACTGACTTTAGTGATCTGTAGTGTGTCACCGGTGTAAGTTACAATTACATCTATTTAGGCTTTTTTGTAGATAATTTAGTCCTGAGTTAGTGGCTTTTTTCCTTTTTGAAATAGTATAAAATGCCGCTGAGCTGTAATTTTTTTTTGAAAAAACACTGTAGTTTACATGTATTTTGTATGGAAAATCTTCAAACGCCGATGCCGAGTGCTAAACATTAATTTTGAGGGCTCATATTTTAGGAGGACGTTTTCTTAAGTATTTCCAACAAAATTTTGGTGGGGCACCAGAAAAAAAGAAATGTCGCCCAAAAAAAAAGCACCCTAATATATATATATATATATATATATATATATATATATATATATATATATATATATATATATATATATATATATATATATATATATATATATATATATATATATATATATATATATATATATATATATATATATATATATTAGACTGGTCGTTAAAAACTAAATTTTCCGAGACGCCCCCTAGAAAAATTCTTTGTGGTCAAAAAACCACAACGGCATTATTTTTTTTTTTTTTAAATCAAAAGAACACGTGCCGCAAAATCGTCGAAGTTGAATTTTTGAAAAATTCGTAGATTTTTTCAAATATCTCATAAAATATGCAGATGTCAAAAAAAATCACATAATCATTTTTGTAGGAAATTTAATTCTCTACAAAAAAGGTGCATGTCATTTTTTCCCGAAAACGTATAGTTCTCAAGATATTTTGAAAATGAACTTGCAAGTTTTCGTAATTTTTAAAAAACATAAAAAATAAAGATGACGGAAAAGTCCTAATTTTTTTCTTATGCTATAGAATGAAATGTATAAAAAAATAATCGTGACAAAAAAAATTAAAATTAGTACTTTTTCGTCGAAATTTTCATCATTTGGTTTTACGAGTTTGGAAGAATTTCAAGTTTTATTTCAAAATATCATCAGAAATATAGGTTTTAGGAAAAAAATGACATGAATCTTTTTTGTAGAGAATTAAATTTCCTACAAAAAAGATTATGTGATTTTTTTTGACATCTGCATATTTTATGAGATATTAACAATTTTATCAAAAAAATAAACTTCGATGATTTTGCGGCACGTGTTCTTTTGACTTAAAAAAAAAAAAATTAGTGCTGTTGTGGTTTTTTGACCACAAAGAATTTTTCTAGGGGGCGTCTCGGAAAATTTAGTTTTTAACGACCAGTCTAATATATATATATATATATATATATATATATATATATATATATATATATATATATATATATATGTGATGTAGTTGTTACGTAAATTTGACATGAAACTGACATTCGTCATGACCATAACATGCTATCATTTATATGATGCTTTTATAGCATCATACTGATCTCTTATATTTGACTTTGATATGATGTCAAAATTTGGACTTAAATATGACTTAAATATGACTTAGTTACATTTCCCCAGAATTGAATTTAAATATATATCGTTTGAAACATTCTGCGCATAGTTAGTGGTTTCTATCTTCAAGCATATTGAATAGTGGGTAAGTAATGAGTAATGAATGACTAACGGGTAAGTGTTTTCGTCACTTTTATCCTATTTTTCCATCGCAGTCACAGAAATTTTTTAAATTAACATGATATCAATCTTTTACCATAGCAACGTCACGAATATCACCACAGACATCACATATATGTCATGTCATTATCGTTATGTCATGTTCTTACGTAAATAAGTGTGAAATAATGACATACATATGACTGATATATGACCTAGATATTACTTAAGATGTGACTTTGCGTGATGTAATTTTGATGTCTCAATGACGTAAATGTGTTGTCTGGGAACAAATAATTATATACGTCTGGCCTTCCACGATATCAATTAATTATCAAATAATTATGAAATATAACTGATATCGCAGGAGGCAGACGTATAATTTATAAAAAATATATAAAGAAATAAAAAAAGGCAAAACATTTTCAGTTGTGATTTCCCAAGGGCGGTGATAATTCGAAATAGTTTTTTGCTAAAAATTTCGAAAGCAAGCTTGCTTGAGGAATTTTCCAAGAAATAATGAGAATTTATCAACGAACGAGGGGAATTCGTTTAGAAAATTTTTGCCATTTTTCATTTCCTTATATATTTTTTATGAATTATACGTGTGCCTACTGTGACATCAATTAATTATTTCAAAATTAGACCCATAATTTTTAATATCCCAGTAGGCCAGACGTATAAATATTTTTTATTAGTATAATTTAAATTTTAGAGTATTTCATTGGTTTAAATTAAAATAAAACTAAGGCAAAAAATTTTTAGTAGTAAGCAAAAAATTTTCAGTAGTAGTCACCCCAAGTGCGGTGATAATTCGAAATAATTTTTTGCCAAAAATTTCGAAAGCAAGTATATTGATAATAACACGAGGTCGTAGGCCAAGCGAGGGCTATTATCAATACCACTTACTTGATAAATTTTTCAAAAAATTATGAAAATTTATCTACGAACGAGGGGAATTTGTTTAGAAAATTTTTTGCCGTTGTTTTATTTGAATTTTAACCAATGAAATTCTCTAAAATGTATTGACATCATTCAATTTCACCAATAAAATTTGAATTATACTAATGCCAAATACTTATACGTCTGGCCTACTGGGATATTGTAAATTATCAATTAAATTTTGAAATAATTAACGGATATCACAGTAGGCCAACTCATAAAAAATATATAAAGAAATGAAAAATGGCAAAAAATTTTCTAAACGAATTCCCTCGTTCGTTGATAAATTGTCATAATTTTTTGAAAAATTCCTCAAGCAAGTGGTATTGATAATAGCCCTCGGCCTACGGCCTCGTGCTTTTATCAATATACTTGCTTTCGAAATTTTTGGCAAAAAATTATTTCGAATTATCACCGCCCTTGGGAAATTACAACTGATAAAATCACTATCAATACAAACAAACAACTGACAACGACACTCAGTTATTTAATCAAGTTATTTTTAAACTCTTATACAATTTTTCAACACTACAATGTACCAATTCAAAAAGTCAAAATAAAATAAAATCACCATCCACTGTGTTATTTATATTGTCAGACCAGTCATTGTGAAATTTCTTTATACTGAATAACACAAAGGAAGAGAAAGGAATGAAAGTGAGAAATTTCTCAATTTTGTTAAAAATGGACAATTTGATCAAATATTTTCTAGAAGATATGCAAACGATGCAGGTGAAGCATTTTTATTGTTAAATTAATTGGAATAAAGGAATTAAATAGAAGTGTATGTCCTGTCATGTTATTCAATAATAAAATATGATTTTGAATCCAAATATTAGAAGAGATGATGGTTTGGATATTATGTCGGAAAATTAAATTAATAGTAAAGAATAGAACTATAGTGCTAGAATTTTATGTATCGATTAAAAGCTCTAGTTGGATGTTGACTGATGAGCTGGATGTCACGGTTCTAAAGGTGGGCACTAAACACGTTGAAGTTTTTCAAGCCAGCCTTATATTACGGCTTCATACTG
Organism: Diogma glabrata; assembly: GCA_963693315.1. Lineage (NCBI taxonomy): Eukaryota > Metazoa > Arthropoda > Insecta > Diptera > Cylindrotomidae > Diogma > Diogma glabrata. Next base: position 390,527,943 of record OY856186.1, read on the forward strand.
GTTTCCACGTTTCGTCCCCTAAAGTTGTTTTTATTTTTTTGTGTATGTCATCCTTATATTCTTGTATGTCTCAATAATTTTCTGATATAGCCTGATTTTCTCAGTCGATAGAGTATGATACTTTTTTCAGAGTGTGGTTTCGATACCCTGTCTACCAACACACATTTCTTTATTTTTCAGGACAAAATCAACCTTATACTACTGCTTCCTACAGGTTTCCTAGTTTCGTCCCTGAACTGTTGTTTTAAATTTTCTTTTTGTATGTTCATCTTTATATTTTTGTATGGTTTAATAGTTTTCTGATTTAGGCTGGCTAGCTTAGTCAATAGGAAATAAGACTTTTCGGGCTTTGGTTTGAACAGTGGGAACACTATCATCGGTCGTCAACCAAAGATCCTCTTTGAATCGGGAATGGCAAAGGTGCGCCCAAAAATTTGCTAAACGGTAGTACTAAGTGGTTTACGCCCTATAATTTAAGAAAGAAGCTGGAGAGATAATAGGAAATAGTAAAGGTGCATTAATTTGATGCCCAAATTGTAGTATTAGATGGAGTTCGCTGGCTTATGAAAGAAGAAAACTAAAGAGTCAATAGATAATCTCCAATGCTCTAAAGCAATTAATCAATCGTGGTCTAAAAAATCCATGACGCCATATAAGAATCATTTAATAAAATCCATCTAATAATCACCAACTAGTACAAAATATTACAAATTATACAACACATTCTAATAATAAAAAAAACTAGTGGCTTATAACCAACCTATAAATGTTAGTGGCCTTTAACCTACGTAAACGATACCCTACTTACCAACATACGTTTTTTTACTTTTCAGGATTAATGTAGTCTGCAAGCCTCTTCCTTTCGTTCTATCCTGTAACGATGTTGGGGTTCGTGAATGAATAACATTTTCTTATTAATTTCTTCTACTTTTAATCCGCATCAAGTAGATACATATCGTGCATTCACCTAAAAACCTTTCATCTTATCCTGGTGCTTATATTAACAACAGACACCACATAAGTTAAATTTAATTTCTTATGAAATCCAAAACTTCCTTTCACACATCTTGTTGTGCCAGGACTATTTCAATTTTGTTCTAAAATTAGAAAATTTACAAATTCAATAATAATTTTATTAATTTTCTCTAATTGCACAAAAAAAATACACATTTATCTATACCTCTGTTTATTAAATTAAACTCAAGTTTTTTTTATATAAACGAAAAGAAAAGTGAAACAGATAACCTGGGTGCGGCTATAAAAAAATAATATATAAAATCGATCAAGAGATAGATCGCGGTCAGTATAATTTTGAAAATTGAAAAGAATAATTTGTGGTGATAAAAAAATAAATTTATTTAAATGTATGATAAAATTTAATCTAATTTGTTTTTTTTATTACAATTGTTTAAGTTTTTTTTAGTTGATATAATTATGTAAATTAAAATAAAATTGTGATGTGTTTGAAAAATTTTTATAATAAATTAAATCAATTAATGTGATGTTGAAGATCTTTTTTATTAATTATTGCTTTATTTAATATGATGAAATGTGACAAAAAAATCTATATATACATCGATTCTAAAAGAATATAAAAAAATATCATCAGTTATTTTTATAAATTTGGAGTTAAGAAAAAAAGATAAATAAAACCAAATTAAAAAAGCATAGTGATTATCTTCATTGGTCTGAGTGTCTTATGGTAGCTGCATTTCTGGCAGCAAAACGTAGTAAAGATCCAACAACACAAGCTGGTGCCGTATTCTGATGATGAATTTCCATGGGGGAAAAGAATTGAATACATTTAACAATAAATATTTATACGTGGTGCATGCAGAAGTGAATGCGATTTTAAATAAAAATTGTTCGGTTATCAAAGGAAGCACAATGTATGTAGCACTGTTTCCATGTAATGAGTGTGCTAAATATATTGTACAATCAGGAATCGTTGATAAAGGGAATAATCACATAAGATAAACTATTCAGATGATGATAAATTAATGTAAGCTTATTTTATTGTAATTTCAAATTGATTTAATTTTTGTTGATAGACTAACTTCTTTGTGTTAGCGAACAAATAGTATGTTTCCGTGATATAAGAGATTTGCAAGTGGAATCACTCTGTTTGTCCTAGATTTAGTATTCCAGTGTTTTTCAGTTTTAAAATGTAGTTTTGAGCTATCTCGGCGTAGAATTTAAAATTTGGTTGCTATAAAGGTTCAAATTGTTTCACGTGGCCCCGAAACAAAAACCCCTGGCGAAACCAGATTAGGTTTTTGATAATTGTTATTACCGGTAAATTATGTAATTGTAATTAATGATGAGTCATATTTTTTTGGCGCAAAAATTTTTTGGTGAAATTTTGATAAAACCAGTTTTGGTTATTAAATGACATTGGACATTTGTATCAAATTTCGGTTATTTTTTTTGTCAACAAACAGGTCTTGACTTACTTGGAAATCTCTTATCATTTTGGAAAATAAGTAAATAAATAAATACTTTAAGTTAAAATAAATTAAATAAAACGATAATTTGTTTTGAAAATTAAATAATTAAAATTTATTAAATAAAATAATTTTGTTTTGAATAATGAATAGATTTAAATAATTTTAGGAATAAATAATTTAAAGAAAAATTTCTTTGTTAAATTTTCTTAAATAAATAATTTTTGGAAGATTTAACTAAACAAATTTTTCTAAATAGACTATATTGGTTTAAAATAATTTCAAGAATAAATAATTTAAACAAAGATTTCTTTGTTAAATTTTCCTAAATAAAAATAAATTTTTGGAAGATTTAATTAAACAAATTTTTCTAAATAGAATAAATAACTAAACAAATATTTTAAATAAATAAATAAATAAATATATTTCATTTTCAAAATAATTAAACAATAATTTTTGAAAATGAAATAAATAAAATTTATTAAATAGAATAATTTTTTTTAGAATAATAATATAAATAATTTTAAGATAAATTAATTAAACAATAATTTTTACTAATTAATCAAAAAACATCAAGATTTAAATCTAATAATTTGTTAAATATCTTTATTTTTTCTAAATAAATAAATATTTTTGAGTTAAGACTTAACCACCTAACAAATAAATCAATAAACAAATATTTTTATTTTTCCAATGTTAACTAATTAAATATTTTCCTTTAGAGGTGTTAAGTCACATAAATTAATTATAAGATTTTACAATTAAGAAACTAAATAAAATAAATAAAAATTATTATACTATCTAAAAATATAAATTTAGGTAAATAAATTTAAAAATATTTAAATAATTTTATTATGTATAGCCATATTTTTTTTGTACACCAGATTTTCTGTTTCACTTGGACATAAATTTTCATATCGTCATTAAATATTTTGTATATTCGAAGCAATTGGTATAGCAAGTCGCGATTGGTTATTTTCATAGTCCTTTCTTTTAGGATAAACAACGGATAATAATGTAGCCTCTATCATTTTCCTAGTTTCCCCTAGTTTTGTTGCGCCATGACTATTTCAATTTTTCTAAAAATAGAAAATTTACAAATTCAATAATAATTTCATTAATTTTCTCTATTTGCACAAAAAAAATACACATTTATCTATACCACTGTTTATTAAATTAAACTCAAGTTTTTTTTATATAAACGAAAAGAAAAGTGAAACAGATAACCTGGGTGCGGCTATAAAAAAATAATATATAAAATCGATCAAATGAAAGATCGCGGTCAGAACAATTTTGAAAATTGAAAAGAATAATTTGTGGTGATAAAAAAATAAATTTATTTAAATGTATGATAAAATTTAATCTAATTTGTTTTTTTATAACAATTGTTTAAGTTTTTTTTAGTTGATATGATTATGTAAATTAAAATGGTTGCTATAAAGGTTCAAATTGTTTCAATCTTACTTGGTATAATTTTGTTTTGCGAACGATTGCATTAGGTCTTCAGATGTAGATACAAATGTTGTTGAAATGCATTGTCATTATTCATGGTTCGTTAACTTTCAACACTTGTTTCAACACTTTATATGGTTAACAACTTAACAACAAAATGGGTAATATAGAGAGATCCTTTGGATTTAAGTCTGGTGAGATTTGAGGGCAGCTTTTTTCCTGTTTATGTCATACATAAATAAATATTAATGAATACAGATATCCTAGGATGAGCATCATGGTGAGTGGGCTGTATTAAAGAGTTAAGTTAAATTGAAAGTAATACAGAGATATGTTTGAAAGGCATTTCTGTTGTACGAATATTATTAAGTATGGGCATTTTATATGCCAACTGCATTAAATCGGTTTAGCAATTTTCTAGTTTTTGACGACTGTAACGGAACGCCAACAGGCAGACAGATAAACTTAGGTATGGATATAATAGATAAATTAGCCTAGTTTTTCTTTGATTAAAATAGTTGTGTCTCTAAATATCGGGGGAATCCTAAAAAAGGGGATACGATTTTGAAAACTTTTGCACGAACCTTAGGTCGGTCCATTTATTAATATATCAAAGCTATACAGTATCAACCGTCCTTTTTATTTTGCAATTTAAAAGATAACAATATAGTATACAAAATGGCGACCCAAAACCAAATTCCATGTAGTACGTATAAATTATTGTAATTAAAATCCCATATCACGAAACCTATATGAATATGCAAAATATAAATTCAAAATAATAAATTTCTTTAAAAGCTCACCATTATCTTATCATCCTCTCACCATTCAAAACTTTTTTGCGCTCTACTCCAGCCCATTTTATAATCCATTTGTAATTGATGTTTTTATATACACACATACAGATAAAAAGAAAACCAACGAGTGCTAATGATTCTTCCAACCACTAAATCGATTCAACGATAAAAATAGCAAAGAAAAAAAACTTGAATTTATGTTCGAGTTAAATTTTCATAAAACAAATTTTCCTTTTCGGAAATTCATATCAATTCGTTTTTCATAAGATCGAAGACATAAAAATAACAAAGATTATTTTTATTAATGGCATAAACCTGATCAGGTGTTTTAAAAGTGATAAAACTAAAAACAAGTTTAATATATGAAATATTTTTTGCAACGATTTATTCTAATGATATTGGAGAAGTTAAAGCTTGAAATTTGAAAACTTTATAAAAAAAAGAAAATTTTAATACACATTTGTGGTTATTATATTGTTACACATATGGTTTAAATTAACTTTAAATCATCACAGAATAAATTCAAAGATTTTATGTTATATCGTATAATAGTTTTTATAGTGGCAACCTGTATCAATTTGTAAATATATTTTATGGCTATGAAGACTTGTTGATCTAAACGCTGCAAATATACTATAAAATTTTTTTTTAATTAAACCAACTTGAGTTTAATCAAGAGTGAATGCTCCAGTCTTTGAATTACAAAAAAGTTTATAATCTATTCCAAATCCTGTAAGCGCAAATCCTTAATATTTTTCCCAGTCAATTTTTTTAAACGCTCTTCAAAATTTTAAATACAAATAGGATATTAGCATATTTATTGAAGTTCCTATTCAATTTATATGATGCAGTAAACATATTAACTAAGCAACTGCATCATAATCTACTTCAAATCCAACAAAACAATTTATTCCAACATAACAACAAAAGAGGGAAAAAAATTTCACAAAATAGAAAAACTCAAATAAATAATTTTATCATTTTTTATGCAATTTTCTATAGAAATGTAAATATTTGGAAAATTTATTTGAATTTCTGCTTCTCTGTTTGTTGAAATGAAAAACGTAAATTGACGATGATAAATGAAAATGTCAATTGAAAATTATATTTGACGTTGATATTATTATGCATAACAAAAAACATAAACTTATCCATTGTGTCGATGGTAAAACGGTTGCTAACGGTAAAATGGTTTTTCAACAATGTTTTTATTTTAGGATACATTGAAACGAATTTCAAACGATTCCTCCATTTTTATAAACTGTATTAATTTTTCCTGTATCAAAATATTTTTCTTGAGATTAAATCTACACTAACGTCGGTTCTGAATTCTTTTGTTGAATAAACAGTTTTTATAATTTTTACCTCTTCCGTGTTTTATTACTGCAACCAAAAATTCTTTATTATTTCGTTATGGGATTTTTCAAGTTTCAAAAAAGTACAAAAAAAACAAGAAAAAGTGCTTTTATTAGTTTGATCAAATTTGTAAGGAATAACGAAGTTAAATTAATTAAGTTACAACAACAACAAAAAATATAATTGGGTTTCACTTTTATGATCTCGTTCTTATACATTATTATGTTGTTTTTTTAAATTTAAAATGAGTTTCCCCTAAATTTAATTTTGCTGTAGTACCATAAATTGCTGAAGACTTGATGAGAAATTTAACTTCTTTTTATGCTTGAGGGAAATTTAAAATTTGCATTGAAAATTCAACATAATTAGATATGGCAAGAAGAACATATCAATTTTTACTGAAAGACCTGGAAAGATTATTGGTTAAATATGGTCTTTGATTCTCATTCTCACATCTAAAGCCAATTATGGTGAAAAATAATAAACGCACCTTTTGAATTGGTCCAGATGGTCCTAGTCGCACATCGCTTGGCTCTCGTAGAACTCGGTGTTATGTTATGTTATGTTATGTTATGCTATGTTATGTTATGTTATGTTATGTTATGTTATGTTATGTTATGTTATGTTATGTTATGTTATGTTATGTTATGTTATGTTATGTTATGTTATGTTATGTTATGTTATGTTATGTTATGTTATGTTATGTTATGTTATGTTATGTTATGTTATGTTATGTTATTGTAACGACTCTTCGTTGGTTCTTTTAGATTATTGAACAAACACGACAGTAAAAGACAGATCTTTAGTTAACAGAATCTCAAACTTTATTTGTCATCAAATTACAGCAGCTTCCGTTTTTCCTTACAATAAATTCCAGGGTCTCCAATTTATGTACACTAAACTTCACCGCTTTTCCACAATTTGAATCAATAATATTCGGAATGGTAAAATCTGTATTTACTATTCCACTAAGTTCAGATTCTTTCTCTATTAGTACCCAGGCTCAGATACCACCGATTATTCCTTAAACTTGCGAATATTTATAAACACTTTTAATTGCAAAAGTAAAACTGCCTCTCTGATATTTTTGTTTGCTTATTTATATCGAAAAATAAATAAATCGAAACTTCTATAATCCACTAGAAATCAATACTACGTAGTCCGTACATCTGAAATAGGCCACACCTGTTTTCATTCATACTTGCATTTGTATTAGCGAACTCAAATTTAATTTATGCAAAATGTATTAGGTAACTCCTTTTAATTCATTAATGTAAACATTTGTATAACAAATTTAATTTACATTAATTTATGCAATACAATTTGCAATACAAGTAAAAGATTGAAAAAGGAGTTAACTTTCAATTCATGAATGAGTAAATAAAATTAACCCATTCTGGACGAAGTTTATTACATTGCCCTCCATTTAGTTTTGTTCGTCCCGAACAATATCAGAGATCGCATTGGTGCTGTTACCTTGGTACGGTGCCAACCTTTGCAGATGTATCACTTTCATCTTGGTGCGGGGTCCCTTTTGTATGCGGTAGATGACATCATTAATTCGTTTGATTATTTTATATGGGCCTTCCCAATCTGGCTGCAGCTTGGGTGATCTTCCCTTAGTTCTTCTGGGGTTGTATAGCCATACCAATTCTCCTTCTTGAAAACCGCCACTATTTGCATTTATGTCGTATCTGGTTTTCATTTTGTCACTGGCAATCTTAATGTGGTCTCGAACCTGCTGATGGATTTTATTCATCTTCTCCCTTAGTTGTCCCACATAATCTGTTTTCGTTGATACCAGACCTCCAGGGATGCCAAACTCGATGTCACTAGGAAGATGAAGTTCTCTTCCGAACATGATATTCGCTGGCGTTTCACTTGTCGTATCATGCAGTGCGCTACGATAGGCCATCAAGAATAACGGAAGATCCTTGTCCCAATTTCTTTGGTTGGCTTCTACTACCTTTGACAAATGTTCTTCCATGGTTCGGTTGAATCGTTCTACCATGCCATCCGACTGCGGGTTCATAGGTGTAGTTCGTGTTTTTCTAATGCCGAGTGTTCTGCACAGCTCTTCCATCAGTTGAGATTCGAAATTCCTTCCCTGGTCGGTATGCAACTCGAGCGGTGTTCCATATCTGCAAACCCATTCATTGACTAATGTTTCCGCGACCGTAACTGCTTCCTGGTTCGGTATTGCATAAGCTTCCGGCCATTTTGTAAAGTAATCAATGACCACCATGATGTATTTGTTACCTTTTGTAGTTTCCGGAAATGGCCCCGCGATGTCTATAGCAATTCTCTCCATTGGGGCGCCCACATTGTACTGTTGCATCTCTCCTCGAGTTCTAGTCTTTGGTCCTTTGCTCGCCGCACAAGTATCAGATCGCCGACACCATTGCTCTACGTCGGTTCGATACCTTACCCAATAAAACCTCTCCCTTACTTTAGCCAGGGTTTTATTGACTCCCAGGTGTCCTCCAGAAATACTTCCATGCAGCTTTCCCAGTACCTCTTCCACTCGACTTGATGGCAACACCAGTTGTTCTAACACTTTCTTTCCATCAGCGGACTCCCATTTTCTATTTAGTATCCCGTTGTCCATAAATAGTGAGTCCCATTGCGCCCAGTAGCATTTCACCTCCGTACTTAAAGGTGCTACCTCTTTCCACTCCGGTCGCCTTCCTTCGGTTTTCCATTTCAATATTGGAGCCATAGCTGGATCTTCTAGCTGCTGTCTTTTCATTGCCTCGGTACACCAATCTTCAGGAGTTTGGAACTTAATTTGCTTCACTGTCATTGCCTCTTTTCTTTCAGTCCTGCTACATGACTTGCGCTCTTCAACACAGGGTCTTCTTGAAAGATCTTCAGTGTTACAATGTATCCTTCTCTTTCGGTGTTCAACGCGGCAATCTTCTTCCTTTTTGACATTTGCCTCCTTTCTCTCAGTCCTGCTATATGACTTGCGCTCCTCAACACAGGGTCTTCTTGAAAGATCTTCAGCGTTACAATGTATCCTTCTCTTCCGGTGTTCGACGCGGCAATCTCCTTCCTTTTTGACATCCACTTGCTTGTTCGAAAGGTTCATCAACCGGCCTGAAACTATTCCTTCTTTTGCTGCTACTTGTGTTTTGCATTCTTGTCTGATGTGCCCTAACTGCCCACAATTCCAGCATCTTACTCTGTTAGATCTTCTTCGTTGACTTCGTTCAGGCTTATCTTCCAAACTTTTGACACGCATGATCACTTCATCAAGCGCTGCTTTTAGAGGTTCTTCAGCAACTTTCATCTGACGTACTCTACCTGAGTCATACGCTCTTTTTCCAGCTTCCATTTGCAGGGCCAATGCTAAGACTTCTGCAGGTAGCTTCTTTCCGCTTAGATCAAGCTGGTTTCTCATTTGCACATCTCGAAGAGCATTGATGAATGTATCAGCTGCCAGTTCGTCTCGGTGTTCAGCGTTATAATTCGGATATGATAGATTAACCAGTCTCACAATGTCAGCCTCTAATTCTTGCAAGGTTTCGCTGACTCCTTGTTTTCGTGTCTTGAGCTGCATGCGATGGAGAGCTTGCATATGACTTTCCCCGTATCTTACTTCTAAGGCCTCCATAATCTTGCTGTAATCACGTTCTGTCGCTGATAGTGTCTGCAAAATTTCAGCAGCAGGTCCCTTCAATGCCAATATAAGCGCATTTGCTTTTTGCTGGTTATCTACCCCAGTTGTTGCTATCTCAAATTGCATCTTAAATATTTGATACGATGTGGATCCATCAAATGCGGGTGTTTGTAATCTAGCTGGGGCTGAAGTAGTTGATGGATTGACCATGTTACCTGACTTCCCTTGTGCTATTTCTTGGCGTAATTCACTTGAAAGTTTGCGTAATTTCTCTTCATGTTCCTCGGTAACTTTCCGCAACTCCCTTTCCACGTTGTTGATTTTCACCTCCGCACTGGATATACGTGACTCGATTACTTCACGTAGTTTTTGTTGATCTAATTTTTGTTCTGCGGCCAGTTTTTCTTGTCGGGCCATCAGATCGTTTCCTTGTTTGGCGATCATATCAGCAAGTTGTTGTTGTTGATCTACTTTTTGTTCTGCTGCCAGTTTTTCTTGTCGGGCCATCATATCAGCAAGTTGTTGTTGTTGCTGTACTTTTTGTTCTGCTGCCTGTTTCTCTTGTCGGGCCATCATATCAGCAAGTTGTTGTTGTTGCTCTACTTTTTGTTGTTGTTGCTGTGCCATCATTTCTTTCATCAACACCATCATCGGATCAATTACTGGGGTATTCTGAACTGGAGCTTCGTCCGGCTCTATTTCTATGACTTCTGTGTTTTGGCCTGCTTCTTCTAAAACTTTACGCAACCGAAATGCAAGTTCTGCCTTCGTTCCATGGATTGGAGCATTCCTTTTCTTCAACTCATCCTTCAGCTGGGTCTGGCTGAGATCACTAATATTTACTGTCTTGACCATTGTTCCAATAATCCCACTTCTGACACCACTGTAACGACTCTTCGTTGGTTCTTTTAGATTATTGAACAAACACGACAGTAAAAGACAGATCTTTAGTTAACAGAATCTCAAACTTTATTTGTCATCAAATTACAGCAGCTTCCGTTTTTCCTTACAATAAATTCCAGGGTCTCCAATTTATGTACACTAAACTTCACCGCTTTTCCACAATTTGAATCAATAATATTCGGAATGGTAAAATCTGTATTTACTATTCCACTAAGTTCAGATTCTTTCTCTATTAGTACCCAGGCTCAGATACCACCGATTATTCCTTAAACTTGCGAATATTTATAAACACTTTTAATTGCAAAAGTAAAACTGCCTCTCTGATATTTTTGTTTGCTTATTTATATCGAAAAATAAATAAATCGAAACTTCTATAATCCACTAGAAATCAATACTACGTAGTCCGTACATCTGAAATAGGCCACACCTGTTTTCATTCATACTTGCATTTGTATTAGCGAACTCAAATTTAATTTATGCAAAATGTATTAGGTAACTCCTTTTAATTCATTAATGTAAACATTTGTATAACAAATTTAATTTACATTAATTTATGCAATACAATTTGCAATACAAGTAAAAGATTGAAAAAGGAGTTAACTTTCAATTCATGAATGAGTAAATAAAATTAACCCATTCTGGACGAAGTTTATTACATTATGTTATGTTATGTTATGTTATGTTATGTTATGTTATGTTATGTTATGTTATGTTATGTTATGTTATGTTATGTTATGTTATGTTATGTTATGTTATGTTATGTTATGTTATGTTATGTTATGTTATGTTATGTTATGTTATGTTATGTTATGTTATGTTATGTTATGTTATGTTATGTTATGTTATGTTATGTTATGTTATGTTATGTTATGTTATGTTATGTTATGATATGTTATGTTATGTTATGTTATGTTATGTTATGTTATGTTATGTTATGTTATGTTATGTTATGTTATGTTATGTTATGTTATGTTATGTTATGTTATGTTATGTTATGTTATGTTATGTTATGTTATGTTATGTTATGTTATGTTATGTTATGTTATGTTATGTTATGTTATGTTATGTTATGTTATGTTATGTTATGTTATGTTATGTTATGTTATGTTATGTTATGTTATGTTATGTTATGTTATGTTATGTTATGTTATGTTATGTTATGTTATGTTATGTTATGTTATGTTATGTTATGTTATGTTATGTTATGTTATGTTATGTTATGTTATGTTATGTTATGTTATGTTATGTTATGTTATGTTATGTTATGTTATGTTATGTTATGTTATGTTATGTTATGTTATGTTATGTTATGTTATGTTATGTTATGTTATGTTATGTTATGTTATGTTATGTTATGTTATGTTATGTTATGTTATGTTGTGTTATGTTATGTTATGTTATGTTATGTTATGTTATGTTATGTTATGTTATGTTATGTTATGTTATGTTATGTTATGTTATGTTATGTTATGTTATGTTATGTTATGTTATGTTATGTTATGTTATGTTATGTTATGTTATGTTATGTTATGTTATGTTATGTTATGTTATGTTATGTTATGTTATGTTATGTTATGTTATGTTATGTTATGTTATGTTATGTTATGTTATGTTATGTTATGTTATGTTATGTTATGTTATGTTATGTTATGTTATGTTATGTTATGTTATGTTATGTTATGTTATGTTATGTTATATTATAGCAGCCAAATTAAATTTAGATGCTGAAAATCGGAAGAGCCAAGAATTTAATATGCTTATTAATAGAGTTGTTACCGCGCTTATAAGAATTGAATTTAGAGATTTGTTTTGATATCTTTGTTCTCAAAAGCAAGTTTGTTTGGCTAGGTAGACAGCCATCGCGGACGTAGCAATTCAGAAGAATGCTTACATACGAACGTACATAGGTGGGAGTTGTGCTTTTGAAAAAGAAAAGTAAGGAGAATTGTAAACAGGTAAGGCAAATAATAAATTGACAAATAGTGTTTGAGGGGAAAATCAAGGATAGGCAGGGAAACTAGACAATGGTAATGCGGTTTGATTGTGGTTTATAATGGAGTGATTTTTTAAGAAATGAATTTGCTGTTTGCGTAAACTTCTTGTGTAAATTGTAAGAATATTGTTCATCATTAGTCTTTTATTTCAATTTACAATTCTTAACAATTTATTTTATGTTTTACAGGCAAAATTCCTTTGTTGATTTTACAATTTAAAAAAACGCTGTTTTATATATTCAAAATAACTTTTAAAATTTATTAAACAATTGTTTTTTCTTATTAATTTTCTCTAACATGTTTCGATTATATATCATCTTCAGAGAGATATTTTGCAACATTTTTCCAGTTGCAAAATATCTCTCTGAAGATGATATATAATCGAAACATGTTAGAGAAAATTAATAAGAAAAAACAATTGTTTAATAAATTTTAAAAGTTATTTTGAATATATAAAACAGCGTTTTTTTAAATTGTAAAATCAACAAAGGAATTTTGCCTGTAAAACATAAAATAAATTGTTATATAGTGATTTTACCGCACTCCGAAAACAAAAATTGAAAATTACAATTCTTAGAATTTTTTTCGAAATAATAATCATTTATTTTACTCCTAGAACAAACATAAATCTAATCATCGATTCGTTTTCAAACGGTTGATGTATTAAATTACCAAAAATACAACAATTTTGTTTAAAATTAATCAAGATAAAAAAATATTAGAACAAGTTAAAAATAACAATTTTAATGAGTCATCGTATTACATTAATTTTCTTTTACAATTTTTCCAAAACAACGCTTATAAAATATCCATTTTGTTTTTGTTCTTATACCGTAAAAGGCTTTGTTTTCATTGTTTTCAGTAGCAATTTTATTTTTACCTTCACATTTTATCGTCATTCAACTCAAGTCATCTAACTCATAAAGCTTTTATGGAAAATTCTTAAATTACCGAAAAAGGATAACATTAAAATGAATAAACGCTTTTTGTGAAAGCTTCAGAGCTTTAGGAATCATTGTTGTTTTTTCTATGTTTCTTTTTCTAGAAATTTCAATACAAATATATTTTTAGATTGTACGAAGGGAAACTTGGACTTAATATTTTATATTTTCGTCATAATGTTTTTATAGATTTCAATAAGCTTTTTCTGGCATTTAGTGTTTAAGCAGGTGGATGTAGTCAACATAGATCTCAATTGTTTAGCACAAAACATTTGTTTGATTATGTTTGAAACTAATTTGAATGACTTCTTAGTTCAATGATTAAGAAGTTAAACCTTTGATAACATTACAGGTTAGGGCAAACTTCTAATTGTTTCATTTATAAAATTCTCATCGTGCAGTGTTGTTGCCATGAGATTACCGCTCCATTTGAGTTCTACTATCAACTATTCGTAGCTGATGTTAACTGTTAAAACTATAGTGTATATTCGTTTAATACGTGCAAGTTCTGATAGAAATTCAAATGGTCGAGGTGTTTAAAACATACAATTTCACTGTTATTTTATCTCCAGCCAGTGCTCAAGGAGAGGCGGTATTTAGTTATATGTAAATGTGAGGGTAGAATGTGCTAACAAACTTTATACTTGTGTTTGTATACATCTCCAAGCTCATCGGTACCACATAACAAAAGGTTTACGGTGCATAAAAGCGAACAATCGCGCTAAACTATAGCTAGCGTAATTCGGGTAAGCTAGACCCGTATCACAGTTTCGAAACATTATGACCACTGATGGTCAATTTGGTCATGCAGGTTCCCTTCTTACTTAATTATGTTTGCAGACTGCGTTCCATATAGAAACGTAGGCAGTCAACAATTGTCTCTCAACTGTATTAATTTTTAATTCAGTTATTTTTATAGTTTAGGCGATTAGTTTTATATAAGTATTCAGCCCATAGAATATTTTTCCAAGTCATTAACCATATTGGTTTCCAGTTTATGACAATACACTCAAAAAATATGTTTGTAAAATTAACCGAAATCTCCATTGATTCATCATACGTTTCTTTTAGTTTTGATCCTAGAAACTGTTCGTTGAGTTCAACAAATTAATGTCAGTTAAATTTATTATATCTAATATTTTTTACGAACAGTTCGACAATTTAACAGATGTTTGTTGATTATTACGAACAAAAACAACAATCAGACTGTTAAAATAACGAACTCGTTTGTTAATTTTTGTCATTTTATTTTTACAACCAAATTTAAACATTTTTTAGCAATTTGTTTGTTACAATGACGAATGCTGTTTTATAATTACAAACTGATACTCGAACTGGCAAGTGTAAATAGACTTCTATTTCCGAATAATTCAGCAACGAAACAAAGATCAATTGAAAAAAGAGAAAATCGATATTCCGTAGTCAATATCCTCTATAGTATGTTGAAAAACAAAATTTATATTATATCGGATTATGAATCAAATTGTTTGTTTTAAAAAATCACAATCAAATTTATTAAATTTATAATTCAAAAACAATAAATAAATTAACCAAAATGTTATTCATAATAATATGTTTTCAATAGTTCAGTTTTTTTGAAATTAGATAAAACAATTGCAAGAAAAAAAAATAATTGGAATAAGTTTTTTTTTGCTAATTGGTTTTGAAATTATGTCAAAATAGGAAAGCAATTAAAGAAAACATTTTATTAAAAAAATAATTTATTTTTGTTAATTATTGTTGGAAAAAAATCCCGTTACAACATTTGGCACCGAAATATGGAGACTTAACGTTTTTTGTAATAATTGGCAAAGGCCCGTTTTGAAAAAATCAGCTTGGTTTTTTTGTAAAACCAAGTTATTAAATTATTAAATTTGTTAAATTTATCTTTGAAACATTTTGTAGTGAAGAGCTTCTTCATGGCATAGCAACGAAGTGGCATAGCAGGTCGCGCACCTGGATGAGATTTATTTAGCCCCAAGCTAGCTTCAGCCTATAGGGTCGAGAAAGAAATCCTGCTGCTCCATTACAAATAACAGTGTTGTACGCGTATATTTAGGTAAGAACGGATTAAACAAACAGCAAGTGAAAAAGGTAGACTCTGGCGACAAACATTTGTGAATAACAACCACGACCGTCACGTCCCACCCCCTTATTCAATAACTCATGTACACACTCGCACACTGCATTCGCTCACCCACACTCACACCCATACTCACGACCATATTCACACACGCTCTCATACATTTATACATGCCCATATAACTATAGATAAAGCTTACTCACCCCATGGTTAGTCCAGAGCCCCCTCCTTGTTAATCGGAGTTGATCTGCCAATCATCATCGGAAGGACATTATACACGTAAGCGTAGTGATACTTCAGTAGTTGGTCCAGAAGCATGCAGTTAAAAGTTGAATTATATAAGCAGTTGTCGACTTCAATTGCCAAAGTCGGTTATAAAAATATGCGTAATGATACGTAAGTTGTTGTTCCTCAAATAACGTAGTTAAAAGTTGAATTATATAAGCAGTTGTTGACTTCAATTGCCAAAGTCAGTTATAAAAATATGCGTAATGATACGTATGTTGCTGATCCCGAATAACCTAGTTAAAAGTTGAATTATATAAGCAGTTGTCGACTTCAATTGCCAAATTACGTTATAAACGTATTCGTAATAATACGTGGGTTGTTAATCCAAAGGATGGTAGGCAAAGTTGGCTCACGTAAGCACCATATGTATAGCGGTTGGTGAATTCAATTGCGCATGAACAAAATAGAAACATGCGTTGAGATATGCATACGTCCAACTATTCATCTTCTTCTCGAACAAAGGCCAGACAAATCTCCACTGCCCAAATCGATAACCCTTCTCACGGTTGTCAGACCACAAAACCACCTCCTTACAGTTATTAAAACGCACCATTCAATTCGTCACCCAAATCAAAAGTTTTTATTTACGTTAACAGTTTTCTGTATTTAGTTGCTATATTAAATAACATTGGTTGACAATTATACAAGAAAACAGTGACTCTGGTTACTGCTTATAATATAATTTATTTCTTTTTATATTTAATTTAGTTAATTTAATTAATTTGAGAAATTTTAGTACTTAAGTAACCTACGACTTTGAATTATTAGCCAATTATGTTTTAACAATTAATTGTAAATTACTTAATGATTTAATCAGTATAATTTCACATATTTTTACTATATATAATAGTTAGTTCAGTTTGTGTTCCGAATTTTGGTAATCAAAATCATTAAATTCGCCCTGCTAATTTAACTGTAAAATTTGAAATTTGAATCGATTATGCAATCAACAAAAAATTTTGGCACATAACACTTCACATACAGTTATTTTTATTGTTCCACTCTTAGTACTCAAAATTTTAAAACTGATTTGATTATGTCCTTCTGCGATTAGACTACTCATTCAAGCATAAAAACGAGCTATCAGATATAATATTTACCGTAACTTGTTTCTCGTTTAGAAATGTATCAATAAAGTTTTATTTTTTAACACTACACGCAAAACTACTTTTTATTAATTAGAATTTTCCATAGGAAATTACTGGGAGTGTAATTTAATTTAATTTGACCGATCAAGGTCGATGAAAACATCCAAAACCGCAAAACTAATCACCTCGGAACTCTGAATTGTATAATTTGTTATTCTAAAAATTTGACTAGATACCACAACACGAATATTTCAATAGTACTATCACGGAAAAAAAAGTCACAGACAAGAAATAGATTTTATTTTCAAGCATATTTTAAAAATCACAAACATTTTTCACGCGTTTCAACAATGTCTGACAATCTGTCAAAAAAAAAACATATTCCACAAAAATGAATAACATACTAAGAGAGCGAGGACATCTGGCGGTATCTATTTATAGTAAAAAAATGGTAGCATTCCCTGGTAGCTTGTTTGAAACCCACTAAAGAGTCTGTTCAACTAACTTGTATTAAAAAAAATTGGAAAAGAATTATAAAAACAAATATTGATTACGAAACGATTGTAAGAAATTAAATATGGAAATAGCGCGATTACGAATTAATGATCTTACTTAATTTTAAACAGAAACCATTGCGACAGACGATTACGATCGGAATATAAGAAACTAGGGTTGAAATGGTGAAAACAACTACAAAGCCTTGTGATAATGCATATTCAATGCGTGTGGGAAAGTTATGTGACTCGAAATTGCGAATAATGAATAACAGCTTCAGTACAATTTTTAAGAAGTTTTGGATATATATTAATTTTTTTTGAAACAATTATGTTTTTGGTTAAACAAGGGGCGTGACGTTGTGAGACTGCAACGGAGACGTAGGGATAAGCCACAAGGTCCAGAGGTCAGGTCTTCTGAGTCACTGGTCGTTGCGGACAAGGCGCTGGAACAGACAGTCCCATTGCCTTAGCTGGTAAACCAGGCCAAAATAAATGGGATAAGGAAAACTCGCACAAAGATAGAAGCTGAAGCAGCGCTTTCTGATCTAGATAACATAGCACCCTCTAACATAACAGGTGGTCATAGGTTGCCTATGTCCTATTTTGGATATGCGATCGACCGATAGATTGATTTTCCCCTTTACCTCGCAGAAGTTTTTGATCGAAAAGAGTGGTTACTATTGTGATAGCACCTTGACGCTGACCAGTAGTACCATTCTTCAAAACCACAAGCTTCTTTGATAATGTGAAGGGGAAGCCAAATTATATTTTTCTGGTTGTTATTTTACTATTTTTAATATTCATTGAGTTTTTCAAATCTTTCTTTAAATTGTAATAGTATCTATGACCATGGAAGCCTAGAGTTAGAGTCTGGTGCTCTGCAACGCTCTCGAGGAATGGCATTAGTTTTAATGATAATAATTTACTTTAGGTTGAAGAACCATATCTAAGTCGGTAGAATCTGTTCGTTTAGATAATTATTTTTCTCTTTTACGGAGCCAATTCAGTCAGATCTAACATACCATTTCTGGAGGGGGTTCTCAAGTGCAAGATTTTTACTCATGTAAAAATGATTTAAGTATTATAATTATTATTTTATGTCATCAGGCGGGTTCAGGTTTGGAAATCTTTTATTCTTTTATAAATAAATAAACATAAACTTTGTTATGAAACATAAATATTCTTACAAATATATTATAAAACAAATATTTTTACAAATATATAATTAAATAAATAAATAGTTTTTTTATTTATTTATTTGCAAAACTATTAAATTAAAAATTAAATGCTTAAATTATTTCTAAGATTTTTTAACTTAATAGACATATTTTAAAACAAAACTATTGATCCACTTTTATTAAATTGTTTAGATCGACATTTTTAATCTTTACAATTAAATTATTTAATTGGTGAGCACCAAAAATTTTACACTTTTTAACACATTTACTTGGCGCAATCCACTGGACATTTTGGCATTTTTTTTAAAATCTGTGTTCTTATTTCACTAAATATCAGACCATTAATCTTTTAATTTTTCCCCATTTAAATGTAATCATTTTGATTTTCATTTATTTTACTTGACTAGGAAAATCAACGAACAGTTTGTAGTATTTTTAAAAAAATTTTAAAAGTAGAAAACTTGCATTTAACAAAGATGTTGGACAAAACAATTAAATTCAAATAACATGTCGTGTGAGTATATTCAACAAACAATTGTTTGTTGCATTTTACCTACAATATTTTTCAGTATAATTACATTTTAAAAAGATTATGAAACCTCTACTGGCATCAAAACATCACCAATGCAAAATTAAAAACAAATGAGTTTACTTATCTTGGATATATTTACTTAAAATGACACAACATTTTCTTATATTCATAATAATAGGTTTAACTCAATGCAGGCACATTCAAAGTTATTCAAATTAATTGAATATTTATCACAATAAAAAGACTCACAATTAAGAAATCCTGCTTAGAGATGTCTCTCCCTCAAACTCTTCTAACTCCTGTATTTGGTTTTATAATTGTTGTCAATTAATAATTTGGTTTTATAATTTTAATAAATTTAACTTTCCATCTCGTAATCGATCTTTTGAATTCATAAAATCTAATCTAATGCGTGAATTAGTTCCCGCCCAAGAAGAAGGGAGAACTGCCATGTTAACTATTTTTCTATATTAACTATGTTAACACTTCACTCTCAGTCACCAAGTACATCAACTCCAGCTCAAAATAAAAGTTACTTTAATTTTCTTCTCTATTTTGTTTTTATTTCATTTTTTTCTAATTTCATGTACTTTAACTTTCGTTTTCTTCTCACAATTATCACAATATTGTTTTATTGAACCATTAGGTTTTTCTACATTACTGTTAACCACTAAAATTATTAATTATTTGTTCGCATGTAATCTTAACTAAAATATTTGTTTTTCAAAGGCAAATAGTGTAGACTATAATAACCTTAACCAAATAAAATTTTCTTTTCTTTTGAGCTTATCATAAAAAGCAAAATTCGTGTTTACTTCGAAAAAAATACCTTAACCCTCTGTTTCAGCTCTTAAAATCCAACCTCTCGCACAAATCCAACTCAATTCGAACTGCTTAGTCAAAGCTGCTTTTTCAATCCAAAAAAGATCGTCACCATATTTGGATTATTCATCAAATTCTTTGTTTCCTATGTTCACATAAATATACGAAAATAAATGGAAAATAAAAAGAACATAATACTGTCTGGAAGTGTCAGATGTACTTCATAGAACACAACCGGTAAGATGGCGCCCAACGTGGGGCTCAAACCCACGACCCTGAGATTAAAAGTCCCATATTGGGCTCTATCTTGTAGGTTAAGTGTAAAATTAACATAATCACTTATATTTTATTACAGCACAAAATAAATTAGAATTTATAACATATTATACAAAATTATCTTCTATATTAAATTTCCCTGTGATGCACCTCAATACATTTTTTTGTATAGTAGTCTCCCTCTATTTTTCATGAGTTTGTCTCCACGTCCAAAATTTTCGAATAATTTATTATTCGCCGGATGTTTGTTTTTTTCAAACGTGTAATAGCTGGGATAGCGGGAGCTATTACTTTGAAACTTATAAGAAAAGGTGCCGGTAGAGGGTTGAAGACCCTAGTCATCTTTGGAACTGCCCGGCCCTCGCTAACGCAATTCACACCCACACACCCTCACTATTAGTAGTTTATTACGACATGTTCTTAAGGTTATTATTCATTTTATAGATTTAGTTTTATATATTGTGAAAAAATTTGACTATAAGAAGTACTAAACATTATTACTTACTCTTAGCCTAATGCAGCTGCTGGTTCTATCGGCGTTGTCTTCTGTGGTGTTCCCAGGTAAAAATAATATAAAGACACGAGGCTTCCACTAAATTTTGTTTTTATTTAATTTTCTTTTATTTCATACTGATATCATTTAAATTATATGTTTTAAATATTTCTAACCATCACAAAAACACCAATTGTTTCGGTTTCTTATATATATATAATCTTGGATTTAGTCATTTAAATATCCACAAACAAACATATTTGGTTACTTCACTTTTCTTAAAAAAACATATATGTACAATGAAAATTTTGAAACAATAAAAGAAATAAGACCACGAAGGTGTTGGACTGGATTTAAGAAATGCAAGTGACGATGGTGTGAGAACGGTAACCATAGGGTAACACGTAATAGGGATAACGGGGATTTTTATTTCCTAACAAACGTCAAAAATATTGTTTACTTAAAATTATAGTTATTCTATGTTAGGTAAGTTCTTTTCTATAGTTTTAAGAACCAAAATGATTAAACTATGTTATGACATTGTAAGTCAAAAATTAGACTTATCTATTAAGTATCCAATTGACTCTAATACGTAACGAAATATTTGAATGATCAAACAGTAGGATACTTTTTGGTGCTGCTCACATAACTCACTGCGCTTATATTTGCTTCTTTTTGTTTGCTGCTCCATAGCGTTTTCTGTCCCACACATTACCACAAATTATAAAATTATGTAGATCCGGGGTCGAATAGCGTTGCATCACACTTTTTAAAAACAATATGGATTAATATAATAATTTAATAAGAAATCAACAACATATATGTTGCAGGCAACATGCTGAAGTTTAAATGAATTAAAACAATTTACACAAAAATGAGTTTTCCCAGCCAAGTCTTAAACGGCCAATAAAAATTTTTACGATCACGGTATTATAATTTCATATACATCTCATTAATATCCCACAACCTTAATCTCGTTTGAACGATTTTTTTATTACATAAAATTCCCATTAAAATTGTTATTACAAAAACCAAATACGAAAATGATAGAAGTTCGAATATAAAAATATAAAAAAAAATTATTAAGAAGAATTTTCCATAAAATTTTATTATCTATGTTGGAAAAAAAAAAAGAAAACAACAACAGTAAATGTATCACAGAAAAAAAAAGTTAAATGTTTCGTATTAAGACATTCAATCTAATAATGTAATCTAATCGTATCTCAGCATTAAACAACCACAATAAATGAATCATCCTCTCTAGCTTTTTTCCCCCCATGTTTTTGCATTTTTTTGGTTTTGTTGTTTTTTATTGTTGAATATTTTGCATTCTTTTGCAGTTAAATGAAAATAATTTTCATGAAGTGAATAAATTTACTTTAAGTTTTGTTTTTATTTAAATTTATTTTATTTTGTTTGAAAAGAAAAAAAAACGGAAAAGTTTTGAGGGTGTGTTTCGACTGATAAATGATTTGAAAAAATATAATCGTGTTCCGCTTCATGTTTTTAATGAAGTGAAATAACTTAATTTTGTAAAGAAATAAGTTTTGAGTTTGAACAAAGCTTTAGATGGCTTAAATGAAGACGGTGTGAGGATATAAAACAAATAATTAAATTACATACAAATCTGAAATCATCTAATCCAACTTTATTAAATTGACAGAGCTTTTAAAGCGTATCGATATTTTTATTTTTTTAAGTTTGATTTGCCTATACATCTTTAACAATGCTGGTCGCACAATTCATTAAGTATTCATTAAAAATACATTACTCTAAACTAATTTATTTTTTATTTTTTGATACGGTTTCTTCTCAAGAATAAACATAAAATATGGAAACTATTCTGTTTAAATTCACTACTTTATAGTGAAAAAATAGAATCTTTTTCTGTTGTGTGGGTGATAAATTTCGTGATCGCGTACCTCTTTGTTGATCGTGATGGTTAATTTAAATTTTTTTTAAATGTATGACTTTCGTTTTTAACGGGAACGATTACGAATAAAATGAACCTTTTACTGTGGCCATTCTGCGATGTACTGTACTGTAGATATTCTGTGCTGCTAGGTAGTACCATTCGTGATTAATTAAGCTGGTTTCACTTCCGCTTTGGGCTAAACTACATTATTATTTTCTTATTTTGATTTGTTCAAGTTAGAGGATAATCCCATTCACGATCTTTTGATAAAAAAATATTTTAATATTTTATCTTCCACCCCAAATAAAACAATCGTAATTATTAAAAGAAATTCAACTAAATCAAATGCCACCGAAAAGAAATGAAATCAAAATTTATCACCAATTAAGATAATATTTACGTTTTCCTGCACAAAAACCAAAATGATTAATTCAAAAATACCAAAAAAAAAAAATCTAATATCTTGAGAGTTTTTTTTATGACTTAATTTTTCTTTATTTTCCTATATTTTATTTGCTCTTTTAATGACATTTTTCGTCTCTTGTCAAGAAGAAAAACACGAAATAAAAGAAACCTAATGAAAAGAAAACCAAAAATTAATGTAAAATTTAATAACGAAAAAATGAAACGAATTTAATTAATTTCTACACCTTTATTATTTTATTGTTGTATTGCGGTAAAGGTATCGTAATAAAAATCTAATATAACAAAACCGAAACGTTGTAGAAAAAACGCAATAAAAATTAAATTAAAATTTATTTTTAAATTTAAAATAAAAATATTAATAATGAAAATTAGGGGATGGATGGATGGTTAACGTGGAAATTCGAGTTGAATAAAATTGATTGAGTGTAGGAGGGTGCAAGTTAGATTATCTTTAATAACCTTTAAAGATAAATTACATGTTTTTTTGTTTCAAAATTTATATAGGAGTAGATATCATCAAAAACTCGTTTAATCTAAATTTGGAAACAGAAATATTTTCTAATCTAATTTTTATAAAGTTAAAACTTCCCTAGGCGTATCATAATTACCTTAATGATGGATAATAATCAAAATAAAAACAAAAGAAATTACTGAGAAGAACAAGATTTTTTTTTTCATTTAAGAACCCTTGTATAATCATCATAATGTTTTTGTCCCAAAGTAACCATAATATCCTTTATGTAAAACAAAATTATTGCATCATGAGTTTAACGTATTTCGATGGAAAGAGAATTCTGACATTAAAAGAAGCAGTAAAATAATTTATATATTCTGTATTACATGGGAACTAAAAATATTTTTCTAAAAAAATCCATTCTCTTGCAATTTGGCATAATTTCAAAACTTCAATATGAAAATTAGCATTATGTTTAATGTATGCAGTTGTTAACACAAGGGTTAAACAACCCAGCTAAACCATCGAAAATATTGGAAATTTATTTCAATTTATTCTAAGAAATAAAATTACATTGGAGAAAAACAACAAAAGAGAAAATGAATTTTCTTGAGAAAAAAAACGTAAAATATAAGAAAATTGTTTTATTTTTGAATACAGAAAATGGATAGATATATTTTGCATAAGTAAATTACCTTATTTGAATTTAAAAAAAAAATGCAAAAATTTTTCATTAGGTTAGCATGTCTTCTTTATGTAGAAAAACTTGGTTTTTCTTGTTTTATATAGTTGGTAACGTGAAAAATATTATCCATAAATTTGGTATGGAAAAGTTGTTTAAATTTCAAGGATTTATTTTTTCGAATATAAACATTGAACTCGTGTTTGGGGACGATAACGCCAATCAGCAAAGGAGGACCAAATAATGTTTGCTTAGTTTTTTCATCAAAACTGTGCCAATAAAAATGTGTAAGTCCATTTTATTTTTAATTTATATGAAAAATTCACTTAGTTCCATCCAATTTTGACCGGATTGAATTGAACCGATTAGCTGTGTAATCTAATCCTCAGACTCCACTAGAAGTTTGAAAGTCTTTGTATCTGCTTGGTTTAGTTATATCCGATCATCGTAAGCCCGTAAAATTTTTTTGAAAAAAAAACATTTGAAAAGAATACAAAAATACAAATTTTCAGAGAAACAAAATTTATTTAATAATAATAATGATATAAAAAGAGAGAATGGAAAAATTGTATTTTACATTTTTTAAAATGACTGGTTTCATTTAACTTTTACAAAATAATCGTTTTATAATATAAAATTTATGAATTTAAATTTGTTTGCAACCAAAACTATGTGCGAAAGAATATTTTTTTTTAAGTGAAGGAAAACAAACCAAAAAACAAACAGGCACTTTAAATAATTAATTTTAGTGATGTAAAAAATTCACTATATTTTTTTAATATTTTTTGTTTGTCTTGTTCCTTGTCGGCTCATTGATATTTAAATTTACTACTTTATAATATTAAGAAAATTATGAAAAATTAATATTATTTTTCATATGTAAGTCAAATATTTAAATTTTTTGAATTCTGTTTTTTAAGGGTTCCGTTTTATATAAAGAACCCTCTTGGTGAGAGTATAACGTGCTTTTTGCATTTCTTCGATTATCTCGTAAACCATAAGCCCTATGGACTTGAAATTGATGACGGGTTAAAAAGATGACGAGATAGCGGGTTAAAAATTAATTGAAGTTGTTTTCGTTTGTTTTACACAGGTACTATGTGAGACCTTTGAGAAAATTTATTTTTTATCGAGACATGTAGGGTATTACATGTTGCTGATCTCGTTGTTTCTTATAAATATCGTCACCAGCAGTGCTCGGATGAAATCAAGTCCATAATGCCTCAGAAATATGTTTTTCCCCGTTTCATTCGGTTTGTGCGAGCGGTCGAACTGTCGAGATTACTCACTGTCATAGTAATAGAATGCAAAGAGATTTCTTTGTGCGTACATCGTACAAATGGAATGCTTTGCCCGAGTCAATAGTCTCGAGTGCCTTCAATCCACAAAGAAAGCGTCCACCTATACCTCAAGACGCATGTTATTGTGGGACCTACGTCTTAAAAGGTATCTATGTGTTGTTGTGACACATTTTGTAACTCCTACTACACAACACTTCTTATTAAAAAAAAAAATTATATGTAAGTGCTCCACAGTATGCGTTAAAAATATACTTTGAAATTTTACACGTCACCATTTTTTATATAATTTTGAATAATGACGTTTTCTTTATATATGTTTCTTACCTCGATTAGCTCCGAAGCTAATTGATCGAAACTGTTCAAATATATTTGGAATGATAAAAAAATAAGTAAGTTTTTAATGAAAAACATAGAAAAGTCAAATACTCATAATTATATTAAGTAAGGGGGTAGGCCAAATGCATTATGAGGGCCAAAAACACCATTTAAAACCCGGTTAAGTGATGCGTCATTTGAACGAGAACTTAACATAAAACTGTAAAAAAAATCCACAGAGGAAGGAAATATGATAAACTCTGAACGAAAATTATAACACGTCTCAATCAATTATAATTCTGTGTTATTAAGGGATGGGAGTGGGAAGGGTAAACAAAAGTTTTTTTGACCCAAATGAGTGGGGTGTCATTTGAAAGAACACCTGATTTAAGAAACCTTGCAATTTAATTTTTAGAAGTTTGCAGTGCATAGTTTTTAAGTTATTGTCAAAAAAGTACAACTTTCAGAACGTAACCCCCCTCTCCCCTATGTTTCGACGCTGGTTGCTAGAAAAATTTGAAAAATTTTGTACGATAGAAACTTTGGTAAATTTTAAACGAAAATTATAGTGAAGTCTCAAATAATTATATTTTTATGTTCTTGGGAGATGGGAATGCAGAGGGGTGAAGAAAAGATATTTTGACCCCGATGAGTGGGGTTTTATTTGAAAGAGCGCCTAATTTAAGAAACATTGAATTTTTCGGGGAATTTTATGGGGCAAAATTATATTCTTAAAAAAGTGAATTGTTTCTAATTAGTCTGTCTTTCAGCGTCAGAAAGTTTGACCGTTTTCCCCGCATACACTCCGACGCTGAGAGACAGACAAATTAGAAAAAATTCACTGAGACATTTCACATAAGTCTGTTTTCATATTCGGTATTTTTGAAATATGTTGCCAGCAGATAACTGTGTTATCAATAATTAATTTCCCTACTTTATGAGGAAATACATCGAGGCCCATAAACTTGTTTTTTTTTATTATAATTTAGGTAAGGTTTTTTCCATTTTACTATACGGAATGCTTTTTCTTAGCCACATGCAAATCGGTGTATCATCATTAATCTCCATATCATCAACAAACAATTTGCCAAAAAATTTTCATTTAGAAATCAAATGATTAATGCAAACTGTTGCAACGATTTTCATATAATAAGTCAAAACAAAATGACTTATTTAATCTACCATCAATGAGTCGTGTCGTCCAAAAACAACAATTTAGACAAATCAGACCAATCAACCATGCAAGATTTACATTGATAATCAATTCGAATTTATTTCAGTAAGTCTATTTACTACAAGTGATTGACAACAGGAAGAATGACTTTTGCCAGTAGAATTTGTATGGGTATGGTGAATCGAATTCCGAAATTGATTCAACAGCTGTACAGTTACAAAACGGTGTAGCTGAGGCAATCACATGTGATGTTTATGTGAAAATTAAATTTAGTTCAATTAATTACAAATATGTACTTCTATTTTGAAATGAAAAATTCATGATATAAGACCTTTCAGTAAATTTGTTTCATGGAAATAGTTATAAACTGTATTCAATAACTGTTATATTGCATGTAACACTTTATATATTAAATAAACCTCATTCTGTTTCAGGCAAATAAATTGTCTCAATCATCATGAAATTGTTTGCAAGCATTTTTTCTTGGATTTTACATGTCGATTGTTACACTGCTCACTAATTACATCACATAATTAATAAGATAACAAAAATAAACAACAACACATGGGTTCACTATTGAAACCTCATTCACTGAATCTATTGCGTTCCCTTTTTATTACAAAGATGTTTTCTTAATTTGTTTTTTAAAAATCGAATTAGCAAACTATAATTTTCACTACTTCGTATTTTTTCTAATATTTCCAACATTTTCACAGAATTTCTCCAATATTTTCAAAAACAACGATCTTTTCAAAATGTTTGGTAGTTTTATAATTAAAGGATATTTACTAGCAGAAGCTATATTTTCAATAAGACGTTTTAAGGGTATTGGGTCTGCCCCACAAATGTATCAAACAACTAGTTAACTTATTGAAATTGAAATTATGACTAAAATACTTTGGTTCAACACTTTACTTTCGTTCAACAACACCTTTTATAAACAGTCCTTCGGTGGTGCGATGCACAGTGGGATTTGTTCATATAATGTTTGGCAAAAAATATGAGTGCTCGTAGAATGTTGAAATTTTGCTCTGAGCCTTTGGTTAGCTCAATTAAGCAAAAAATATAAAGTTTCATCAAAATTGGCCACGCCCACTACCCACCGCCCATAGAACCCAAAATTTATTTTTATGCCCAAAGTTTTTGAAATTTGGCACAGAGCCTTTTATTACCTCAATTAAGAATAAAATAAAGTTTCATAAAAATTGGGCACGCCCACTACCCACCGCCCATAGAACCCAAAATTTTATGATTTTATGATTTTATAAATTTTATGATTTTATAAAAGATTATTAATTATTTAAACTTTTTTTTTTTTAATTGATAATATGGAGTCTTACCTTTCATTTTATTATAGCGGGAGCACCTAGCACGACAGAGCAACCTTTTTTTTCTTCCAAGGAAGTTTGCAATCACGGCACATTATAGAACAAATTCTATTCTATCATATCTTTCAAACCATATGAGCGAACTTTATAATTTTTTTTTAAATTCGCAGAAAAGGCTATATTTGAAAATAATCACTATTTAAATTAGAGCAATAAAGTTATCTTACGTACAAACACTATAGAAGTGCGTAAACAATTTTCAATATTTTGGACCAAAATTTACATGTGACTTTACTTCATTATTTCAAAGACAAATAAACTTTTTTTCGGATACAATTTATGGATTCTTCATACTGAATCAATTTTCTACAAAACTGCATCATTACATTTTTAAATTTTATGTGTCGAAAAAATTACTTATTGCACAAAAAATCCCACTGTGCGATGGCCAGCCTATTAGTACCAATCCTAGCCAATTTATTAATGACCAAACTCTTAAACATCTCGATCCCTCAACTCAACTATTCTCCCTCATTAACTTTTAAATATGTAGATGACCTACTTTTTACCTGTCCTCACTCCCAAATTGATACCATATTTGAAATTTTGAATTCTTTTCATCCGAGACTATCCCTCACGTACGAAGGTCAGTTAGACACCAAACTTAACTTTCTTGACATGACTTTATACATAATCGACGACAGGTCCATAGACACAAACTGGTTTGCTAAACCCACCAGCAAGTACAGACTTCTTAATTTTCTGTCCTCCCATTCTTTCTCACAGAAGCGTAATATTGTTGTTTCCACCATTAGAGAACTCTCAAACTCAGCTCACGTAAGTTTTGGAATGACAACCTGTCCATCATAAGAAAGGGGCTCACCAAGAACAATTATCCCATCCATCTAATTGAGAAACACATCCAAAAATTTTTGAATGCCCAGGGCAGGCCCCTCCCTTCTTCAACCAAGTACTCAAGCCACATCTACACCCAACTCATCAACTATCAGTCCTCCCACTCCACCAATCAACAATATCGCTCAACGTCTTATTTTTTACTGCTCTCTAATTTACATAGACAACCTGTCCACTAAAATCAGTCACATTTTTAAAGATTTCATCCCTACAGACACCTTAAAAATTATTTTCCGCTCACCCAACTCAATTAAAAACAATTTCTTCTTAGCCACCAAAGACAGAACACCTACAGAAAAAAGATCCAACACTATTTATAAAATAAATTGTAAAGACTGCACTGGGTGCTACATTGGCGAAACGTCCCAATACCTACACAAACGAATCTACCAACATTCACAGGACTCGAATAAAATAACAACATTAGTACCAAACAATTCGTCACCAAGTAACATTTTTATTCCTTCCATAGTCATTACCTCCCAGGACCAGAACCAACCATCCACATCAAATTTTGCCAACACCCTCCTCCCCCCAATTCAACAACATCCCATTCCACTTCAACAAGATCCCACCCCCATCCATCTCAACCTCCCCCACATCACCTAAGAAAGACTATACAACGGCCCTCGCCTACCACATCAGAGACACTAAACATTCGTTCGACTTAGACAATCCATTGATTTCAACCCCAGAACCAAACCCTAAAAAAAGAGCTATAAAAGAGGCCTTGTTTATCTTATCACATTGCACTGCGGTCAATAAGAAGGCTGACACTTTCGGCATTTCAAAAGTATATATTGATCTGATCAATCAATGCCATTAACATGTCAGCCTTGTTTTCTTTCAAACATATAGCATCAACAGCTCCACAAATCCATTCTATCACAACCCCTTACATCCAACCAGTTCTTCTGTCCGCTCACTGAACCATAACCAATTCAAATTCCTCCGCGCTCAATCCATAACACATCCCTTCTTTCAACATTCCATAATACTGGATTTTCTCTCTTAGTTTATAACAACAAATTTTCTCGTCCTCTTAAAAAATCGGGATCTTGTTTGTTCCCAGTTGTTGTTTATTACGTGTGCGTATAATTTATTAATTTGCATTTTCATATTTTATAATCAAAAACAAAATGTTCTTAAATTTTTAATGTGTTTAAATTTCAAATTGTCTCTTTGCTGTAGTTAAGTTTTAATCTTACCAATAATATGTTTGAAACGTTTTTAAGTTCTTTACACGTAAGTTTATTATTTAACATAATTTCTAGATCTAACCTTGATTTTTTTCTAAACTAATTTTTATATATATTTTCCTGTAGTTCTTGAAAATGACGTGCCATAGCCGTCGAAAATTTGAAGAAAAAATGAAACAATAAAAAATGAAAACTAAAACAGAAATTTATATATCACAACACAATTAATCCACTAAAATAAATTTTGCCGTATATATGAAAAACAATCACGAAATAATTGTTGAAGAAATACAACAACAAAATACTTTTTTATTCGCCTACATATTAAAGTGTTACTTTATTACTGTGATTTGCGGCCTTAAAGTATCACTTTTCAACTATTTATTTTGTTGTCATAGCTACGTCCAAAAAAGTAAAAAGCATTTATATTTGTTTAAATTCTATGAATAATAAAAATTTTTATCAAAGCAACCCTCAAATTCAAAATTTCATTATCCAATTAAAATAGTTGTTATCATTTGTTGTCATAGCTACACAATAATTTGGCAAAAATAATAAATATTTTGTCAAAGGTTACTTGTTCCACATATTTTTATTTTAAAATTTATGAAAATTTAAAATTTTAATTTAAAATAAACTTCTCTTAAAATATTTTGCTTGCGGCGAATAAAAAATAGTATATGATGCACGGACGTAAGCTACTCAACATTCGTCCAAAATCTTTAGCTTTACGTCCTAGCATCATAATGTACTATTAGTTTCTTGCAATAATAAGTATTGGCAAAATTTTGTTTATTATATAATTTTGGTATACTGATTGATATACGTATTCAAATTTGGTTTATGATTAACTTATCCCGCTCCACTTAACCAATATACAGTTGTTTGCAATACGGCTAGGAAATACAATCCTGGTTGACCAGAAGAGAATCTATAATGAAAAAATAATAGATCCCAAAAAATTTTGTACTGCATAGCAAGACTGTCAATTACTATTGATATAGATGGTCACGTTCTTTACTAACGTAAGAGTAGTTTTTATTAGCGCATTTTCTACCGATATTCTATATGTTTGGCTATCTGCAGTTATTTCAATCTTCCTTATCATGTCATCTGAGGCAACTCAGCCACGATGGAAGAGAGTTAATAATTTTTGAATTTTAATCAACAGCGACCCATACTCTAACTTTTCAATCTACCTTTTGCTAGCAAATTTTAGAACGCGTGTTTTTTTATAATTTGACCGATTTTGAGTTTACAACGTTTTTTGTTGTACATGTATTTTTTATTTCTGTTTAGAAATTTATTACAAAACTAACACGAAACATCAATACGTTGTCAGAAAATTATAACAGATCATATATTAACATAATTTAGTAAAAAGATGATACAATCAGCAAACTACTCAAAAACTTCTCCCTTTAGCATTTCGAGAAAATATTACAAAATCACAAACTCATATTTCTTACAAAATTCCAAAAATATTGTAACAATTAAATAAAATCAAACTTTTTTCAAAATTCTAAAAATATTCCAAAATTATTACAAAATCATAGATTAAAAAATCTCAAAGATCAAAAATTCTAAAACTATTGCAAAAATTATAAAAAATTATAAGCAAAATTATAACGAACATAACATCAAAAATTGAAACTCTTTTCAAAATTTCTAGAAGAGAACTGGTTCCATTGGAAAAACAATGGAATCGTAATGGCAGGCCACGCACCTAGTGAGATTATAAACCCGGAGCTAGCTTCAGCTTGTGGGAACGAGTGATCATACCTGCCGTCCAGTACAAATTACCTGTATTGTACGCGTGTATCATTTAGCAACCAGATCGGAAATCAAAAGGAAAGGTGAACAGACTGAGACTCTGGCAGCCTCACAGGTCGAAGAAGCCACGACCGTCACGAACCCCGTAATTTATTTATTTAATACGAAAAGTAGAAACAAAATCATTCATTTCAGACAGACTCACCCCGTTTAAGGAATCCATTCAAAACCGGAATAAAACCTATAAAGAGAGATAAGTAAATATGCACTCACCCCATGCCAGCAATAGATCCCGTTCTTTCTTCCCTGTCGGATTAGTCGATCATCTCTCTCAGCCCACTTGTACGAGAATTAATCCAACTGCTGATTCGAGCGATTGTGGATAAAAGATGAGGAATTGTAGCAACTATACGGTTGAATCTGATGTAAAAGGTTGAATGATGTAAAACTGTTGAATCATGCGATTATGGATGAATGATGAGTAATTGTAGCAAAATAAAATCGTTGAATTATGTGATTGTGGATGAACGTTGAGCAAATTGTACCAATATAAAAGTGTTGAATTATGTACTTGTGGATGAATGATGAGTAATTGTAGCAATGCAAAACTATTAAATCAGGCGATTGTGGATGAATGGCGAGTAATTGTGGCTATATATAACTGTCGAATTACGTGGTACTTTCGGGTAGTCAGAGTAACGAGTAAAAAGTACCGAATAGTTACTACCCGCTCATCACTAATCAGTGATGAGCGGGTAGTAACTATTCGGTACTTTTTACTCGTTACTCTGACTACCCGAAAGTACCGATTACTCATAAAATAAAGTATTCGTTACTAAAAGTACTTATTAGATACAATACAAATACGATTTGTTTTTTCTTTATACAAAAAGAATGAAAGAAAGAATCGAAAAATAAAGTATTCGTTACTTTTTTCGGTATTTTATTTTATACCAAATACATTTTTGTTTTTTTTTTTGTGTTTGAGTGTGAAACAAATGCTTTATTTGCACTTGCTATTTTTATAAGCAAGAAGAGCAACGATATATGTTCAAAATAACCTTAAAAAGTACATATTTTTATTCGAGATGCAAACAGCTGATATTTGGAAATATCTTTTTCAGCTTTTTTTAATTAATTTAAATTTTAAAATAAATATTTAAGTTTTTTAGATTTCCAAAACCTAATTTAGTTAATAAATTAGATTTTACTTGGATTGGAATATTAATTTATTTATCTGAAAAATTCAATAATTTTTTGTAAAAACTTAAAATATATTTAAAATAAAAATAAAATAGCCTTTCTTTTAGTCAATTTAATTTATTTTAATAATGTATTTTACATACATCGTTGTATATATTATCAAATCTAATGAGTATTGAGTACTGACAGTAATTATATCATTTTAAATATGTCTGTATTCGGATTCCGGATATGATTACTTTGTAACGAATAAAGAGTAACGAGTATTTGCTTGAAAAGTAACGAGTACTCATGATTACTCAAAGTACCGCATCTGCACATCTCTGTTGTGGATGAATGTTGAACGATTTGTATGACAAAAATTATAGAAAACTGCTAAATCATTCGAATTTGGTTGAAGGTTAAATAAATGCCGGTTGAATAATCGTAGCAATACAAAACTATTGAACCAGGCGATTGTGGATGAAAGTTGAACAGATTGTAGCACTCCAAAACTGTTGAATTATGTAATTGTGGATGAATGATGAGTAAATTGTTTGACAAAAAAATTATAAAACAAAATTGCTGAATCATGTGAATTTGTTTAAAGGTCAAACAAATGCCGGTACTAAATAACACCGTTGAACCAACCTAATGAGGTTACAGGTTGAAACGTATACGTATTACTATGTAACTGTTGATTCAAGCAACGGTGTAAAAACACCGCACCCGTTCCACCACATTTTTCTAGAATAATAATAAGAAATTCCATCAGAAAACATATATAGTATCCACTATACGGCTAAAAATAATTAAATTCCAAAATGGCTGTAATGACGATAACCCTAAAATTTTAATCTTTTATAAACATACTGTGCAAACCAATGATTTGTACTCACATTAATTTAAAAAGATTTATATAATTATTTTACTAGAAGTCTTAATTCATTTATTTTACTAGAAGTCTCAATTTCGGTTAAGTTGAATAAAAACTTTTGTTTTTGTTGGAAGTAGAACATCCATCTATTATACGCACTGTACTATCGCACTTATGTAACACACTATATATTACATTATGTCAAACTGTCAATTTGTACTACTGAATTTATTCTTTAATAAAGCATGTTCATATTTTGTTACTTCCGTATTATTGTCTTTTCATTAAATAATCCCAACAGGTTATGGGCCCAGAAATAATTAAAGTAACGTAAATTAGTTCATTTCAGTTGAAAATACGAATATTTTTAAAATCAGTAAAATTTTATCTCAATTTTTTTTTAACCTATAAAAAAAAAAAATGTCTTCCGGAAATTTTCAAATTGAAAAATTGTTAGGTCGGGAGAATTGCGGATCGTGGTCATTTGCCGTTAAAAATTATCTTCAACATGAAGATCTTTGGGATGTCGTATCAGGTGATATAACAGAGGTTGAGGCAAGTTTCAAAACACATGACGTAAAAGCCAAATCTGAAATTGTCCTATTAATTGATAAAATCAACTACGTTCACATCATGGATGCGAAAACATCAAAAGAGGTATGGAATAAGTTAAAATCGACTTTTGAAGATTCCGGACTATCCAGAAAAGTAGGGCTATTAAGGATGTTATTGACTACTAATCTCGAAAACTGTGCAAATACAGAAGATTACGTAAACAAAGTTATCACTACAGCACATAAATTAACAGAGATCGGACTCATTGTTTCGGAAGAATGGGTAGGTACATTATTGTTAGCAGGTTTGCCAGAACAATATGAACCGATGATCATGGGAATTGAAAGCTCGGGCGTAGCGATCACAGGTGATTCAATTAAAACAAAACTGCTTCAGAATATCAAAAAGAATGCCAGCTCTCAGGGTGCTTTTTATTCTTATAATAAAAAAGATTACAGTAAAAATAATATTAAAAAAAACAGCGTTTCAACCTCAACATCAAAAAGGTAAAGGATCTCGATGTTTTAAGTGTAATCAATACGGCCACATTTAATCGTCCTGCAATATGAATACAAGTGATGCTAAATCAAAATCGCATCAAGCCGGTTTATGTTCCGCATTACTAGTTGATAACATAAATAAATCAGATTGGTACATTGATTCAGGAGCATCAAAACATATGACGATGAATGAAAGCTGGTTAAGTGACACAACTGAATCTCAAATTCCGGAGATTATTGTTGCCAATAACGAAAAATTACATGTAAAGTATAAGGGTAATGTATATGTAGATATTTTTGCAAATGGGAAAACCGATCGAATAAAAATAAATGACGTTTTGTATGTGCCAAACTTAACAACTAACCTTCTCTCCGTAAGCCAAATGACAGAAAAGGGATATAAAGTGGAATTTTGTGGAAATAAATGTATAGTTTTCTGCAAAGGAATTGAAATTGCAAAAGCCACTCTTTGTGGCAGTATATATAAACTGGATCGTCCTCCGAATAATTTATTAATGGCTAAAATACCAGTTGATAATAATTTATGGCACCGGCGTATGGCTCATCTTAATTTTAATGATCTATCAAAACTCAAAAGTATGGTTATCGGTCTCAACCTCTCTAATAATAATAAATCAGTGTGCATTCCGTGTATCAAAGGTAAACATGCAAGACAACCATTTAAAAGCTCAGTTACGCGAACGTCAAAATTTCTTGAAATAGTTCATTCGGATTTATGCGGTCCAATGGAAGTTGCATCAATGAGCGGAGCCAGATATTTTCTGACGTTTCAAGACGATTTTTCACGTAAGGTATATGTTTATTTTTTAAAATCAAAATCACAAGTAAAAGAATATTTTGAAAAGTTCAAGGCGTTAGTAGAAAATGAGACTGAATGTCGAATCAAATGTATCCGTTCAGATAATGGTTCCGAGTTTTGTAACCATGAATTTGAAAACATGCTAACTAAAGATGGAATTGCACATCAAACCACAGTAATATACACACCGCAGCAAAATGGTAAGTCGGAAAGACTAAATCGAACTATAGTTGAAAAAGCAAAATGCTTGTTATTCGACTCCGGGTTACCAAAGCCATTTTGGGCAGAGGCTGTGAACACTGCAGTATATGTGCTCAATAGATCACCGACAAAATTTCATCCTGATAAAACTCCGCAGGAAATTTGGTCAGATATAAAACCAAATATCAAACATTTCAAAGTATTTGGATGTAAAGCGATGAGTCACGTACACAAACAAAAACGTCGAAAGTGGGATCCCAAATCAGAAGAAATGATTTTCGTGGGATATTGTGAAGACACGAAAGGTTATCGTTTGATTGATCCTAAAACTTTACATCTAGTCAAAAGTAGAGATGTTGTTTTCATTGAAAATGAATCCCTTAGTAATATTAAAGAAATGAATCAATCGATCACAATTGCAGGTCTATCAGAAAAAATTGTGTATTTGAATCTGGATTCATATTCAGTCAAGGATAGTATAAATGAAAATCGCTCTATCGATCAGCCTACATCAGATCCTCAATCATCTGTTAATGACAATGAATATTTTTTTAATCCGTTAGAAACTGAAATTTTCTTTGATGT
Organism: Diogma glabrata; assembly: GCA_963693315.1. Classification (NCBI taxonomy): domain Eukaryota; kingdom Metazoa; phylum Arthropoda; class Insecta; order Diptera; family Cylindrotomidae; genus Diogma; species Diogma glabrata. Next base: position 390,564,911 of record OY856186.1, read on the forward strand.
TGAAGATACAGACAGTGAGGCAGCTAATATCTCTGAGAATCAAATCGATACAGTAATCACAACAAATCAGCCAGGAACAGGAGTTCGACGTTCATCTAGAGCACCGAAACCAAAAGTGATGAATGATTTTGTGGTTTATTCAACACAGGCTGATGATATACATGATCCAGAAACTGTTCAGGAGGCTATTACTCGTTTTGATGGAGATAAGTGGAAAATGGCCATGGAGGAGGAGTATAATGCCTAAATCGATAACAACACATGGACATTAACTGATCTGCCATCAAATAAACAACCGATCAACTGTAAATGGGTCTTTAAAACTAAGAGAGATACTTATGGCAACGTCCAACGGTATAAGGCTCGGCTCGTAATCAAAGGTTATTTGCAAAAACAAGGTGTAGATTACCAAGAAACATTTTCTCCGGTGGTAAGATACACATCTATTAGATACTTACTAGCAATGGCTACTCAACACGATTTAGACATTGAGCAGATGGATGCTGTATCTGCCTTCTTGCAAGGAGATCTTTCAGAGGAAATTTATATGGTCCAACCAGAAAATTTCACAAATGGACTTCAGGTTTGTAAATTAAACAAAGCCATTTATGGATTAAAGCAAGCCAGCAGAGAGTGGAACAAAAAGTTAGATAAGGCTCTTATTGATATTGGACTCAAAAGATCCAAAATTGATCCGTGTATCTATTTTAATGTGTCGGATGACAAGATACTATTTGTTGCGGTTTACGTGGATGATTTTCTTATCTTCTCGAATAATGATGCATTAAAAAGGAAAATTAAAACAGAACTACAGAATCGCTTTATAATGAAGGATCTAGGAGAAGCAAAGTGTTGTGTGGGTCTAACAATCGGACGTGATAGAAAAAAAGGTGAAATATATATTGATCAGGAGCGTTATACGAAAGAAATTTTAGCTCGGTTCAATATGTCAGAATGTAAACCAGTGTCAACACCATCTGACATCAACAAAAAGTTAGTGAAACGTGTGGAGGAATCGAAAGAGGATTTGTCTAATGTCCCATACCAAGAAGCCGTTGGGAGTTTGTTGTATTTGGTGCAGGGAACAAGACCAGATATAGCTTATGCAGTGAACAACGTAAGTAAATACAGCAACAATTTTGACAAATCACACTGGACTGCTGTCAAAAGAATATTTCGATATTTGAAAGGTACATCCGATGTCAAATTAGTATTTTCTAAGAACGCAAATCATGAAATAATTGGATATAGCGATGCAGACTGGGCTGGGGACATGGATGAACGCCGGTCATGTACTGGGTATGTTTTTAAACTTCAAGGTGCTGCAATAAGTTGGTGCAGTAAACGGCAACCGTGGCTTTATCAACAACTGAAGCCGAATACATGGCTCTATCATTGGCAACCCAAGAAGCTGAATGGTTACGACAGTTACATATTGATATTTGGAAGAATGAGAAAAGTTTATCAGTTTCTTTGTTCTGCGACAACAGAAGTGCGTTGAACTTGGCTTCAACTGATGCATATCACGCAAGGACAAAACATATCGATGTTCGTCATCATTTTGTGAGAGAAAAACTAGTGGAGGGTCACATAAAATTAAACCCGATTGGTACTGAAAACATGGTAGCTGATGCTTTAACTAAAGCAGTGTCTGGACCTAAAAATGAATTTTGTGTGGCAGAATTGGGACTACGTCAGCTACAATAGTTAAATGTTCTAGTGGAGGTGTTGGAAGTAGAACATCCATCTATTATACGCACTGTACTATCGCACTTATGTAACACACTATATATTACATTATGTCAAACTGTCAATTTGTACTACTGAATTTATTCTTTAATAAAGCATGTTCATATTTTGTTACTTCCGTATTATTGTCTTTTCATTAAATAATCCCAACAGTTTTGACAGAATAGTATATTATTGAATTAGGAGCTAAAGTTGTACTTTTTGTGTTGAGTCTATAGTTTGGCGGCCGACCGTAGGGAGGCCAACAATTATAGACGAAACACAAAAAGTTACTTTAGCTCCGAATTCAATACACTATTTTTTCGGCAAACGTTTCAATTTGTTTAAAAATATGAAATTAATGCATCAAATTTTTTGTAAATATGTTTTAGGTAATGAATTTTTTGAAATTATTTTTATTGATTTTAATTCATTAAAATTAACTGAAATGCATTCTGTTTTGAACAAATTAATAATATCATGTTATTTTACATTACGGCGCCGTAAAAATATAAAAATTACTTTACTGCCGCCATAAAATATGAAAATTACTTTACAGCCGCCGTAAAAATATAAAAGTTACTTTACAGCCGCCGGCAGATAAAATTAAAATGGCGTTACTTCTGCAGCCGCTGGCTAAAAAGTAAGACTTTAGCTACTACCCAGGGGCAGTAAAGTTAAACTTTACAGCCGTTTGCCGAATAACATTTTAAGTTTAATTTTTCGATTGAGTTTTCACATTTGAAACAATCACTTTTTACATTCAGACACAGAATTTTTAATGGAACGCGGTTTGATCAAATCATGATAAATTGTCAAATTTTGCGAATGAAAATTTGTCTTTCTACTTACGTTTTATGAAACAAACAAAATGAAAAAAAACGTGAATTCCAAAAACAAGGAATTTAATTGCACGAATCATGGATGACAGCTCATCAAAATATGTCAAAACAAAATTCAATAAGAGACCTAATAAGACTTTTGTTTTGTTTTTACGGCACAAACATATAAAATTTTTCTAAACTAAACTAATTTAATTGGCACTAATAAAAAAATTAAGCTAATTGAACTAAAAATTTAACTAAATTAAAAAAAATTCTACTTACTTCTAATGGAAAACGTGAATTTCAAAAAAATTCATTTTTATTTTTGATCTTCACGAAGGAAATTCAATATGACAACTGCACAAATAAGCAAATAAGAGGCCATCATGGAGACAAATTCAAGGATGTATTTATATTATATTCATAACATCGAAACATCGAATTCTTATCGCTGCGGCTGGTCTCATGCAGAAAATAAAAACATTAGATGAGAATTTATTTGCCGTTGTGTGTTACGTTTTCGAGTTTGAATATAAGAAACAAATCTACAATTTAGAAGGTTAAAAGTAAGGGCGATGATACATGTAAAAGAAATATCTTTCAGACATAAAAAATTTCGCATTTAATTGGTTGAGGGGCGGTAGCATTTTTTAAATTTCAAAAAAATATTTTTGACTGAAAGACAGAAAAAATATCTGAAAGATATAAAAACATAACCTAAAAAGATATTTTTTGCTTGACAGTTAAAACTGATTAACTAAAAAATTGATTTTTAAAGTAAGTTTTACCAATAATCAATTACAATTAACTTGATTTGATTATTTAATTACAATTAAAATAATTTGTTTGCTTATTTATATAGATTTAGGCATTTTCACATTGGACCAAATTTGTATTTTTTTGTTGCGATTATTGCCTAATCTAAATCTACATGAATAAGCAAACAAATTATTTTAATTATAGCTAAATCATCAAATTAAGTTAATTGTAATTGATTATTGGTAGAACTTACTTTAAAAATCAATTTTTTAGTTAATCAGTTTTAACTGTCAAGCAAAAAATATCTTTTTAGGTTATGTTTTTATATCTTACACTTATTTTTTCTGTCTTTCAGTCAAAAATATATTTTTGAAATTTAAAAAATGTTACCGCCCCTCAACCAATTAAATGCGAAATTTTTTATGTCTGAAAGATATTTCTTTTACATGTATCATCGCCCTAATACAGCGATCTTGAAATATTAATGACGGTTAGTTATAGGTTATAATAGGTTCGCCTACTTAAATTTCTCGAAATATATGGAATGACGGGAATGATGATATAAGAAAAATAAAAACTTTATTCATCGTTGCGGATGTGCTTTTGCGGCACCATAACAAATTCCAAATACATTCCAAAAATTAGAATAAAATCAAAAATTTAATATTTTTCTAAATTCCAATAAAATTCCAAAAATTCTTAAAAATTCAAACTTTTTCCAGAACTCTAAAAATATTGCAAAAATTATAACAATAGCAAAAATTGAAACTTTTTTCAAAATTCCAAAAATTATAATAAAATCAAAAATTTAAAATTTTCAAAATTCTAAAAATATTCCAAAAATTCTTACAAAATCAAAAATTGAAACTTTTTTTAAAGTTCTAAAGATATATATAAAATTCAAAAATTCAATTTTTTCCAAAATTCTAAAAATATGCAAAAATTATAACAAAATCAAAAATTAAAACTTTTTCCAAATTTCTAAATATATTGCAAATATTATCACAAATTCAAATATACAAACTTTTTTCAAAATTCCAAAAATATTTCAAAAAATATAACAAATTCAAAAATTTCCATGTCCAATTTCATTTTCAATTACATTTACGTCATAAAAGGAGCTAACTTTTTTTTCCAAAAAATTGGAACAAAAAGATAAACGAAATCATTTTTTTGACACACTTGACATTATTTTTATGACAAACTTATAATGCCATAATTCTCAGTAATAATAATAAAATTTTATGTCATACAAATAATTAACTTTATTTTCTTCCGAAAAATTGGGTAAAATAATTAATAAAAATCTTTCTTTTGACACACTTGACAACATTTTTTTGACAAACTTATAATGTAATAATCTAGTTTGTTGTCTTAAATACTAATCTCGACCATTAAGATTTCTTCAAATTCAATGTTTTTTATTCGTAATCACTTAAAATGAACGTTTTTAAGCAAAAAATATGCAAATTTCATTGTTTTGACATACTTGACGATTTTTTTGACACACTTTCGGTGTAGTTATCGAACACATCGTCCTTTCAGCCTTTTCCATTGAGTATATCTATTTTTAGAAAAAAAATTTGAAATCCGTCCAGCGGTTTTCGAGATTTCGTCGGTTGTGACGGCCGGCAGACAGACATACATTTTTCTTTACTATTTTAGAATCAGTAGGTCCTAAAACGTCGAGAAATGCCAAAAAAGTGGGGGTAAGAATTCCACTTATGGCTCATGAGTGTAATACTTAGGTTTTTTCAAAACCGCAGTAATACTTCGTTTGCTTTCATACATTCTGCCGATCACGTATTCTGTCCTAATTGCCTCGTTTGGTTTTGGTTTTAGCGTAGCTAAGTAAGAAACGATATCTGTTGGTTGTGTTGGTGGAAAATATTGTTGTAAACTACTACTTAGTTCTGAAAGAGAATTAGAAGTCTTGATTCGAATTGTTATTAAGGCTTTCCAATGCAGTCTGGGTGTTATGAGTTTCAGAAACATTTGTCTCTCGTTGTCCGTTAGTAGGCAACACATTTATTCACATTGTGTTAAATGAATACATTTCTTCGCTGTCGCTGATTGGTTTCCATCAAGTATCGGAACCAAGCTCAAAAATGTAATAATTTTTGTTGTGTCTCGTCATTATGTCTTGTTTTCCGTTTTTAATTTGAGCGTTAAATTGTCTAGGCAGGTTTCGATTTCCATAAGATCTTATGTGGGTTTGTCGAAGGGAAAATTTAATTCAATGATTTGCATAATGTAGGAACGAGCTTTTTCGTCGTCTAAAGCTTCAATGAAGGTTTAGTTTAAATTTGAATCTACTGCATTATAATGTATAAACATAAACTTACTCTTAATTGGTGTGGTGGGCGTTGATCCTGATGCTCCGTTAGTTTGTGTTGTGGATGTAGATGATGTGGATGTTGTTGATGTTGTATTGTGTTGGTGTTGTGGATGTTGTGATGTGGATGTTGCTGTCCAACTAATTGATTTCGATCTTAAGTTTTTGGTTAACTTACTGGTGGCTGGGGACAGGCTCATTTATTTTTAATCCCTTAAATTAATATTCCTTTTGTCGGAAAGGATAACTGACTGCGCCAGTGTAGTGCCTTTGAGCAATTAAAAATGTAGTGGTTCTGTTGTTTGTTAGCTAAACACTTTACTTCAATAGTTTTCTAATACATTAATAACTCAGGTACTAGAAATATTTTCTCGTTTATTTAACCCGCTTTCTTATTATCAGACCGACTTATATTGATTTTCTGATTGTCTTGCTGAATACTGATTTTTTTTTCGACTGACTGATTGATTGGCTTGCTCCTGCTCGACTAATTGACTTACTGAATATTGATTTTTGCTGACTGACTGATTGGTTTACTTGTTTTTGATCGACTGACTAAACGTTTACAAACTAGACAGAAAACTTTTTCTATTACATTTAAGATTAACCTTTTCATGAGAATTTACTAAAAAATTGATAATTCGATCTTAAATTTCAGCAACTCAAAATCTAAGATACATAAAATTATGCAAAACATTGAACATCCCTTATGAATTATGTCAGTTTAAACTAAACAAGCCAGCCGTTTAATGAATGACTCCAATTTTATTTCCAAACAAATTACCCAAATCCTTTATTTTCATTTAAAAGAAAAAATATGTTAGTTAAGAAAAAGGAAACAAGAGAAACTGTTTTAAATTATTCATTCTCTGTAAAACAAAGTTAGGTTTTTACATCTTGATATGCTTTCTTATATTTTGTTGCTTAAATTTTTTGTATTGTTAGAATTCTTTTTCATTATGCAATATGATTTAATTTACGAGATAAAAATTTCATTCGCAAGGACATTATGCTTTCGTTTACCAAGGTTTTAAAACAATTTATTTGCAAATAGCTAAAGGAATTTTAACTATATTTTTAGAAGCAGATAAATTTTGTAAGAGTTTGAGGAAATGTTTAGTGAATAACTATACCATAAGAACAAAATATTAAAAATATGCAGACGACACTTATCACATAAATCTTTAGAATAAAAATAGATATAAATTATTTGTTGTTCGAATAAACTACAATCTTACACTTCAACCGAAAAAGCTATTCATTTCTAAAAAAGTTAATCAATTATTTTTCATTTGTTCCAGTTGAATCCAGTTTCATCAACAAAAAAAGCTTTTTTCGAATTACTTCTGTTTTGAAAAATTCGTAACAATAAAAATAGTTTTGAAAATAATTTTAAATTTGAAAAGTTTCAAGTTTAACTGATATAAACCAATTTTTTTTTGTAACAGAAAATTGTTTTTCGTTTTTGGATTAATGTCCAAAGACAAAAGCTGAAATTGAAAAAAAAAAGTTTTGTTTCCGTTTTTTCAATAAATAGGTTTTAATTGTATTGTCAGTTTTATAGTTTAAAAAACTTCAATATAGACCGAGATAAGTAATTAAATCTATATAACACCCAATGCCAACAAAAGTAAAAAAGTTGTATGCTTGTATGGATAAATAAAATGTCTACCTAATTTAATCCTTTTGTAACCAACAACTACAAAACGTGTTAAGCCAATTCATTTTTATTTTTTATCGTCGTAAGTATCATCTGGCTATTTTTTAAATTTGTTTTTTTCTCTCACAATAATATAAACCTGAAAAAATATTGCTTAACTTTTATAATTTTAACTTTCCTGAAACAATTACTATAATCATCAAGGAAAAACACAACAGCTGTGCTGTTACGTTGTCAAATATTTATTCAGAATCGTGTCAATCATGCATTTTTTTTACTCCACACCCCATCGAATTGAAAAACATTTTGAATAAGTTTTTTAATGATGATATTTGTTCTAGGAATGACAAAGAGTTTGGGAAAAAACTAAGATTACTGAATATACTTGGAAGGAAGGAGAATGAAAATGAATATTATTGTTCAATTTTCTTAATGTTTTGTTTTTTACTGTTATAGTTCTTTATATAATGTAATAATCCCTAGAAACAAATCACATTCTCTAAATCCAAGGGGATTTTAAGGATTTAGCTTCCAAAAGCAACTTATATTAACTGGTCCAACATAGCTTGATTCACTATATTGAATGAAACGGACGGACCTGTTTCATGTAGATACCGGTAAATCGCTTTGAAAAAATTGATTATTACTAAGACAGAGCTTGACCTTCTGTTTTCACAAGGCTATTGCCGGGCGTCTATATCAGTTATTGTTCCTCGCTGTTTTTGGAGATAATTATTTGGTTCGGTTAAAACACCAATAAAGTTTTTTTGGTTAAAAAGATAAGAAAACAAACTTTAAAATTGAGAGTTTTGATTTACATAAACGCAGATGCAATAAATTTAGACTACCGTACCCATTTTCTATTCATATTTATTTATGGCAATAAACTCCAGTGACACACAACAATAATAATTAATTCCGCAATATAATTCCAATAAATATTAAATAACAAAATTTTCTTACGAATGGCATCGCGTTATACATTATATTTATTCCATTGATAGAGACCATCTTAACTTAACAAAAATAACTCTTGGCGGAAAAAGAAAAAAGTTATCTGTATTTTAAATGTCAATAACTTCATGATAATGTTTATAAAAAATGTCATCTTGATATTGAAGAAGATATGTTGGTAATGTGATATTCTCCATCTTTAATATTTTTGCTATTTACTCCATAATCTTAAAATTATATAAAGTTCATATTTAAATTAAAATGTTCATGTAAATAAAATAAATAAATAATAAAAACGTACTTGATTTATATTGTATGCTAATCTAAGAGAGTGAACATTTGTGTATAATAAAAGTACAAAAAATTAAATTTCTCATTGACTCGCCATGTTTGAAGATTTTAAGATTTATACTAAGTTGTTACAATAACATAAACGAAAAAGAAATTGTATAGTTTTTTTTGGTGGTTTGCAACAGAATTGAGGGCTGCAAATATTTATATTTTATAAAATATTCAATCACGGATTATCAATTATAAATTGTAATAAATTAACACAAATTTTTAAGAATATGCTTCTGAAGTTAAAAATAAGAAGTTTTCATAAATTTATTTATTATAGCACAAATTAACAATTTTACGATCGAATAAATCAATTAAAGTTTATCTCTCCGAAGTTTATTCTTGTAACAACATTTGAGCAAATGTTTCTTCGATTTATTGTCTTCGATTTTATCACCTGGACAACGCCACTCGCAGCTACTAAAACTGGTGACCCCGACAAAAAAATCCCGGTAACGTTTTTATTTATAGCCAGGATTTAATTTGTTTATTTGTTGTTGGATACATATTATTTTTTGTGCGTTTGAGCATGTTGGATACATATTGGGTATTTGGATGGTTTCTTTTGGTGGTTAGGATGATGCTTTCTGGGTTTATTCCTGTACTAGATCACTTGCATTCTTTTAGCAATTGGCAGTTATAACCGTAGTACGCTTTTAATCTCCCTCTTTTATTAGAGTACTTTATTTCAATATTTCTGATTCGACCATAATCGTAGAATAAATAACCTCCTATACTTTTGATGCTGATGTTGTCTTTCTCCATATTTACATTTTTATAATTGATTAAATATCCATATTTTAGTTCATAATTGATTTTATTTTAATATATTAATATTGATAGTTAAATTGCTCTAAATATTATTTAAATTTATCAATATCGTTATTTAAATTATTTATTACTTATTCTCAATTTGAAAATTAATACATTAATACATTAATAAAATTAATCTTATCTCTTTTGTTATTTATTTTTTTCATAATATTTTAATTTAATAATAATAAGAATTGGATTAGCTTTATTAACAATTTATTCATAATTATATCTTCATATATTAATTAATATTAATAAATTAATATTTCAATTTATTCAATTTATTAATTAATATTTCAATTTATTCACATTTTTAATTAAATTAGATATAATTATAACTTATTTCGATCATTATTCGATATTAGTTTATTAGTTTATAATATTTTAATTTATACTATTTGACATTTTATTAGTTGATTTTATACACTTACCTCCTGAAATATTTAAACAATTATATTATAAAAAAACTGTATTAGGTATATTTGTTTAAATATTTAATACCATTTTAATATAACATAAGAAATATTTAATTATTTGTTCTGGTGGTGAAAGTGAAATTAATTAATGAAATTAATTTTTTTTCTTCCTTCTTGGTATGGTAATATGTTTTTATATTGTTACAGTGGATTGGATTATTTTTCTTTTCTGGTGAAAGATTGTAATCACTTTGGTCTCAAAGACCTAAGTATTACCTTCATGACTTCATGAGCCAAAAAGGAAATTCTTACCCCCACTTTTTGGCATTTCTCGACGTTTCAGAACCTACTGATTCTAAAAAAGCAAAAAAAGAAAAACGGCCGTCCGGCCGTCTGTCATTACCTACGCTGCAGGGAAGAAAACCGCTGAAGGGATTTCAAAAATTTTTTTTCTAAAAATAGGTATTCACAAGGGACAGGTCCGAAAGGACGCTGTGTTCGATAACTGTACCGGAAGTGTGCCAAAAAAATCATTATGTGTGTCAAAAACAGCAAATTTTCATATATTTTGGCTTAAAAACGTTCATTTTAAGTGATTACGAGTAGGAACATTGAATTTGGAGAAATCTTGATGGTTGTGATTGGTATGTAAGACCAAAATCTAGCTTATTGCATTATAAGTTTGTCAAAAAAATGTTGTCAAGTGTGTCAAAAGAAAGATTTTTATTTATTTTTTTACCCAATTTTTTGGAAAAAATAAAATTAATTATTTGTTTGAAATGAAATTTTCTTATTATTATTGAGCATTATGGCATTATAAGTTTGTCAAAAAAATAATGTCAAGTGTGTCAAAAAATGATTTCATTTATGTTTTTAACCAATTTTTTGGAAAAAAAATGTAGCTGTTTTTATGACGTAAATGTAATTGAAAATGAAATTGGACATGGAAATTTTTGAATTTGTTATAGTTTTTGAAATGCTTTTGGAATTTTTAAAAAGGTTGTATTTTTGATTTTGTAATAATTTTTGCAATATTTTTAGAATTTTGGAAAAAGTTTTAATTTTTGATTTTGTAAGAATTTTTGGAATATTTTTAGAATTTTGAAAAATTTTAAATTTTTGATTTTATTATAATTTTTGGAGTTTGGAAAAAGGTTGAATTTTTGATTTTGTAAGAATTTTTGCAATATTTTTAGAATTTTGGAAAAGTTTGAATTTTTAAGAATTTTTGGAATATTATTGGAATTTAGGAAAAGTTTAAATATTTGATTTTATTCTAATTTTTAGAATATTTTTGAAATTTTGAAAAAAGTTTGATATCATTTAATTTTTACAATATTTTTGGAATTTTGCAAGAAATATGAATTTGTGATTTTGTAATATTTTCTCGCAACGCTAAATGGAGAGGTTTTTGAGTAGTTTGCTGAGTGTATCATCTTTTCACTAAATTATGTTAATTTATGATGTGTTATAAATTTCCGGCAACGTATTGATGTTTCGTGTTAGTTTTGTAATAAATTTCTAAACAGAGATAAAAAACTACGTGTACTTTAACAAAGAGTTATGTTTGATATGTTTGATATCGCTGCCCAAAACTAAAAACCATGTCCTCATAAAAGTTTTTTGCCGAAAACTATATCAAAATCCTTAACCCAGACCGAAGTCTTGATATCTCAGAGCCTTGAGATTGCAGCCCCTCCATATTTTTTTATTGTAAAATAGCAATCAACGAAGTTATTTACCGGTTTCACAATCTTATAACTTGTGTAAACTGTTGCGAAGATATTTGTGAATCAGATTTAATGCTTTCCACTAAGTTTCATCATTTTTCCAAAGTGCGTACCTTACCAACTGGTTGGAAACATCCTCAAGTTAAAAACAATCACCTGAGTCTATCGCCGTTTCGATTTCTTCCAGCGGTGCGATTAATAAGAATTACTCGTTCTTAGACGGCCACTCAAAACAAGCTTGATAGTGATGCAACCTTGTTACCTTAGCCAGATGTAGAACTCAAAACACAATCTATGTCCGAAATTTTATCTGCATTTGAAAATTCAAACATAATTTACACAAATCAAGCACATTATGCTGCGGCGATTCAAGTTAGCGAAGCTCAAATTTTACAAGTCTTCGAATCAAAAATGGCACAATTTGCGAATTGGTTTAATTTTAAAAAATCAGTTATTCAATCAGAACCTATACATCCTGTCTATTTATTTAGGAATTTCTTGCCACGTATTTGCAATCTTACGACTTTTTATAAAACTGAATATCTGTCTCCTCCTCTACCTCTGGATAACATTAGCTCTCGACTGAATGGTAGATATCCTAATATGATCCTAAACTGGAATGTTGCTTTTAACGGCAGCACCAAGGGATTATGTGTTGAAAAAATTATTTATAAAATTAGAATTTACAACCGAACCACATTTAATGATAACTTTGAAATCTTCTCTTCTTATCTTCATCTTTTATTTACTGAAAGAGTTTCGGAATGGTATAGGAGATACCATTGACATCATCCTTTGTCTGTGTACGTGCGTCGTAAAACACCTAAATATTTAGACTTTTTGCAACTGACCGACTAAAAGATGATCAGTTTTTTTAAATCGGTCAGTGCAAAATGCGAATCTTGGTCTGAATGGATTTATTGTACCCATCACTATTTGACAAAAAAAAAACACGAGCTTTAAATTAACACATTATCTTCATTCACCATATAGAAAACACAAATTTCCTTTGTTCTATTGTTTTGCAGCTCTTTGTGGATCGATCCGCGTATTAAACGTATATATTTCAGAAACGGATCTCTTGGGAATATAAAATACGATAAAGTTTAAGGAACAACAAACAATTCATAAAAGTCAACATACGCTTGTTGTTATATATAGAAAACACCTACGTACAATCCAAATCAATATCAAGCCCTAGATAGTCCAACAAACAAAAACAGAAAATAAATCAATTTTCTATCCATTTATCTAAATCTAAATATAAAAAAATGTCTGTTCAGTTCCATAAATTTCATGATTTATAATAAACAAAAAGAAAAATGCCACCACCACACAAACGAATAATTTATTGGAAAAGATTCCAATTTGGCAACAGAAGACAGATATTTCAAAAATGAACAACAAAGAAACATCGAAAGTCGAAATTATAACCAGAAAATACTTTTGTTTGTGTTTTCAATTTTTTTGTGAGGAAAATGGAAAAAAAATTGAAAACATATTTTTTTTTGGAAAGATGAAATTTTCCACCCAATTAAATGATTTAAACTGTATCGAGAAGATATTTGTGTGTTTGTCTGTACCCAGAAATAAAAAAAAATCGTTACTAAGAAAAGGAATTTCAAGATTTAGTTTCCTTTTCCATTTATGAATTAAATAAAATATTTTTTTTATAATTTTATTTATAACTGTGAATCGGATCTCAATCGAGCATAGATTCTTTTGTATTTATTTCAATTAAATTAGATAAAAAAATTAATCGTATTATCGTAGTTACAAATTTATCTGATTTTCTTTGTTATGCTGATGTATATTGTATATTTTCTAAATAATTTAATCAGTTTATGAAGAAGAAGTAATACTAGGGAAATGATTCGTTATTAATTTGATGGGAGTGGAAAATGAAGAAGAAAAATTAAATATTTCTTAATTTTAGCCATAAACTAAGTAAAGCCAAGGAAATAATTAAATAAACAAATAAGAAAAATCCAGCATATTTTTTAAAAATATATTCTGGTTTATATCGTGGTTTACCGTTCTATGTTTACTTCTCTCAAGATAGGAGAAAACACGAATCTTAAGAAAGTATATAATTGAAAGTAAAGAGAAAAAGTCACTGCGAATAAAATTCGCTCGCCAAGGGTTCCGTGTTTGTAAAAGAACACTTAAAGTAGCACTTTTTTAACAATAACTAAAGAACTGTGCCCGAACAATTTTAACAAAAAATGCAATGCTTTTTAGATAAGTTGCTCTTTCAAATGACACTTAGGTTGGCAAAACCGGTTTCAATAACACAAGAAACCGGTTTAGAAAATCGGTTTCTTGTATTACCAAAACCGGTTTTGCCAACCCTAAATGACACTAAACTCGCTTGGTTCAAAAAAGTTTTTTTACGGCAACTTTTTACCCTCCCTACACCCATCCCCAAAACATACAGAAATATAATTATTTGAGAATTCGCTATGATTTTCGTTCAAAATATAACCAAATTCCTGTCTCTGTGAATTTTTTCTGTCAATCAGTATCGAAACGTAGGGGGAGGAGGGTGGCGGTCTGAGAGTTGCACATTTATTAGAATAACTCAAAAACTGTGAACCGAAAAATTCTAAAAAAATTGCAATGTTTATTAGACTAGGTGCTCTTTCAAATAATACCCCACTCGCTTGGTTCAAAAACGGTTCTTGGTTTTTTACCCTTCCCCACCCCAATCCCTTAAAATCACAAAAAAAATAATTATTTGAGACTTCGCTATAATTCAGAGTTTATCAAACTTTCTATCTCTGTGAATTTTTCCAAATTTTTCTGTCAATTAAGCTCGAAATCAATTAAGCTCGAATTTTTTGTGTCACTTTTTTGACAAAAATTCAAAACCTTTGCGTTGCACAATTCTAAAAAAAATGGCAATGTTTCCAAAATCAAGTGCTCTTTCAAATGACACCCCACTTGACCTGGTGTTAAATGACGTTTTTACCCCTTCTCATTCCCACCCCTTTAATACAAATAGTCATGAGTATTTGCCACTTTTCTATATTTTTCATTAAAAACCTACTCATTTTTCTACCATTCCAAATATATTTTAAGATTTTCGATGAAGTAGGGTCGGAGTTAATCGGGGTAATAAAACATTAAGAAAACATCATTTCTCAAAATTATACAAAAAATGGTGGGGTTTAAAATTCCAAAATACATTTTTAAAGAATACTGAAGTAAAGCCCTTTCATATGATACCCTCACTACTCGTCCCGACAAAAAAATATATGCTCTCAAAGGCTTCACATCGTACCTCTGTAAAACAAACGAAAACAAGTTTATTTATCATTTAACCCGTCATAAGCACCTCAAATTTTAGGTCCATTGGATTATTGGTTTACGAGATAATTGAAATAATGCGAAAAACATGTTTTACTCTCATCAATAGTGTTCCGTATAAAAACGGAACCCTAAAAACAAAGCCTAAAACTACAGCTACAACAGCAACTCAAAACTAATAGCAGATTGTATATTAAGAGCAGAAAGTACGACATTGCTGCTCGTGCATGAAAATTCAATCATGTCAGAGCAGCAATGTTACTTTCTGCTCAAAGTATACATACTATTTTTTTAACGACTGCCGACAAACGCGATCAAAGTTGCCAAGGAGGCATTTATTTGCCACTAAAATTTTGTTTGAAATAAAATTTTATATAGTATTATAAAGAATTATAAATTTGTCAAAAAAATGTTGTCAGTGTGTCAAAAGAAAGATTTTTATTTATATTTTTACCCAATTTTTGGGAAAAAAATAAAATTAATTATTTGTTTGAAATGAAATTTTATTATTATTATTGAGAATTATGGCATTATGAGTTTGTCAAAAAAATGTTGTCAATTGTGTTAAAAGAAAGATTTTTATTTACTTTTTTACCCAATTTTTTGGAAAAAAATAAAATTAATAATTTGTATGACATGAAAATTTATTATTATTATAGAGAATTATGGCATTATAAGTTTGTCAAAAAATAATGTCAAGCGTGTCAAAAAATGATTTCATTTATTTTTTTAGGCGATTTTTGGAAAAAAATTTTACTGTTTTTATGACGTAAATGTAATTGAGAATGAAATTGGACATGGAAATTTTTTAATTTGTTATAGTTTTTGAAATATTTTTGGAAGTTTGAAAAAAGTTTGTATTTTTGATTTTGTAATAATTTTTGCCATATTTTTAGAATTTTGGAAAAAGTTTTAATTTTTGGAATTTTGAAAAATTTAAAATTTTTGATTTTATTATAATTTTTGGAATTTTGAAAAAAGTTTCAATTTTTGATTTTGTAATAATTTTTGGAATATTTTTAGAATTTTGAAAAATGTTTGATTTTATTATAATTTTTACAATATTTTTGGAATTTTGAAAGAAATATGAATTTGTGATTTTGTAATATTTTCTCGAATCGCTAAATGGAAGGTTTTCGAATAGTTTGTTGAAAATGTAATTGAGTTGACATAGAGTTTTATGTTTAAGATACATCGCTGCCCAAAACTAAAAACAATGTAGTCATAAAAGTTTTTTATCGAAAAAACCGGAAGTGACAAACCGGAAGTTGGTATGCAGAAGTATTGGAAACAGAACTTTAATCTTATATAATAACTTTCATTACGATACGAAATCCAAAATTACAAGTTATTGAAGATTCAAAATTAAAGGTGTTCGGGAGACCTCCCCCCGGACGTCACAACCGACGAACTCTAGAAAATAGCTGGACGGATTTCAAAAATTTTTTTTCTTAAAATAGCTTTACTCAATGAAAAGAGCCCCTCAGAGGACGATGTGCTCGATAACTGTACCGGAAGTGTGTCAAAAAAATCGTGAAGGTTGTCAAAACAAGGAAATTAGCATATTTTTTGCTTTAAAAAACTTCATTTTAAGTGATTACGAGTAGAAACATTGAATTTGGAGAAATCTTGATGGTCGGGATTGGTATGTGAGACCAAAATCTAGATTATTGCATTATAAGTTTGTCAAAAAATGTTGTCAGGTATGTCAAAAGATAGATTTTTATTTATTTTTTTACCCAATTTTTTGGAAAAAAACAGAATTATTTATTTGTTTGAAATTAAATTATATTATTATTATTGAGAATTATGGCATTATAAGTTTGTCAAAACCATAATGTCAAGTGTGTCAAAAAATGATTTCATTTATTTTTTTAGCCAGTTTTTTGGAGAAAAAAATGTAGCTGTTCTTATGACGTAAATGTAATTGAAAAGAAATTGGACATGGAAATTTTTGAATTTGTTATAGTTTTTGAATATTTTTTAAAACTGGATCTGAGATTCAGTTATGATCCGGGATATATATTAAAAAAAGAAACCAATGTGGCGTTCACCCAGAAAATCTCTAATAAAGGTTTGATTTAGTAATTCATATTTCAGAAAATGTATATATATAAAGGAAGCGAAAATAATAATAATAATAATTATATAATATAAAAATATAAATGCAAACTTATCTTAATAAAGTAAAACGCCCGTAGTATGATGATGCTTAGTTTGTTGTTTTATATGCTCATCCATCAAGTATTCTTTATAATTTATTCCTCCCACAATCTGTTCCTCAGTATTACAATACAATATAACCGGCTCAATCTCCTTAACTTTCATAAATTCAATATGCCTCATCAATTTCCCGCTTCTTTTCACCCTTTTTTATTCAAATCGCTCAACTCTTTTTGCATATAACGTCACAGGCCTTATACCAAGATGATGTTTCAGATTTATACTGAGACGCCACAAAAAATATGTCTCATTCCAACCACAACTTTTAACTAGATAATGTGCTGTGCGTATTTCCTTTTCTTTTCTTAATGAAGAAAAGACAATTGTCACTCTGTTGGCACAACAAAACCTATGATTTTTCTGTGTGAACAAGAAAATAAAAACAATCAAATACTTTTAATTTGTTATTTTTGTTTTTCTTTAATTTATTTTTCACCAATACTAAATTTTCGATCACAACAGTGTTTTCCCAATTTTAGCTGTAAAAAAAAAATCATATTTTTCTTATATTTTTTTTTTTCAGATTAGAATTTACATAAAATGGCTAAAATAGCCCTAGATATTTATTAAAATTTCTTTTTCTTTTAATGCGGAAGCAAAACACTTGAATTCAAAAATGCATTAATTGGAAAACTACAAACTGTTTGAATTGGTTTTTGTATAACCTTCATCACACATCACAACTGAAATTATTTAATGCGAACTTTTCCGTTTGGGATATAAAATACCACGTATCCACCACAAAGATATTGAATTCGACGGAATGGCTTATAATCCGAAGATCTAGTCCATTCCCTTTTTATATATCGATACACGGACTAATTTTAGATTTACTTATGAATCGCGAACTCGATGTTAATTTTTTTTTTAGTTCCCAATTCTTTTAGATTTGAACTCAAAACACTAACTAATTAAAATTATTAAATTTGCTAGTATAAATAATATTTGTGTTTTTAAGACATAAAAAGACAAAAGTTGATTCATTGTCATCATGTCTCTTTCATTCATCCTATTATCGAAACGTAGAACAAGTTTTTGTTGCAGTATTAAAGCATAAAAAAAACATTGGCAAAAGTTTATGTCTGTTTCATTTTTTTCTCATTTAAATGTATAACAGAAATGCGATATATTTTGATATATTTTTTTTTATGAAATGCAAGGTGCGTCATCATATCATTATTTCTTTATTTTCGTTTGATAAAAAAATTGAAATAGTAATGTATATTAGGTTATATACATTAAAATGTAAACAAATTATAACCACAATGATATCAGTAAATAATGAGTATAGGAAAATACACTCTGGACGATAAAGATTCATCACATTTGCAACTGATTATTTAGATACATGTTAAACAAACCTTATGTAACGCGAAGCAGGTAATATTATAGTTGGAGAATGAGGAATATAGGGTGATTTATCAGGATGCCGGCCTTTGCTGGTATTGTAGTCGGTTTAACTGTCTGACTGTCAAGTCTCGACTTCCCGACAAACCACCTCAATTCCACAAACGTCACCTGGCAGAATTCGTGATCACAACATATTTTTGGAATTTTGAAAAAAGTTTGTATATTTGATTTTCTAATAATTTTTCCAATATTTTTAGAATATTAGAAAAATTTTGAATTTTTAAGAATTTTTGGAATATTATTGGAATTTAGAAAAAGTTTAAATATTTGATTTTATTCTAATTTTTGGAACATTTTGGAATTTTGAAAATAGTTTCAATTTTTGATTTTGTTATAATGTTTGCAATATTTTTAGAATTTTTGAAAAAATTTTCATCTTTGATTTTGTAATAATTTTTGGAATAGTTTTAGAATTTTGAAAGAAGTTTGAATTTTATTTAATTTTACAATATTTTTGGAATTTTGAGAGAAACATGAATTTGTGATTTTGTAATATTTTCTCGAAACGCTATATCAAGAGGTTTTGGAGTAGTTTGCTGAGTGTATCATCTTTTCACTAATTTATGTGATCTGTTATAACTTTCCGGCAACGTATTGATGTTTTGTGTTAGTTTTGTAATGAATTTCTAAACAGAGATAAAAAATACTTATACTTTAACAAAGAGTTATCTTTGATATACACCGCCGTCCAAAACTAAAATCCATGTCCTCATAAAAGTTTTTTTCCGAAAACTATATCAAAATCCTTAACCCAGAAGTCTTGATATCTCAGAGCTTGAGATTTCAGCCTCTCCATATTTTATAGTTGAAATTGAATATTGTGTGAATTTTTGATATGTGTAAACGTAAACAGAAATAAAAATTAATTAAAGAAACTTTTTTTTAATTTTATATTATTTCTATTAATAGGATTACCAATTCTATTACTAAAAATTTCATTACGACAATTTCTTAGTCCAGGCTAAGCACGGTGGCATAGGGCTACCGTTTAATTTGGAAAAGGAGCGATATTTTTCTTAATGAAAACTCAGATAAAATGTTCATTGCTGGTTATGCTCGTCAAAGCTACGTACAACCATGTGCTGGGTATTAATAATATTAGCTCTTGGCTCAAATGTCCAATAGATAAAGCTGTAAAAGTATTAGTAAGAGAACATTTTGATGGTTAATTTTCTGCTTATCATGTTAAAGAAATTATATATGTATAAATCAAGAAAATGTAAATTATGTGCATTCTTCAAGTGAAAAGGACAAAAATAGCAAAACATCTAGCATCAACGAGTTAATACCGATAGAATACCATCGTCATAAAAACGGCATTTTTGAAATGAAAACTTCTTTAGGTGCGTTGTGCAATTTTGTATGGGAAACATTTATATATTCGAGTCATCGACAGATAAAAAAAATTGTTTTTGTCCTATTTGATTTCTGTGTTTTTCTTTATAATTTTTAATAAAGAAAACGCAATTGATATTACGAATAACCTAAGTATTGTTAAAATTATTGATAATATATTATAAATAAATTTGAAAATTAAGAAATACTAGATCCTATCACATAACATAATATGACAAAGATAGGCAACATTTCATGATAATATTGAGAAAAAAATAGAGATAAACAGCAAAAAGATAGAGATAAAACAGAAATAAACAGCAACAAAACAAAATGTAATTGCCTTTAATTCAGTTAGTGACACATTTCTTGATCATGTGTCCTACTTTTTTCCTCACACGGGGTGACTAGACTGAGTTGAATAGTGTTTAAACCACCAGCATTCCTAAGATACCACCTTGACTGGTGATATCGCACTGCTATTGTCCGTGTTATGTGATATCTCATAAATATGGCATCTCAAAAAATACTTTGAATAAAAGTGATATAAGTGAAAAAAAAATTACGCGCATTTTAAGGCAAAATTTGAAGTGTACCATTTTATAACAAGGCGGTTCCTAAGGTTATAAAAATTTAGAAAAATCTAAATCCTAAATAAATTTATAATTCTCATCAAGACTAGTCAACTAGATATACTATCAAAATTGTTAACGCAAATTAACCAAAACTTAGGTCAAGTTTTTATAACGAATTATGAAGAAAACCAAAACATTACATTAGTGATTGAATTTGAATATAGCGTTCGTTCAAACTGTTCTATTCAAATCGATTGAGTATCGAATCAAAAAAAGGGTAATTCAGAATTTGAGCTAAAAAATGCTAATAATTTTAAGTAATTAGTCGTTATCACCCTTCTTTTGTAGCTCAAACGCCAAATTTTCTTCCTTTTTTTATTTCCTCGAAACCAAATTGAAGAATCTCTGTGATCTAGCCCCATTTTGGGCACCATTAGTGGATTCCAATAACGGATTCAGTTGATTCTAGTTAGATGACTATCATCCAACCATGGAAACTTTCACTAGAATGATTCTGGGGGTTGCCATTCTGATCCACTGGGGGGATGCCTTTCTTCCACTGCTCTCATCTCACTGACTGGTTTCTCATATTTTTTTTAATAGAACACACTTTTTGTTTGTATGTAATCGATTTTATTTGAACAATATTACTTCGGTCTGAAAGACCTAAGTATTACATTCATGAGCTCAAAGTGAAATTCTTACCCCCACTTTTTTTGGCATTTCTCGACGTTTTAGGACCTACTGATTCTAATAAAGCAAAAAAAAAATGTATGTCTGTCCGTAGGCCGGACGGCCGTCCGTCATTACCTACGCTGCAGGGAAAACGGCTAGAGGGATTTGAAAATTTTTTTTCTAAAAATAGGTATTCACAAGGGACAGGTCTGAAAGGACGCTGCTGTATCGGAAGTGTGTCAAAAAAATCATTATGTGTGTCAAAAAAAGCAAATTTTCATATTTTTGGCTTAAACCCGTTCATTTTAAGTGATTACGAGTAGGAACATTAAATTTGGAGAAATCTTGATGGTCGGGATTGGTATGTGAGATCAAAAACTAGATTATTGCATTATAAGTTTGTCAAAAAAAAGTTGTCAAGTGTGTCAAAAGACAGATTTTTATTTATTTTTTTACCTAATTTTTTGGAAAAAAATAAAATTAATTGTTTGTTGGAAATGAAATTTTATTATTATTATTGAGAATTATGGCATTATAAGTTTGTCAAAAAAACGTTGTCAAGTGTGTCAAAAGAAAGATTTTCATTTATTTTTTAACCCAATTTTTTGGGAAAAAATAAAATTATTTGTTTGAAATGAAATTTTATTATTATTATTGAGAACTATGGCATTATAAGTTTGTCAAAAAATGTTGTCAACTGTGTCAAAGGATGGGTTTTTATATATTTTTTACCCAATTGTTTTCGAAATAAATAAAATTAATAGTTTATATGATATGATATTTTATTATTATTATAGAGAATTATGGCATTATAAGTTTGTCAAAAAATAATGTCAAGTGTGTCAAAAAATTACTTCATTTATTTTTTTAGCCAATTTTTTGGAAAAAAAATGCAGCTGTTTTTATGACGTAAATGTAATTGAAAATGAAATTGGACATGGAAATTTTTTAATTTGTTATAGTTTTTGAAATATTTTTGGACTTTTGAAAAAGTTTGTATTTTTGATTTTGTAATAATTTTTGATATGTTTTTAGAATTTCGGCAAAAGTTTTAATTTTTGATTTTGTAAGAATTTTTGGAATATCTTTAGAATGTTGAAAAATTTTTAATTTTTGATTATATTATAATATTTGGAATTTTGAAAAAATTTTCAATATTTGATTTTGTAATAATTTTTGCAATATTTTTAGCATTTTGGAAAAAGTTTGGATTTTAATGAATTTTTGAAATATTATTGTAATTTAGAAAAAATTTAAATATTTGATTTTATTCTAATTTTTGGAATATTTTTGGAATTCTGAAAAAGTTTGATTTTATTTAATTTAGCAATATTTTTGGAATTTTGATTATATTTTTCCGGCAACGTATTGATGTTTCGTGTTAGTTTTGTAATAAATTTCTAAACAGAGATAAAAAAATACTTGCACTTTATCAAAGAGTTATGTTTGATATGCATCGCTGCCCAAAACTAAAAACCATGTCCTCATAAAAGTTTTTTGTCGAAAACTATATCAAAATCCTTAATTCAGACCGAAGTCTTGATATCTCAGAGCTGTGAGATTTCAGCACCTCCATATTTTTCGATTTAATTTTGTCTTAAATCTCTCAGAATATACTGAATCATTACAGGCAATGGTTGGGTAAAGAAGGACTAGTTTAGATTACAAAACGGGCGTTGTAGCTATTTATAATTAATAACGCATGTTTTAGATGGCTATTAAGTAAAAGAAATAGATGATGTTTAAAGCTTATATCATGTTTTGATGGCACTGATGATGAATAATATTACAGGACAAAATAATCTTTGTTTAGTTTAATGTTTAGTTTAGTTTAACCAAGAAGCAATCCAAAACGAATCGTTACTTACAAGTACCACAGTTCCCAATCTAATTAATTTTGTGTTATTAATTGTTTTAAACAACAAGCGGATAAACCAATAAAACGAATTAATTTATTTATATTTGTAACAAGGATCAAAAACAATAGTGCCAGTATTGAATGAGTTTTACTTCTTCAAGATTTTTCCTCTTTTTCCCTCTTCTAATCAGAAGAAAACGCATTAATGTGGAATAAAGTATAGTAGTTGTATTGTTTTAATGAACTTTTTAAAATTATTCATCAAATAATTCATCATTAGTACACAATTATCAAATATTTGTATATTGTTAATAGTATCAATTCTATTTAATAAAAAAGTTGATACACAAAAATAAAAGGTGATTGTATATTCTCTGCTTCTTTTTCAAACAAAGTAATACTAAATCGTAACGTACAGGTGATCAATTATGCTGAAATTCAATAAAAGTTTCCCCTAAAACTAGCAACTCTTAGCAACGAACTCACTGAATCTAGTTATCAAATTCCTAGATCAGATAAGACATGTATCTGATTATATCAACTATCGTCTCCCATGGAAACTCCCTGTTTTTCTTATTTGTTTCCTTGTTTTTGCTGTTATTTTCTTTAAGATAAAAATCTATAACATCGTCATAATATTTTATTATATATTCATATTATTATAACATCATTTCACTGAAAAGCATTGAAACATAAAAACATAAAAACATACAAACATAAACATAAATAAAGGAAAGCACTAAAAAATCGTTCGAAAATTGAGTAAAATTTTCTTGTTTATTTTCAGATGACTTCATTTATGTTTTCAGTTAAGATACTTTTATTTTTTTTGTTTCTTTATTTACAGCTTAAACCTAAAGGAAAAACTAATAATAAAGAAAAATAAATTAGAAAGAAAGTAATCAGAAGAATATTTACATGCTTACATGGAATTTTTTTCTGATATAAGAACGTGCATATCGTCAAGATGATGAAGTTTTTTGAAACTGTTGTTATACCTACGAAAAATATATGAAAGAAAATTTTATTTTCTATTTTGGTTCAAACATTATAGAATCAATCGAATTATAAATTCCTCTGACAATTTCAATATTAAACTCTGACAAAACGAATATGCTCACAAAAATTTTCAATTTCTTTTTAGTTCAAACGGACTAAATTTTTTGTATCTTCTTTGTTACTGTTGTCGCTATTCATTTATAAAGAAATTTTTTTATAACGTGGTATCATTTTTGATTGTTCCGTATTTCATTCAATTTAGTCATGTTTCATTTTGATTTTTCCACATGACGTGAAAATTTGTATATTTATGTTCAATGAATATCTGTTTAATCTGATTTAACTAGAATTTCTTTATGTAATGCCTATTTAATAAGGTGTGAATTGCTAAATAACTTACTGATTTGAGAAACGAGTTAGATATAAACAAATAAGAAAATAAGATAAAAAAAATAATTTGGATTTACTTTTCGGTTTGAAAATCTTCTTGTTTTTACGTTTTCACGTTTCGTAGATTGTGGTTACCGTATAACCTAAGGTTACGAAAAAAATTTGAACCCAAATAGACTCAGGTTGGTGAGACTTATGAATATGTGCTTTCCAAAACAAATCTGAATACAGCATTATATGAGCAGTTATGAATATGTGCTTTCCAAAACAAATCTGAATACAGCATTAAACATCTCATGAAAATGTAGATTTTAAAAATATTCTTATAAATATTTTTGTAGGAAACTAGATTCTTTACAAAAAGTGCACTAAACATGTTTTACCTAAAACGTTTATTGCAGATGATATTTTGAAAGAAAAACTCGAACTTCTTCGTAAATTGTAAAAACAAATATGACGAAAAACACTAATTTTTTTTTTCGGTGATTATGTTTTTATTCTTTTTATTCCGTAGAAGAAGAAAATTAGTTCTTGTTCGTCATCCTTATATATAAATTTTTATGAGTTACGAAGATTAACAAGTTTTTTTCAAATATCGTCATCATCATATCATTTACGTTTTGAATAAATATGCTGATTCTAAAAAAAGCCGTAAAAAATGTTTAAATGGCTTTTTTAAAATCAGCATATTTCATGAGATATTTAAAAAAATGTAAGATTTTATCGAAAAAACCAAGTTCGATGATTTTGCGGCAAGTGTTTTTTTTATTTAAAGGAAAAAAACAAATGTCCTCGTGTTTTTGTCATTCTCATTTTCTCATTCTCGTTTTAGGGGGCGTCTGAAAAAATTTAATTTTTAATCAGCAGTCTATTATACAGCTGCTGCAAAAGTCTATGGTGCAACCCAAGTCTTTTTAGTTGTGTTTGTGTTTGAATTTTTTCCACTGATTTCAAGATGGCCGCTTAAGAAAGAGCAGTAGATCATATCGTCACATCGTACATTTGGATCGATCTGATAACAGAGTAGTTATGAGTATAGTATATATGAGGTTTCTCTTTTTGCCTGCTCTGTCCTCGCTTTTCTCTCCTCTCTTTATTTCTTCTCTCTCTCTCTCTCTCTCTCTCTCTCTCTCTCTCCTCTCTCTCTCTCTCTCTCCTCTCTCTCTCTCTCTCTCTCTCTCTCTCTCTCTCTCTCTCTCTCCTCTCTCTCCTCTCTCTCTCTCTCTCTCTCTCTCTCTCTCTCTCTCTCTCTCTCTCTCTCTCTCTCTCCTCTCTCTCTCTCTCTCTCCCTCTCTCTCTCTCTCTCTCTCTCTCTCTCTCTCTCTCTCTCTCTCTCTCTCTCTCCTCTCTCTCTCTCTCTGCCTCTGTTTCTGTTGCCTGCTCTCCCGCTCTTTGATTTGATATCTCTGAGCAGAATTTTTTAACCAGAACGTTAGCTTAGCAAAGAGTTTCGCTTATTTTGCAAAACACATATCAGGAATCTTTTTTTTTTTTTTTTATTAATTAGTTAGACATGTTTAGCACACTAAATATGAAATATTCATTATTTAGACTCTTTGAATATCCGAAGATACCATGTCAACTATAAAGGAAGGAGATGACGGAAAATGGAAGGAATGGGATATAGGGATAGCTATACTAATTGTTTTAAATGATGATGGACATTTTCTTTAAATGCCTGAGGGGAAAATTCATCGGGAAATACAGAGGAAGGCAATGAGTTCCATATTTGGCCACTCTATTAAAATAGTCGTTTTGGAAGGACACAGTTCTACAACGAGGTATTTGTGCAACAAATGGATGGGATAACTCGGCAGCTCTTGTTGTCGATTATACTGCGCACACGATGGAAGGATATTTTGAATTTCCTTAGAGGAGAATTCGCTATATATTTATAGAAGATTGATAATTCAGCCACATTTCTTCTGTGCTGGAGTGAATCAAGCTGGTCCGTTAGTTTGGTATTACCAATCAACCGTATTGCTTTTCTCTGTACAGAGTCTAGACATTTTATTGTTGACTGACAAGCACCTCCCCAAACATGACAGCAGTACTCCATACATGGACGAATAAAGGACTTGAAGATTAGCAAAATTTGCTCGGGATTGAAATACTTTTTACATCGACTCAAGAATCCTAATTTTTGCATTGCAGATTTAGCGAGGTTGAACACATGTTTATTCCATTTCAGGTTATTTTGAATATCCACTCCAAGAAGTCTAACTGATTCAACCTCACGCAATTCCTCGTGGTTTATTTTAATAGGAAAATTTTTATGTCGCTCTATTCGTGAAAGACGACATAGTTTGGTTTTGGTTGGATTAAATGAAACAAGATTACGATCTCCCCATTCCATTATACGCTCCAGATCTTTGTTGATAGAATCAATTAGCAGCTCTCTATCAGTGGTAACTGCAGTATGAGATCGAAATTTAGGGGATGCATGTGATGCATGCAATGTGCTGTCATCAGCAAAACTGTGGATTGGGTGCACTGTGGAAATAAGTAAGTCATTAATGTATAGAAGAAACAAGGTTGGTGAGAGTGCAGAACCTTGGGGAACCCCAGCATTGGTTGTGAAAATATTGGATGTGATACCATCTAAATTAACATGAAATTGGCGACCTGTAAGAAAACTATGAATCCATGAGACAGTAAGATGGTCTATGCCATAAGATTTTAATTTAGCTATAAGATTTTTGTGCCACACTTTATCAAATGCTTTAGAAATGTCGAGTGAAATACTGAATGTTTCACCATGGTTTTCAAGCGATTTGTTCCAGAGATGGGATACGTAGGCTAACAGATCACCTGTTGCATGACTTCTACGAAAACCATACTGTTTATCATCAATAATTCGCGACACTTCCAAATAATCTATTAAATTGTAGTTAACATATTTTTCAAATATTTTAGCTAAAACTGACAGAATTGCAATTGGTCTATAATTGTTAGGATCTATCTTACTGCCTTTTTTTGGTATGGGTTGAACGCTGGCCAGCTTCCAAGAGTCGGGAAATATTCCGGTTTTATAAGATAAATAGAAAATTTTTGTTAAAATTGGAGCTAGCTGCCTAGCAAAATTTTTAAGAATGAGAGGTGGAATACCGTCGGGGCCAGCAGATTTGTTGATATTGATAGAAAGAAGCATTTTCCGTACAATATTGCAACGAAAAATAATTGGTTTCATTTTCGTTACAACTGGGGGAATGAGAGTAGGAGAATGGGGAGGTTCAACTATGTTTGAGTTTTCTGCGAATATACGACCCAAAAGATCCGCCTTCTCTTTCGAGTCGCTTACGGGAATGTCATTCATAACTAAGGTTGGAATAGAGGATCGAGTAAAATTGCTCTGGACTGATTTAACTGCCTGAAAGAAACTACGTGAGCCAAATGGGTGCTCGGCGAATTTCTTTGCTTTCTTCTGGATAAACGCTTCTTTGTCCAAGTCTATTTTGTATTTACTAATATTTCTGGCTTTCTTATAGGCGCTATGGGTTTCAGGTGTTTTATTAGCGTTATATGTTTTAAATGCTTTGCGTTTATTCCTCGCCGCCTCATCAACATCCCGCGTGAACCAAGGCTCAGTTTTAGGAGTGATTAATCGATTTGGAATAAACCGCCGCATTTCTTCTTTTATGATTTCGGACATTCTTATTGCCGATGTGCTAGGATCTTGATCAACACAACAAATAGTTTTCCAAGGTGTTTCATCATAAAAGTTTCTCAGTCCCTCCCAGTTGGCGCGTTTATAGTTCCAAACGCGACGAGGATTTGCTTTAATTTGTGTCGGTGATGTAAATTGCACTATTGCTGATATTAGTAGATGGTCCGATGTTCCGAGGGGTTGTTCAACTTTTGTCTTCGTAGTATCTGGTTCGTTTGTCAAAAACAGATCCAGCAAATTATTGTTATGATGTAAGTTGTCTGAGATTCTAGTGGGACACTCTATCATTTGCGTCAAACCGTGATAATCTGCGAGTATCAGCTCGGCTTGTCTTCCTACGTCGTCAGTGCGCGATGAATACTTAAGCCATTCTTTATTATGAATATTAAAGTCTCCAAGAATGGCCAGTCTTGCTTTGGGGTAGTCCGTGGTAATCTTGTCTAGATTAGCCGATATTTGATCGAAAAAGGGACATCCTGGGGGAGAATTTGGGGATCTGTATAATCCTATTATAAACATAGCTTCATCAACACCTGAGATCTTCAGTGCTATAGAATTATGGTGCTTAGAGTTCAACTCGTAGGCCTTAATTCTCATACATGAAAGTGAATCTCGAACAAATACACAGACACCATGCTTGTTATAAAAGGAATGTTCCAATTCGTAACTAGGTATCCGGTATTTATCGAAATCCAACTTCGATGCTTTGCCACTAACAATTGTTTCGGTAAGAAACAATATGTCAGGTTTATTTTTTTCAATGTAGTGATGAACCTCGTTTAGATTCGAATTGAGACCTCTTATGTTGGTGAAGTCAATGCTAAGCTGTTGGTTCACTCTGCGGCCATTTTGTTGAGACAAAGACTTACCCTTTGACATTGCAGGCGAAGCTACTGAAATTCGGCCAGGCCTAAATTTCAACACTAAGCAGTACAAAAGAAACTGGGTATCTCTGTCACAAAAACACGATAGCAGATTTCATGCAACAGTAGCACGATAAGAGAAAAGCAAAAAAAAATGGGGACACAAAAGACACTAACAAAATTGAAGAGTACAAATAAAGGGTTAAATTCTAAATTCCTAACTTTTGTCAAAAAAAGACATTTCATAATCAACTAACTGATATTTTCCAACTTTTAAAATAAGTCCGAGGTGGGCGGAGCTAGATCATGTAAAAAACTTCACAAAAAATATATCAATCAATCCAAAAAAAATCACTACAACTAAAACGAGATATTTTGCTTTCTGTTGCCAAGGCAAATTTACGCTTTAAAATAATAAATAAATTTATTACATCAAAGCAATAAAGGTAAAATTTTACCTGCCTACCCCTTAATAACATTAACCACAAAATACCAAATAATTTTTTAATAAAGAACAATCTCACGAATTATATAATTGTCTCCGCCTCCGTCCTTCAACACTTCTATTTTTATAAATACTAACACAAACACTATAACACTTATTAGCTACTTATTAACACTTAGCAACACTTATAACACTTATTTTCGATTACTTTTGTTTTTTTTTGTTTTTGTTTTTCTTTTAATTTAGGAGACTACCGCCTTCGTCCGACTCCGAAATATGAATGACCTCCTTTTTACCTCCTGTTAGATAGATCCAGTTCTGTTGTGGAATGATTGATGCCCAACCCACGTTTTTTTTACAACAATCAGTGTTATTGTAAGGGCAGTTTGCTCTTTTGCTGTTTTAACGTCGATGGAAATTTATGCAATGCGTAAATAGTGACATCATCACTGTAGCCAGTTATTTTTAAACATTTGTTCTCCGCTCTGTAGCTAATCTTTTTATTATCAAATTCCAGAGAAGCAGCAACAGCACCTCTTCTTGAAGAGTTCTTGGCCTATATTTTTTTTGTACATGGACTCACCTAGTATAGTATAGTGTAGAATAAAATGCGGTTAATCAACACTACTAAAGAATCCAACACGCCTTCAGTTCGCCGTGTCTTTATTATAGCCTTAGGTATTATTCAACTCCCATTATTCTTGAAAACATTTGTTGTGTTTAAAACTTTTATTAACAATAAATGAAATACAGGTTCACTCCCAAGCGAATCTTGATTGGCGAAATATTTTATAAAATTTCCAAAAGATTAACCTTACTTATTGATTTACATGTAATCAAAAGCAGATGTTTATTCGTGTTATTTCTGATGGTTTTTATGTAAAAAAATTGATAAGTTCTAATTGACTTGTGAATCTAGTTTTGTCAAAATCTGTTATATAATTTATTTAAAGATTGACTTTATCGAACAGCATCCACAAATTTTTTTAACGAGAATTTTCTATTTTTGTTTCTTTTTTATGTACATTGATCACTTTGACACCCAATATTATTCATCATTTCAAATACAGCTAATTCAACAGAAATAAATTGACAAATCGTAAAAAATTCTATTCATATCTTTAAAAAAAAGTCAATACAATGAATACATATACACGAAAATCAAAGGCTACAATTCTGAACCGTAACCTCACTGCATTACCGTAACCTGACTGCATACTTTGATGAAAGTTTCATATTCTCTCGTGGTATATGTATGATCCAGTTTTTATTATTAAGGCAGGTCTATTAACAAAATAATAAATTGATTTACAGAGTTTCTTCGGATATTTTTACCTCTGATATTTTTATTTTGATACAGAATACGAATTGAAAATAGGATACTAAATTGATTAAATATTTAAAATGTTTGAATTTGAATACGAAAACCAATTTCGAGAAAACTGAATCTACCTTTATCAACAAGGCTTAACTGGGATCAGGATCACGTGCAATTTTAATGGACTCAAAGTAAGCAAGGTTAACTCACGGCAAACTTTTACATCAATAACCGACGGATACCTCAGTCAGCTATGCTGTGGGAATCATAAAAGAAAGAAAATTTAAGTAATAGGAAAAGATTTCTCATAATTTTATATCTGTAGGGTGCTAAACTCCATGTTCTTATCATCTAAAGTTGTAAATGGCATTAGCAATCCTAGACCTATTATGGCTGGAAAGGATATTAGTGCTAATTTGGCCGAGAATGTATTAATTACCTCACTTTGATGCTGATGTTTTCGTACCTATATTTACTGTTGCGGGAAAAAAGTTCTCATACGTGTCCGCAAATTGTATCGTCGCTGTATTTTCTCAAATGCGATTTTAAGATTTTATTATATGCGAAATCAGAGTATGACTAGATGGTCTGAATGTAAAAGGATCGCAAAATTTTCCTATCAGACTGGTTATTATTTTATTGCTAAGAGCTTTCGATGTGGCGTAATAAAGAGTGCGTAATTGTTGTTATAGATTTACTTTTTACGCGACTTGAGTTTGGATAGTTAAAAGTTGAATAGTTTCCAGGCTGACAGTAGTCCAGTTTTCATCCGATTTAAACAGATATCCTGGTGCAATTAAGGTGGTGGCAAGTAAGAATTTTTTAACAGGACTTTCTCTTGCAAATTCGTAATTCTCTTTATTGCCTCTGAAATTTTTTTCGGAAAGATCCCAGTCGTGTTGTGACCTTGTGGTTTTGATTATGTTAAATTGCTTCCTGGTTTTAATCTGCAAATTTAGTGAATCAAGGTCTAGGTTCTACCTAGGATGGTTTCTGCGTTCTCTAAATTTTTAGTAGTGGGCAAGTAATATTTAGAGGTAATTAAACATAGCCGTCAAATGCTTTACAAAATCTGGCTAGTTATTTCTTTGAGTTGGAGTTTTAATGCTGTTTGAGAGAATTTTCCTCAAAAGTTTCCATATAATCTTCCTTGTTCCTTGATCCTTGTTCTTGTAGTTCATAAAATCTGGATTGTTGATGGGTAGATAAAATAAAAACTGAAGTTAACAGTGGTCTGAAGAAGAGTGTTCGTTTGACAGAATCTATTAATTCAGAAACAAAAGCCACGTCTAGAACTTTCGTTCTATTTCCGGGGATAGGGGTGGGTTTGCAACCAATGACGCATACAATAAGTTTTATGGTTATAATAGATAATCAGAAATTTAATAAATCCTTACGTTGGTGTTATGAGGTTTGTTTGATTTTCATGCTAATGATGACCTTATCATGATCAATATGTTTGAGCATTTGAGCAGCTAGAAAATATTCTAGTTACTTCTGTCAAGGAAAACAGACAACGATAAGACAAACAGGACTCATTTAGTTATATTTTTTCGACGACATGATTTTTGTTTAACCAAATTTTTTATTTATTTGAGTGTGCAGCGGCGATACGGCCACCTTTTATTTGTGTCATTTGGATGAATTTAAAAAAAATAATGAATTTACCATATAGCTAATTAATCGGTTACCAAAATCCGTCAATATCTGGCATTCATTTCACGCACCCACTTTTTTGACTTTATTACTATCAAGCGGCTGAAGATACTCTTCTAATAAATCCATGAGCAAGATATTTTTGTTACAAAATTGGTAGACTTGTGAAAAAAATTCAAATACTCTTAAAACGGTAGTTTAATTAAATTACTCAATTTTTCCTTCGATATAATCATTTTGTAATCGGAGCAACGAAAAAAATTACTCAAAAAACAACGTTGATATGATTACTTAATTAAAGCATTATGACCACTACTTTAGCTATTAATTTTAAATTATTAAATATGAAAGATTTTACGAAAATGTGTCAAATTTATTCTATAATTTTCATTTAAAAACAGCTGGAAGCACATCATTATGTGTAATGAAATCTCTACAGATTTTTTTTATTTGCTCTTCTTTGGATGATATATAAGCTTAATAAGAAATTCCATAACGAAATTCCCTTAGAGGGAACTTTTTCAAATACTTCTTATTTTTTTGTGCTACCAAAATAACAACGATCCTAAGCATTTCACTCAACAAAATGCGAATAAAAATATATTTAAAGAAGTGAAATGTTTTATCTTTGTTATTGTTTTGTAAATATTCCTTGTAACAAAACAAATAACAAGAATGGAAATAAAAAAAAAAGAATTTGATTTCTCGTAAAATATCCCCAGAGAAAATTATTTCTCAAGAAGAAAAAATGAAATAATAATAGAATCCAAAATAAGGGATTTTCTTTTCGAATAGTTTTAAAAGAAAAAAAATGTCATTTTATTTAAGAATTTTCCATTTTATTTTTCAATTCAATTTTCTCCGAATATAAAAAGAAACAAAACGAAAATATCAAATAAAAATCACTTACAAAGTAAAAGAACAACAAAAGAATAAAACAAAAAAAAATGAAGTATAAGGAAAACGAAAACAATGAACCATAACGGAAGAGAAAATGAATTAAGAATTTAGGAACAAAACGATAAGAAGAAAATATTCCCTATTACATGGATCAATAAACAAATCTTCGACTGCGATAGATAAAAAGAAAATGTTCTTTCCTTTTGATTAGAAAATAATATTTGAGGTGAGAATTTGATCAGGTAATGGATTAGAATTGTAAATGTTTGGAAGGAATTTTTCTTAAATAATTTTTTAGCACGGTAAAAATTTAAAATACAATATTTCTCTTGGGTATAGTTGGATTTATATGTGTATTTACCTACATGTGTATAGATTTTAAGGAAAGTACTTTCAATAAGAGAAAACAATCAAATGTAGTTTGGGATTTAAAATAAAGCGAATTTTGAAGGAAAAACAACAATCAAGATTTAAATCTAAAAGTGTAATCCCTAGAGCAATTTCGCCATTCTTTCAAACACTGCGTTTTTTGTCATAAAGGAGCTGCATATCATTGCATCAAGTTTGTTTATTGATTAGTCGTACGTTAATGTACAAACGTTAAGTCATAACTCTAAAGATAACAAATTTTTTCTGTTTATTGTGTAATAAATACTAACTCTATAAAAAGTAAAAATAAACAAAAATGCAAGCAGGATAATAACTGGGAATAATAAAAATCAACAAAATGACTTAAAGTTATTTTATCATCTGTGTTATATTGTATTGACTTATGAACATAAAATCAAAATTGGGTGTCACTCCAATAAGAACTTATTAATTATTATTGATGACATAATGTTGACCATAATCTTCTGAATTTATTTTGATGATAAAATCGATAATAATGTAATAAATATGTTTGTGTTTATAAGCTATATATGGATTAATAGTTGTACAAAATATTTATTTGTGGCTTAAGAAATATGAAATGTTATCTTGATATTTTATTAACTTGAATTTATTGTGGTTGTTCTAAGAACTTGAACTGCTTTGAATTTTTAATGATTTAAATTCCGTTTTGACATTTTATGTAGAAAAGAATAGTTTTAAAATAAATAACTAAATAAACAGTTGTTAGTTAGAGATTTGTTTCAAACGTTTGTAGTAATAGAAAATTGTAATAGATTATATTTAAGTAAAAAAGAATATTTACGAAAACTCGAAAAAAAATTGAATCTAAAAAATTGCGACGAAGGTATAAAGAGTTTGTGTATGATAGAATTCAGGGCATATTTAAATATTAAAAGTTGTAGAATATGGAAAGTGCAAGCTGGTTGAAAGACGAAAACAAACGTTAAAACAAATTGTATCGAATAATTAGCAGAAAAACACAAGTTCACAATACTTATTTCCACCTTTGATGCTGGATTGTATGCAACATTAATGAAATTACGATACTAAAGTTGCCATCAGATACTAAATGATACTAAAATATATACGATTGTAAAATTGCCATAAGAAAATTGGTTGAATAAGGAAATAAAAGGCTTTAGCTTACAAAGTAAAATCCACGGCATCATCTCGCAGAGTTTTAAAATTAGAAATAGCCTTCTTTGGAAACAAGTAAGATATTCTCAATAATTATTGACAGTGGAGATTATTTTATAACAGGTCAGAGGATTAAAATTAATTGTCTACAGCTAGGTACGAGGTAGAAGGTTGGGGTTGCAATGTAGGAGGTTGGGAAAGATTGCTCATAAACCTCTAACTGCAATTATTTCACTTTTAAAAAATGATAGAAATATGCGCGAATATTCAATATTTTTACAATTTATTGAAAATCTTTGATCCAAACGGCTGTTATAGCGCTTTTCTTTACTCGAGTTTTAAGCCGGATTTTAACGATCCTAAAATTATCCAAGATATGTGTAATGAACACTGAACCTGCTAGTGACTCACTAGCAAGAAGCAATCGGAGGACTGCGTGCCTATTAGAGTTGTAATCCGACAAGCTTCAGCCATGTGTGTTCAAACAGTTACATCCTCCAGTTCAGTACAAATAGTCAAATATGCATACAAAAGAGACTGTATATACGGAATCAAACAAGCAAAACAAAGAGGCAGGGACTCTGACGACCTAATAGACCGAAGAAATCGAGAGCATCACACCAACACCACGCCCACTACAATTATTACATTTAAACGTTTAAATAAATGATTCAGCTCATGATTGTGCCGGATCCAAATCGTCATTCCTTCGAAGACTTAATTAAGAGATCGTGTTCACCAACTCAAACATACGATAGATATATTAAAACAATTAATATATAATATTGAGTAAGCTTCTTTCAATATAAAAAATGCGCTAACATGTCAAGCAATTGTTGAATTTGTTGGCAATATATTCAATGATGTAGTGAAATGCTGTCGCATACCCATGCAGTTGTTGAATTCGTTAGAAATATATATTCAATGATGTAGTAAAATTGTTGAATTTGTTGATAATATATTCAATTATGTAATGAAATTAATGTCGGCCAATTTTGAAATTGTTGTTAATGGTAGTGTTCAGTCGTGCAATGTCATAATAAATATCACGATATTTTATGTCAATTTTGTTTTTCTAACTTCACTTCTTTGAATATTACGTCAAACCGGACCGAACAATCAAAAGATAAAAAGATAGATTTATACGTCAACCTTTAGAGGTCACTTTTATTAAATGAGCGTCAGCAATTATTAAAGTTTTTGTTATTAAATGGTGTAACAAAATGGATGTCAGCAGTTGTCCAATATGCTAGAAATATAATAAATAAAGTAACCAAATTAATGTCGGCCATTGTTGAATGTTTTGAAAATCTATTAAATGATGCAACAAAAATGATTGTCAGTAATTATTGAAATTGTCAGAAATATATTATATGTAGGGCCAAGATTAATATCGGTAATGGTTGAATTTGTCGGTATATATTAACTGCTGTAATAAAATAATGTGGCATACACATGCAGTTGTTGAATTTGATGGTAATATATTCAACGATATAACAAAATTCTTGGCCGCAAATGTTGAATTTGGATGAAATATATTAATTGATGAACCTTCAAAACGACGACGAGTTTTACTTTTCACTATGTAAAAACTCTTTTTATAAAAAATATTGTCACGCTGATGCATAGGCTGACTTCACCACAGCTCTGGAAACATAGTGTTCTGGATATATAATGAGCTAATATCCATAAAATACTTTAATTAAAGTTAATATCCATAAAATACTTTAAAGCTAACCAATATTATGGACTTCGTAGTTCTAATAATAAAAATATTAAAGCAGGCAGTAGTATCCCAACAAACATAAATTCTGTTGTACGAGAAAAAGTAAAAAAAATTTTATCGGAAGTGACAAAGCGGAAGTTAGGATGCAGAACTGTTGTAAACCGTACTAAATGTGTATGTACCAAATTTCATCCAACTCGATTATCAGGTACAGAAGTTATTGAGCTTCCAAAATAACAGGTGCTTGGAGGACCCCCTACCACTCTGTTCACTATCGCTAAAAAAACTAATCAGTTCCTTGCCATACATATTTGCGTCTTTTTGCAAAGTGTAATCAAAATTACTTAACGAACGAATGTTGTATGCTTCCAACAAACATTGAAACAATAAACAGGTGTTCGGGAGGACCCCACCACTTATCCCAATATTGTCCAAAAACTAGTCAATTCTTTGTCAATAAAGTCTTTATATTTTTTCAAAGTGCCATTAAAATTGATTAATGAATAAAATCTGTATGCTTCCAACAAACTTTAAAAACCAAGTGTGAAAAGCAAGCAGTTGTATTGTAGATCCCCCGCCACTTTGATCAATGTGTCCCAAAACATGATAATTATCTTCTTACACTAATTGAAACCTTTCCATAAGTTTTATCATAATCACTTCATTTTTGTAGGCTGTAGTGTGCTTAAAGATACTGAAAAAACTGCCAACAATTAAAAAAAATTTTTTTTACCGGAAGTAAAACCCGGAAGTTGGGATGCATAATTTTTGTAAATCATACTAAATGCTTATGCACAAAGTTTCATCCAATTCGATTATCAGGTACAGATGTTATTGAGCTTTAAAAAAAACAGGTGTATGGGACACCCCCCACCACTTTGTTCACTATCGCTCAAAAACTAATCAGTTCTTTGCCATACAAGTTTGCATTTTTTTCCAAAGTGTCATCAAAATTGGTTCACGAACGAATGCTGTGTGCTCCCAACAAACATTGAAAAAAGTGTGACAGAGTAAACCGGTGCTCGGGAGACCCCGTACCACTTATCCCAATATTGTCCAAAAACTAATCAGTTTCTTGTCATTTAAGTCTCCATTTTTCTCCAAAGTGTCATTAGAATTGATTAATGAATGAAGTCTGTATGCTCCCAACAAACTTTAAAAACTAAATGTGAAAAGTCAGCAGTTGTATGGTAGACCCCCCGCCACTTTGATCAATGTGTCCCAAAAGATGATAATTATCTTTTTACACTAATTGGAACCCTATTCCATAAGTTTCATCATAATCACTTCATTATTGTAGGCTGTAGTGTGCATAAAGACACTGAAAAAACTTCAAAAAGGTACAAAAAAATTTTTTTTACCGGAAGTGATAAACCAGAAGCTGGGATGCAGAACTATTGTAAACCGTACTACATACTCATGTACCAAGTTTCATCCAATTCGCTTGTTAGGGACAGAAGTTATAGAGCTTTAAAAAAAACAGGTGCTCCAGGGCCCCCCCACCATTTTGTTCACTGTCGCGCAAAAACTAATCAGTTCTTTGTCATACATGTTTGCATCTTTTTCCAAAGTGTCATCAAAATTTATTCACGAATGAATGTTTTATGCTCCCAACAAACATAAAAACTTTGTGGAAAAAACCACCTGTTGTATGGTGGACCCCCCAACCCTTTATCCAATGTGCTCCAAAAGCTGATATAATCTTTCTCGTGTTATTTAAAAGCTTTTCGCAACGATTCATGAAAATTTATCGGTAATTGTAGGCTACAGTAGGGATAAACACCTGAAAAAAAACTTTTTAACCGGAAGTGACAAACCGGAAGTTGGTATGCAGAAATACTGGAAACAGTACTAAAACCTTATAAACTAAGTTTCAATAAGATCATAGCCTGGGATCAGAAGTTATTCAAGATTTAAACTTAGAGGTGTTCGGGAGACCCCCCGCCATTTTGTCCAAATTTGAAATGAATCCAGATCTTCCATTTTCAAGTAAACCAGTATCATTTGCCAAAGTTTCATCAAGATCCTATGCAGAAAACTCACCCACCCACCCATTTGATATCCGACATAATATTAGTGGTAACTGCTCTATATACCAACACTGCATGTGTAAGTAAGAACACAAAACCTTATCTTTTATATTTTTTTCCTTTTTTCTTTTTTTTTTATTCAATTTTTTTTTCATTTAATAAAAGAAGACAACTTCCACTACAGCACATAACAAATAAATACATAAAAAAATTATTTAGTTTATCATAAAGAAAAACTTTCCATTACAAATTGCACTATAATATTTATTTTCAATTATTTTAATTTTTTTCCATGCATAAAAAACTAGTTTATCCGAATTTATAACTTATATCGATCTATTTTAATTTTAAAATTACACTAGACTACACAACACAATTAATGTAATATATTATAATAAGTCGACTTTTAAAAATATACTGATCCCATTTATTATATTAATTCTCATTTTTATTTCAAATTTTCTGTTTCTGTTTTCCTTTCCAACAATCAACAATTTCTCCAGTATATAAAAAATATATTTAATCAAACATGTTTATTATTGAAATTGAGTAACGCAAATAAACCTCAACAGTAGCATACAAAAATGTTGCGACTTTTTAAAGAAAATTAATGAAATTATAATTGAAAATGAAAATTATCATTTTTAGAACAAAATTGAATTAGTCCAGGCGTTACAAAACTAGGGGAAACTAGGATAATATTGGAGGCTACATTATCACCCTCTGTTTATCCAAGAAGAAAGGAATATGAAAATCGCCAATCGCAACTTGCTATACCCATTGCTTCGAATATATAAAATATTTAATGACGTTCATATTTAATATGAAAATTTACTTGACTTGAGAAACAGAAAATCTGGTGTAAAAAATATGACTATACATAATAAAATTATTTGAATAATTTTTAACTTATTTACCTAAATTTATATTTATTTTATTCAAAAAAATTTTGAATGGTATTTAATTAAAAAGATGTTTGTTTAATTTACCTAAAAGTATATTTATTATCTAGTAATAATTTTTATTTATTTAATTTATTAATTTCAGATATGCTGAAATCCAGCAAAATCCTATAGCTATTTTATGTGACTTAGCACCTCTAAAGAAAAATATTTATTTATTTAAAATTAAAAATAAAAATATTTGATTATTGATTTATTTGTTTCGTGTTAAGTCTTAACTCAAAAATATTTATTTATTTTAAAATTATTTATTTATATCTTGATGTTCTTTGATTAATTAGTAAAAATTTTATTTAATTAATTTACTTAAAATTATTTATATTATTATTCTAAAAAGAAAATTATTTTACTTAATAAAATTTATTTATTTAATTTTCAAAAATCATTGTTTTATTTAATTATTTTAAACATAAAGAATATTTATTTATTTATTTATATAGTGACTTATTCTATTTAGAAAAATTGGTTTAGTTAAATCTTCAAAAAAAATTTATATTTTTGAAAATTTAACAAAGAAATTTTTGTTTAATTTATATACCTAAAATTATTATTTTCAAAAAAAATATATTCTATTTAATAAATTTTATTTATTTATATTTTCAAGAATTTTTTATTTTATTTACGAAAAATTGTGTATTTACTTATTAGTTCAAAGATAAAGAGATTTCCAAGTTATTATTTGAGTGTCTATAAATTCAGTGTTTTCAGTTTTGTTAATAGTTTTGAGCTATCCGGCGTATTAAAATTAATAAATAGTTTTCATAAAAGTTCATTTGTAATAAACTTAAGTGCACGAACAAAACACAGTTTTTGTATACAAAAAAAATCATTCACCACGAAAAGCTGCCGTTCACAGCTACAATTTACTGTTTCACAGTTTGATTTGATAATTACAATTATTTTTGATACAAACCCCTCTCGCGATGACGTTTGTTTGATCTGTCGTGAAAACAACAATATATTGATTGAAAAAAGAAGATGCAAGATATACCCGTTTTTGCTAACAAACATTCTACTCATAAGCTTTTATTTTCGGTTGTTTACGTTTACATAAACCATTTTCCTAAATAGTAACTTCTTTTTCTAATTTGAATTATAATAAATAAGTTTTACGAAAAAAAATCGATTTTCCTAATTTCTTTTGTTTTATTTTGACTAATCTATTTACTAATTAATCTTATTAATAAAGCACACAAGGAAATTTGATTTGACTTTTTAACAAAGAAAGTTTTTCTTTTTTTTCTTTATTATAATTGAACAAAAACATAATTTTTTTCTATTAACTTAAAAAAAAATTTTTCTAAATGTTTAAGTTAAGGAAAAATTAATATCCAGGAAAAAAACGATTGTTACAACAACAGTCTTCAATTAAAAAAAAAAAAATAGGATATTCACCTTTAATTCTCCATTATATTCTACTCACCATATTAAAATAAAGATGATCTAATTTTGATCGAATGACTAAAAAGTTACCAAATGTCCAAGTTAATTTAAAAAAAATTCATGAATCAACAGTATACAAAATGTGATAGCAAATCAAACAGGTTGAAAAATGTATGAACAAAAACGATAAGTTGTATTGTGCGCGTTGATTAATGTATAATCAGTTATTTAGACAAATGAGATTTTACGGGAGAAAACAGCTTCGTAAAATATGATATATTCACACGACGAATTGAGTGCATAAAATGCGTTCTGTGAATGCATACCATTTTTTCATTGATTTATTCTACTTTTCAACCGTCACATTAAGGTGCAACTCGTGTATTCATCAAATAACCTTTGATTTTCATCATGTACTGGTATTAACAATAGATACCACATAAAATACAAATAAGTATGCTTATTTAACAGATTTTCAACTCCCTTTCACACATTTAACTTTGTACGATTGTTTTATGAAACTTAAATCATTGAAACATAATTAATAATATTCATAAACAAAAAAATTGCTGAATAATGGTTATTTCGATGAACCGAGGGTGAGACAAAGGGTCCAACTAAATAAAGTGCAAAGATTTTTTCTTTATTATTTTTTTATGTTAACATAAATTTGTGGTACTTGATTTAAACTTTTTTTACTAACCTGGTAGACTCTTCACGGTCCACTATATTCCGTTAGACAAAATGGTGTCAAACAGGACTCCAACGCGACAATGTTTGCATCTTTAGATCTACTGTTCTGGGAACAAATATTTTTTATTGATGTTTTTTTAGATTTTGTTTGAATATTTTAAGGTTTTGAGAGTGTGGTGACTGTAAAGTACAACAGAGATATTATAGTCTGTTCTTCGTGCCACAGCGGTTGAGTCCAAAGTAACACCAGCCCTAACATATTTTATCCCTACAGGTTGTTTGGGTGTTGTGTTTTTATAATATCCTCGATTTGTGGAAGTGGGCAACTCTACCCTAATGAGTTTTCGTATTTTGTATTTTTGTTACATTCCTTAGGAAATTTTGAAAAGTTTTGAAGTTTAATTATTGGAAATAATTTATGGAAATAATTTTTGTCTATTTTG
This sequence comes from Diogma glabrata, assembly GCA_963693315.1. Classification (NCBI taxonomy): domain Eukaryota; kingdom Metazoa; phylum Arthropoda; class Insecta; order Diptera; family Cylindrotomidae; genus Diogma; species Diogma glabrata. The sequence goes on from OY856186.1 coordinate 390,606,859, forward strand.
ATATTTGAAATACTTGTGAAAATAATATATTTTGTATTTTGATTTTGTAATAATTTTTGGAAATAATTAATTTGTATATCGTTTTTTTTTTCGAATTTTTTATGTTATAAAATTTTTGGAATTAACCTTTTTGTAAGTTGATGATTGAAATGATGAAATAATTTTTTGTGTATTTAGATTTTTGAAATTACTTTTAGTAATAAATTTTGAAAGTTTTTGCTTACATATTCATTTTTGGAAATGATTTTGGAAATAATTTTTTTGTATTTTGATTTTTTAAATAGTTTTTGGAAATGAATCTTGGAAATAATGCTTTGTATTTTTATTTTTAAAACAATTTTTGGAACTAATTTTAGGAAATAATTTTTTAAATTTTAATTTTTGGAAATATATTTTTGTATTTTGATCTTTGAAATTTTTGTATTTTCGTATTTGAAACGGTTTTTGTAAACGATTTTTACATATTGATTTGTGAAATAATTTTTTGATTTGGTTTAAGAATGGGATTGACTTTCAAAAATCTTTCAAAACATTTCCTAAAAAATTTCAAATTCCTAAAAAAGCTAACAACTTGAAAGCAAATCTTTTCTAAATCATCCCAATTTGGTAAAGAATTTCTTTTAAGGTTTTAAAATATATTTGGAATATTTTTTTTGAAAAGATTATTTAATTTTTTTACATTTCGAGGTTATTTTTATATCCAAACAAAAGTTTTTTTATTTTGTTTTTGGAAATTGTTTTTTCGTCCCTAAATTTTGTTCTTTTTTCAAAAGATTATTTGTATTTTGTTAACTATTTTTATTATTTTTTATTTGTTTGCAAAAATTTTTTTTGCTGTTTTGTCTGCGAATAGAAAAATATAAGTATTTAAAATACAACCATAGAAAAGACAGTTTTTGTAAGAAGGAATGTGGATAAATAAATATGAATTCTTTTAATTTTCTAAAATCTGATTGACATCTGAATCTATAATTTGACCACTTCATGAAGACATTAATCTTGGGACAATACCTTCAGGGAAGAGTTTTTTTATATTTTAAAAAGTTTTTGATAAATTATTTATTTTAAAATAATGCAGGGGTAACGTAAATATAATTTAGGGAGGGTTGTGGCATGATGTCCATCCGTCTCGAAAGCTTATGTACGATACTTTTGATCAATTTTTTTCGTTAGTACATCTGAATGAAACTATGCAGCGAGTGTAGAACCAAGCTGGTGTACTCTTTATGGACCACCAGACCTTTTATTATATCATATATTTCCAAAAAAATATTTTTGATGCAGATCAAAAATGCAACCGTGAAAGTGCAGCAAATTCCGCCATACCTCACAATGTTGATTGCAAATTGCTATTAAATCTAGAGATTTCTGGCTTTTTAAAGCTGTAAAACGATATAGAGGGATCTGAAAGAATACTTGTCAGATTTTATCCATGACGATTGATGAGACAGGACCTCAAATTACTTTTCGAAGTGAGTCCAGAGATGGATTATCAATTGAAGAATTTGCTAAGTGCAACAAATACGTTGGTTATGTAAGCAGATGGATTACGTACTGATAAATAGATCAGCAATATACTCAAATATGAAGGTCTTTGTCTGAAATTTCCATTTAATGGATTTTGCACACGCTAAAGTTTTTCAGACTAAAGTATGAGCCAAACAGTTTCGTTTTTGATAGACAATGATGCTCACTACACAGATTTTATTAAACCTGAGCCATTGAGCTTGCAGAGTGTCGCAATCGACTTTTATTATAGATACCAACGGTATCTATTTACCAAGGGTTTAAATTTAAATTTAGCTAATAAAGGATCGTACGGTTTGTCGCTGTTAAAAACGCGAACTCTAGCCCCAACAAAAGATCTATAAGTACAGAGATATAATTTAATTTATATGACCATGATGGTCTAAAACAATTAAAGAAATTAAAGAATTTAAAAAAAAATTGAATATAAACATACATTTGTCTTACTTTAGTCAGTTTGATGTATTGATATCAATTTATTTTTCCACTAATATATGATATGCATTCGATCCTCTGGAATCATGCTGATTTTCGTTTTGGTTTTTGTCAAAACGTGCTTTTTCCTACTATTTATCAAGAGCACGGTTGACCAAAAGACGATTGTCGAACATGCAATGACGTATTTTGGAACAAATATATTAATTTTTTTTCTTATATTTCCCTTTTTTCTCATTCATTTTTTTGCAGGCATTTCAACCAACACAAAGGACACGAAACCTTATTAAACTTATTTTTATTTACAAATATTGATACTTCAATCAAGGTAACATATTTATGAAATTTAAGGAAACTCAACACAACCTTTATTGTCAATAATTTATAAAAACAGCAACGTAATTTTTCTTGTTATTTTTTTTTTTTTTTTTTTTTTTTTTTAATAAAATGTGTTGTGTAGTAGGAATTACAATATGTGTCACAATAACACATAAAAACCTTTTAAGACCAAGGTTCCACAACAACATACGTTCAAAGGTGTTGATGGACGTAAATCTTCCTTTTTTTGCATTTTTATATTTTTTGTTAAAGAATGGATAACTAAACAAAAAATCCTATCACTGACAAAATATGACATAGGCCAATATTTTATGATAGAATAGAGAAAATAAAAGTAAATTAAAAAGTAAATAGCAAATTTTACAAAAATTTGCTGAAACAAAACAAAAATGTAGTTGCCAATAATCCAGCCGGTCGCATATTCCTTGATCCTGTGACGCACTCTCTTTCTTAAAGATTAAAGCCCACACATAATTATATGAAGGCTCATTTCTTCAAGGAAGCAATAGCGTCTCATCATCAAGGATTATTTAACAGCTAAGATTGAGGGTGCTACTGTTGACTGAATACAGTTCATCCGCCACCACCCCTAAGATCTCACCTTGGCTAGTGATATCTCACTGCTATTGCCAGTGGTATGTGATATCTCACGTCAACTCGTATGTCAATAGCAGGGACTGGAGTACGCGGGGTTGTCACACCCGTAGATCAAAAATAAAAAATAAATCTCAAAATTATAAAAACTGATCCCTCCATGCGGGAAATAATTTTTTTCTTTTTAAACTTTATTCCACAATAATAAAAAAACTGCTTTCTACACGTACAGGTGGACAGACACAACATATATTTTCCTTTTTTTGTTCTATATTATAATTTTTTTATTATTCTATTTCGTTTGAACATTATTCTTTTAATTTTAAATTGTAACTCACAAAAACAATCGAATAATTTTAATAATTAAGTTTTAAGTACTAGTACAGGTTACAACTGACCAAGTTCATAAATATTTTTAGTATTTATAGTATTACAAAAAAAGTAAAAAAAAAAGAATTATTGATTGTTGATCGCAATGAACTCTCCCGTTTTCGTTTTATTTAGCAAAGAGATAAAATATAACAATCAAATTCGAAATATTTTACATAGAATACAAACATATAAAAAAACTATTATGCCCTTGATATTTTTTTACAGGAAGTCCGAAGATTATGTATACTGATTGTTTGGTGATAAACAGTGTTAATGAAAAAATGTAATGTAGCCGTATTATACATTAAAATGAAAATGTTTGGTGGTTGACCAGGAATTTAGTTTCTACTATTAGTTTATTGTTCTAGAGTTGGTGTAGATTTCTTATAAAATGCTACCTGTTAAATATCGCGTAATCTGGCGGGCATAACTAGAGTCTAGACTAATGATCAACAGGTCAGTCACTTGAATCATCAACATTTGAATAAAGATTTTGTTAAAATTACAAAATATTATTGTACCTTTAACAAATTTCAGACATTTTTATGAGTCAATTTTTAAGTTTTATTTTTTTTATAAAATAATTTGTAGTTTTTATATACAACGTTTTATATGTACAATATTTTTGTAAATTTGTAGTTTTAACATAAATATTTTTGTTAGAAAAATTAACACACATTCTGAATTTTATTGTTTGCTAAACATCCGTTTTAGATAAATCGATAAACTTAAAACTTTTAAATATTGATCTACATTTTAATTTTAATGCCAATAATATTTAAACTGCGACCTGGGTTTAACCTTTTAATTTCAATTTGTTCGGAATATTTTTCCTTGGAAATAATAACATGCATAACAAATGATGGCTAAATTACTTATATCTTACAGTTGACCTGGTAATTAAAGTACATAGAATCAATATTTGTTGTTCTGGTTTAAAACCACTAATCGAGTATTAAACTAGAATATCCGATAAAACTGATCAAAACAAAAAAAAACGGTTTGAAGTTTTTATTTCAAAGAAAATCCATCGAAAAGCACCAACAAATCTATATAATTTTTTTTAGATATAAAGCTCTAACCAGAAATAGATCAAAATAATCCTCAGCTTCTGTTTTTATTCGCTTTCCTCTAACATCTTCTATACATCGTATCTTTGAGTTTAGTAAATAAAACATATGAACCGAAAACTAAATACTACAATTTTTTTTTATAAACAAGAAATAATTCTAAATAAATCCTTTTTGAAAAAATCTTTGAAAAATATTAAATTGAAGGAAAGTTAAAAAAAAATATTATCTGTATAGTATTATTAAAATAACAGCTTTTAAAAGCTTAAAAGATTTTTTAATCATACATTTGCTTGACTTGTTTTTTTCTTTGGAACAAATCTACTCAATATTTATTTTGTAAAAGTAGATTTAGATTGAAAAATAAAGAAAGCCTCAAACGAAATCAATGGAATAAAAGAGAGGCTTAAATCAAGTAAGATGTGATGTTAAATTTTAGCTCCATTCCAATAAAAAGACAAAGGCGAATAATATATTTGACTATACGAGTATATTGATTTATTGAAGTAAATATAGATTTCCCTTGGGTAATATATAATCTTTAATATAGTACAACAATGGAAGATAAAATTATTTTTTTATCAAATAATAATTGCATGATAATTCCCATCGTTGTAATTAAATTTAATTATTTTTTGTTTCTAATTTAATTATAGTGAGAGTATACAAAAATTGTAAAAATTATTTGGAGCAATAGAGCTTGTGGTTTCGATAGGGTTGGAAGAATATTACTCTTAAGAATTTTTAATAACTCAATTTAAAGTAGACCAAACTTTTTAAAATTTGGTTTGAATAGTTTGAATGACTGAAGCGGTTATATTTCGTAATCGATTTCGTTGTACCACCAAAACTATACTAAGTGGAACATTTTTTTATTCACAAATGGGTTGTGTGTTTAGTGTGTAGTGATTAAACTTTATTAAATTATAGCAATTTTGGATAAAAAACATTAAATTTCAAATATTTATATATTGAAAAACCGTAGTTTGTGTCACTATACCAAAAAGTACCGTATTTCCGTGCCTGAATATTTTGAGAGCCGAAACGTGGGTTAGAAAACAAACAATATGAAAAAAGCACTTTTAAACTCTTCGACTCTAAAACCTAAAACAAGAATTGATTTGTTATTGTATTTCGGTTTCGGCCTTATTTGAACTCATACGCTCTTGAGAATAAAAACAAACCCAAAAACAACAAGTGCAATAAGTTAATCAACAAATTTATAAACATTTTCTCATTCAGTAATATAAACATTTCCGTGTGAGCTAATACATTTTATATTTGAAAAATATGAAGGGGCTGAAATCTCACAGCACTGAGATATCAAGACTTCGGTTTTGGTTAAGGATTTTGATATAGTTTTTGGCATAAAATATTTATGAGGACATTGTTTTTAGTGATTGGCAGCGATGTATATCAAACATAAAACTCTTTTTAAAAGTACAAGTATCTTATCTCTCTTTAGAAATTTATTACAAAACTAACACGAAATTACAAAACTATTACAAAACTAACACGCGACGAATTGACGCCGGAAAATTATAACAGATCATATATTAACATAATTTATTTAAAAGATGATACACTCAGCAAACTACTCAAAAACCTCTCCATTAAACCACAATTCATATTTCTTTCGAAATTCCAAAAATATTGTAAAAATTAAATAAAATCAAACTTTTTTTCAAAATTCTAAAAATATTCCGAAAATTCTTACAAAATCAAAAATTGAAACTTTTTTCAAAATTCTAAGAATATATGGGGCATTTCACGCCATCCAAGTGTGAAAAAAAAGTTGTCCTCAAAATTTGGGAATAGATAGTACTTTATGAGAAAACAATTTTTCTAATTTTTTCAGATTTTTTTATTCACACCATGGCTGTCAGTGGCGCTCACAAAATTCGATTTTTTGCCTGGATCACAAACTTGTGAATTTTGTAGGAAAATGGGTGCGACTGAAAAAAAGAATGGAAAAACATGGTCTTGTTAAAATTCAGACCATAAATTACGACAAAAATATTTTCAAAAGTTTTTGGGTTAGTTTTCATTCTTATTTTAAGGGTTTTAAAACTGAGATTTCGAGAAATTCGTCACGATTTTTCAATTTTTTTTTGTTCAATTTTTTATTTCTTTTATTTCCTTACGATTAATTATAGTTTTATGATGGGCATCGACCAGGAACTGGCCCAAAATAAAAGCTAAAGGTAAACAAATGTGATTTTAGCGTATTCTCATTCTGTGAGATCATAAACGATAAAATAATGGTATATTTTTAGATTGTTCGGTTTGCTATTTACGAATCTAAAGGCAAATTTAAAAAAACCAAAATGGCGGATCAAATATGGCAGCCAACTTTTCAAAAATCATCCAATTTTGAAATGTCAAAAATGCCATCGTGTTTCACATAAAATTATAAATCGAAAGTATTGTTAAGTATCTTAAGTTTTTGCTTAAGATCTACCGTTATCGAGATAAAAATTTATATATTTTGAATATTGATAATAAACCACATTTTTTCACCTTTAGCATTTTTTTGGGCCAGTTCTTGGTCAACGCCCATCACAAAACAATAATTAATCGTAAGGAAATAAAACAAATAAAAAATTTAAAAAAAAAATCGAAAAAAGTCATGACTAATTTCTCGAAATCTCGGTTTTAAAATTTTAACCTTTAAAATAAGGGTGAAAACTACCCCAAAAAATTTTGAAAATATTTTTATCGTAATTTATGGTCAAAATTCTAACAAAATTATGTTTTTCACAAGTTTGTGAAATTGATTGGGGTAAAAAATCGAACTTTGTGAGCGCCACTGACGGCCATGCGTGAATCAGAAACTCTGAAAAAATTTGATAATTGTTTTCTCATAAAGTACTACCTATTCCCAAATTTTGAGGAACAATTTTTTTTTCACACTTAATTGGCGTGAAATGCCCCATTTGTACATGCATATAAAATTCACCATTGCAAAAATTCTATTTTTTTTCAAAATTCTAAAAATATTGCAAAAATTATAACAAAACCAAAAATTAAAACTTGTTTCAAAATTTCAAAAATATTTCAAAAACTATAACAAATTCAAAAACTTCCATGTCCAATTTCATGTTCAATTACATTTACGCATACAAACGTTTTTTTCTACAAAATTGGATAAAAAAATAAATGAAATCAATTTTTGGGGCACACTTGACAATATTTTTTGACAAACTTATAAGGCAATAAAATTCTCAATAATAATAATTTCATGTTCATTACATTTTATTTCATACAAATAACTAATTTTATTTTTTTCTAAAAAATAAATGAAAATCATTCTTTTGACACACTTGACATTATTTTTTTGACAAACTTATAATGCCATATTTCTCTATAATAATAATAAAATTTCATGTCATCAATTACTTTTATGTTTTTATATATTTCTAGTCGAAAACCGAAGTAATGCTTCCCATAATATGTTTCTCAAACAAATTGGGAAACAAAATACATGAAAATCAATCTTTTGACACATTTAACGATTTTTTTTACATACTTCTAAAATAATAATCAAGGTCCTGGTCTTACATACGGATGTCAATTATCCAGATTTCTCCAGATTATCACTGAAAATAAACGTTTTTTAAGCCAAAAATATGAAAATTTGCTATTTTTGACACACTTAATGAATTTTTGACACACAGGTACAGTTATCAAACACATCGTCCTTTCGGACTTGCCCATTGAGTATGCCTATTTAAAAAAAAAGTAGTGTGTGTACCAGAGTACACTGGTAAGAAGTGAAACTTCTTTATGACATATCATTTTTCTTCTATTTAGAACTTCACAGAAATTGGGTAGATAAGGCTTAGGAAAAAAAAACGCCGATTATTGATTATCAATTGTTTGGTAAATATTGTATCTTCGTATATATCTCTGATACACTCCGATTCTACGTGACCACCGTAACCACATTACCACCATGACCACCGTGAACACAATGACCACCATGACCACCATGACCACCATGACCACCGTGACTACCGTGACCACCATAGCCACCATGACCACTATGACCACCATGATCACCATGACCACCGTGAACACCATGACCACTATGACCACCATGACCACCGTGACCACCATAACCACCATGACCACCGTGAACACCATGACCACCATAACCACCGCGACCACCATTACCACCATGACCACCATAACCACTATGACCACCATGACCAGTGTGAACACCATGACCAGTGTGAACACCATGACCATCGCGACCGCCATTACCACCATGACCACCATAACCACTATGATCACCATGACCACCATGACCGCCGCGACCACCATGACCACCGTGACCACTATAACCACCATGACCACTATGACCACCATGACCACCATGACCACAATAAACACCATGACCATCATGACCACCATGACCACCGTGACCACCATGACCACCATGACCACCATGACTACCATGACCACCATGACCACCGTGAAGACAATTACCACTATGACCACCATGACCACCATTCCCACAACGACCACCATGACCACCATCTACAATCGACACATCCAACTCATATAAAATTTAGTAGCATACTAAATAAATTAATAAAAATAAAATTATCAAAACAAAATTAAAATTTATAAAAAAACAACGTAACCGAAAATCGTGACGATTGTTTTAAATTTTGTACTGCTTTAAAATTTCTCTCATACGCCGATAAAGAAGTTTCACTTAAAAAAAAAAATTTGAAATCCCTCCAGCGGTTTTCTAGATTTTGTAGGTATTGACGGACGGACGGCCGGCAGACAGAAATACTTTTTTTTGCTTTTTTAGAATCAGTAGGCTCTAAACCGCCGAGAAATGCCAAAAAAGTGGGGGTAAGAATTTCACTTTTAGCTCATGTATTCAATGGTTTTTTTAAAACCGAAGTAGAAGTAATTCTTGCATGCTCATGCAATTGCATGTTTATTGATTCGTTGCGTCACACTTTTGTTCTATTTTATTACTTGTATCAATAATAAAAACTAGGTCATGAAAGAATGTATGAGCTTTCGTCGTTGTGGATTAATTTTGTTTTATGAGAATTTTTAAATCATAAGGAATTGTTGTATTGTATTTTGCTAAATGGCAATGGATGACTAGACAGATTGTTGCAGTGGTCATTTTGGAAATATAATTTCGGTTGACCAGCAGTCAATATGTTTCCACAGGGCTAGTTTTGGAAACACATTAATGTAAGGTTTTCGATTTAGTTTATATAATTTTTGTTTGGTTTTTTAAATTAAAACTTTTTTAGACACGATGGGCGATTTTATATACAGAAAAATGTATGTATTCACGTGATTGTCACGCTATTATATATTAAAAATATTTTCGCATGGTCGTTACGATATTATATTAGTGGTAAAGTAACAATTTTGTTGTATTTGTTAAGCAAAACAAAAAAAGTTGTTTTCGTCATATATGATTTGTTTTCCTAAAGTGAAAACTTCTTTAGGCACATTCGGCGTAATCGTCACGTTATTATATTCAAAATGCTTTTGCATGATCGTAACGCTATTGTATTAAAAACTAATTTTAAAAGAGAGGAAGAGTGAGATTAATTATTATCATTTTTATTAACAAATGAAATGAACATTTCTTAAACGCGTTGAGCATTGGAACATTTTATGTATTCGCGTTATCGTCACGCTAATATATTAAATAAATTTTAGCGTGATTGTTACGCTATTTCATTAAAATAAATATTAAAAGAGAGATAGGGAGTTAAATTATAATCATTTGTAAGAAATGAAATGAATATTTCTTACGGTGTGTAACGAATCCTTCTAATTTGAAAATACTTTGTTTTTTTTTTTTGATTATTATTGTGACGACCATAAGAGCCGACCCTAGTATTTTTTTTTTGTTTTCAAATCTGGTTGCTTATTTTTTTTGTTTTGGCTACATACCATGTAACAATAAATTAGATTGTGATTTTTTTTTTATATTTTTGAAAACCGATAAAAATGGGGATAAAAAGAGGATTTTGGACAGTCGAATTTCAGAAGCAGTTTGGTTGAAGTAAAGTTTAAAAAAAAAAAAATGAAAAAGTATATAAAATATATGCACATAGAAATAGATATAAAAAATATAATTTTGGTTTAATTAAAAATTTTAAAAATAAAAGAAAGTAAAATTAATTTTTGAAAAAAAAAACTACAAAAATATTAGTTTGGTTGAATCGAATTTCAAAAGAAAAAGAAGTAAAATTTAAAAGAATGGATTTTTTTTTCTTGTAAAAATGAAAATGAATATTAGTTTGGTTAAGTAATTAAAAACACAAAACAATTTACTATAGAAAAACTTAAATAATGATTAATATAATATAATTTAATCTTAAAAATAAGTTATAAACGATTATAAATTTAAAAATGTGGAAATTTTACTGTTCTTTGAGATCATTAAAAGTTTGTGTATAAAAAAAAAACATAAAATTCAAAACAAAGGTTTTTTTTTTCAATGGTTTGGAAGAGAGAAAATAAAAATTCTTAAAATCATTATCACTGTGGGTGATCGTTATATCATAAAATTTACAAAAAAAAAAATAAAATTGATGATAATGCCATTGCGCCAAGGATAAGCAGTCCAATTCTATTAGAGGCAATACACAGCAGCCAAACAGTAATAATTTGGATAATTTATAAGAGGAGAGAAGAAAAAAAAACAAGACGACCAAGCAACTTTCAAGGAAAATCCAGCTACATGTTTTTTTTTAGATAAGGTATATTTTTATTATTTCATTTATTTGTTTTTTTTCTAGTTGTTTTTCTTCCTTTATAAAAATGCATTTGTATTTCACTTCTAAGTCATGAAATAGTTAATTTAATTTTTTTGAGATATACCAGGGTGACGTTAGAAGTTAAATGTTTAAAATTTAAATGTTCGCTAATAATCAGTGTTGTACTATCCTGCGGTTAAAACTGGTTTGTGTATATTCAATTCCCACGACCTCCACTGAAGACTAGCGGGCAATAACCGCATTATGAGTCCCTGCACAAATCGAATCAAATCTAAATTTCCACCCTAGTCCCATAGGGGGGGGGGGGGGGTTTAGGTGCGTTGGGCGATTTTGCATGGGGGAAATGTTGTTTATTTGCGTGATCGTCACGCTATTATTTTAAAAATATTTTTTTGCGATTTTTACACTATTGTATTAAAAATAAATATTAAAAGGTAGCAGTAAGATTCATTGTATTAAAAAAAGGTAAACATTTTATATATTCGCGTAATCGTCACGGTATCATATTAAAAATGTTTTTGCATAATTGTTTCGCTATTACATTAAAACTAAATGTCATAAGAGATAGAGTGAGATAAATTATAATCATATGTAATAAAAAATGAAATTAATATTTCTTTCGACGCATTGGCGATTTTGTACGCTGAAAATTTTATATATTCACTTGATCGTCACGTTATCGGCATAAATATTAACTAGAAATATTTAAAGAGGGTGAGATAAATGTAATCATTTGTTATTTTCTTATTTCTTACCCTCGTTTTCTTGATTCATAATATTTGTTGGTTCATATAATAATTTAGAGATATGTATACAAAAAGTCCGTAACCAGCTTTTTTTCTAAATTTTTTGTTTATATTCAGCTTTGATTTCTATTTGTTTAGTATATATATTTTTTGTAAGAGATCTCTCCGGTTTAGATTCACTTAGTTCCAGATTTTATTCACTTTTTATCAATAGTTTTAATGAAAGTTCACTGTAACAAATTTAACAAGTGTCTATATAATATCTAAAATTATCCTAACAAACACATATGCACGGTGCACGAGTCTATGCACATTTCGTGCAACATTTTTTTTACTAATTTTTAAGTTTTTTGAAATATTCTGTAATACATTTTAAATTTAGTTGGAGTTTAACAATATTTGAATACTAATGTCATACAAATTTTTACATAATTTTACATTTTAAATTTAACATTTTTAAATCATGTAAACATGTGCAAAAATGGGCATAGAACTTTAAACAAAATGCGTTTTGAGAATGAGTGGATGCAAATTTAAAACATATTTTTATTGATTTATTGTTTTGTTTGAATATTTGCATTTTTTGAATATTTGAATATTTAAATATTTGCATGTTATTGAATATAATAACTATTTCAGCATTAAAAATGAACCAAATATTGTTCACCGTGTAACTTTATAAATGTCCATTTTTCTAAAACTCACATGAAACATGTTTACGAGATAACCTTTATACATGTAGACGAAATGCGCATATACTTATGTACGAAATATATAAATTTCAGTTGGTTAAAATTCACTAGAGTTCTACCCATTTTAGATATTAATAGTTTACGAAATTTCCCATACACTTTAGGTATCACTTCTCGGCTTAAAGAGTATGATAATGGCGGCTTTGTTGTGATGGGTGGCGGCTTTGTTATGACACATGGGTTTGTATAAAGTTATGATATTGCTATTAACAGATTTATTTGATATTTTGTAATTTTTACGACATGTTCATGGTATGGTGCACATCATGTGCATGACATGTGTTAAACAACAATTTTGTGCACGGATATATTGTTTCATGCATAATTTGTGCACATTTCATGCATTTTTCCAAAATTGTTTTACGGTTTGACCTCCATTTGCAAAACTGATTAAATTAATGAAGAAAAACAAGCAAAAAACTAATAGCCTGAAAATAAATACTTGTCCTTAAATATAATCATTCTAATATATTATCCAAACATGATTTTGAAATTTATTACATTGTTTTTATTATTTATTGATAATAAATAATCATTGATGGTAAAAGAAATTATTGGTTATTAATTGTTGTTCTTCCTCTTTCGTATTTTATGTGTGAGAAAAATTGATAAAAAATATAGCGAAAGTTTTTGTACGAACACATAAACATTTTTCATTCATTTCACTGAATTGATTTCATAAAGATTTATGAAGAATGGAAAATAAAGGGAGAAATATGAAAGAACAAATGATGAATAGAAAAAATATATTTATTTTGGTTTCCTATCAACGGAATTAAAAAAGTTTTTGAATTCCGATCAATAAGTACACATAACTAGTTTGTGATATGTGCTTAATTATTTCAACACAATATATTCGAGAATATTGTATCAATTATAGTAGCAAATTCAACTTTCATAAACACTTAATATATTAAACCACACTCTAAAAACTCATGTGAATATCTCAACTGAAAATCGCCTAAAACTCTTACATATTTATAACGTAATTGAAAGGTAAGGTGATAATAGCCGTGTTCGATTTGACTGAAACAACTGAAGCAACTGAAAAATTAAATGCAATTGTTGTTGTTTTTTCAGTTGTTTCAGTGAAATCGGACGCACCTAATATATTTATTTTCACTGTGATTTTTAAAAATTCGTTCTTTAAACAATAAGGGGAGGTAAGAATGCTTGAAATACTATTAAATATTTCCTAATTTTAAACAATTGATAAAAATTTGAAATATCCGTTTCAACTTTTTAGCTACACACGAAACTCTTATCGTTTTAAAATTGAATCTGTGTATCTTTTATTTAAACCCAAACTGAATTGATAAGTTTGGCAGTTAATGTTAAAATGGCCTCATTTACTCATTTACTCATTGCTTCTAAAAGTTTATCTTAATTGTTCAATTATACTAGAACTCTGCCCATTTGTTGAAGATTTTCCCTTTTTTTTAATTGTTAACCTCAAACCTCTTTCATATAATAAATTTTAACATTATCAAAGTGTTGCTCAACGTCAATTTTCAAAGATCCAATCCCACACACATACACAATTTATCGTTGCCTCGAATTTCATAAATAATTACACTCACTAATCAACTAAATGTTTACTAATAACGAAACTTTTCAACAACAATAATTATAAAACTTTTATCTAAATTTTATTTAAAATAGGAAATAGAAAATTTAAATTAACTTAATTGAGAGAATAATTTACGAATATTTTCTGTTATCACATAGCAACATAGTTATTACAATAGTTTTTGTTTTTGTTACGTTTTAGTTTGATAAAATAAATAAATAAATCTAAATTTATTCAAATTATATTATATCATATATTATATTGTAAATTTGATGGTTATCTCTTAATTGGAAAATTAAATTAAATTCCTCAAACTGTAATTAAATATTTTGAAAATTATATTAGTTTTGAATGGTGGAAACAATAGCTAGTGGTTGTATTACTAGTGCGAATGCGTTTTCCAAACAAGAGTTAGTTTGGCAAATAACTCGCGTTTGGAAAACGCATTCGCACTAGTAATACACACTATTTTTTGTAAAATTTATAAATATTTATTAATTTGTTCATTTAATCATTTATTTAAAAAAGTTATAAACAAATTTAAGCTTTTTAAATAATTATAGTGCGCCATCTTCGTTGTAATAGTTGTAAATTATACTAGCTCGAAAATATAAACATAAAAATCCAACTAAAACAACGCATAGGAATCCAATAAGAGCTGTCAAAATTGTAAACTTTGAAAACCTAAATAAATTGTTTTTTCTTGCAATTCCAATAATGCAATGTGTTTAAGTTGTTTTTACTGTATGGTAAGTATTTAAACTATTATTTTGATATTTTAGTGCTATAAAAATATTATACATAGATAGATATATGGATAGATTCAACTACAAATCTCAAATGCAGGCGGCATTACGGTCCAGGCTTACAAAATATTTTGTGGTCATATGTGCGGAAAAGTAGTTTTTTTTTTATTCTATTCTAGTACAAAATTGAATATTTTTTACGCATGTGTTACAAAAAAATAATTGTTATTTGTTTGCTAATATAGGGTAAACTGAAATTCCCGTAAGTTTTATTTTATGCGCTATTTGTACGGTACAGTATTGCAAACAAAAAAGCACAATGTGGGGTCTGACAGCTCAAAATTATTACAAATGGAGGTCTTTAAGAAAGAACAATGCGTTTCGTACATGATCGAAATAGTTATCACTATAATTAAAAAATTCGGGAAATCCTTACAGTTTACACACAAAATCGAACTTCTTTTGCCGATTATGTTATTATTTTATTTATGACCAAGTTGCAAGATGTGGATGTGAAAAATATGCTTTTTTAACAAAACTGTGCAAAGTGCTACGAAAAATGAGAAACAATTACTTCTTGCGTACATTTTTGGACAGATCGGGTAATTTTTATAAGTCGATTGTTTTTATTAAACCAAAACAAAGTCCAGATAAGTTTGTGAACTGTAAATATTATTTTTATGTAATTGTCAACCGTATGGTAAGATTAAAATATGGAGGGGCTGAAATCTCACAGCTCTGAGATACCAAGACTTTGGTCTGGGTTAAGGATTTTGATATAGTTTTCGGCAAAAAACTTTTATGAGGACATGGTTTTTAGTTTTGGGCAGTGACGTATATCAAACATAACTCTTTGTTAAAGTACAAGTATTATTTTATCTCTGTTTAGAAATTTATTACAAAACTAACACGAAACATCAATACGATTCCGGAAAATTATAAAAGATCATAAATTAACATAATTTAGTGATAAAAGGTAAAATTAAGCAAACTACTCAAAAACCTCTCTATTTAGCGTTTCGAGAAAATATTACAAAATCACAAACTCATATTTCTTTCAAAATTCCAAAAATATTGTAAAAATTAAATAAAATCAAACTTTTTCAAAATTCCAAAAATTAGATTAAAATCAAATATTTAAACTTTTTCTAAATTCCAATAATATTCCAAAAATTGTTAAAAATTCAAACTTTTCCAAAATTCTAAAAATATTGCACAAATCATTACAAAATCAAAAATTTGAAACTTTTTTCAAAATTCCAAAAATTATAATAAAATCAAAAATTAAAATTTTTCAAAATTCTAAAGATGTTCCAAAAATTCTTACAAAATCAAAAATTAAAACTTTTTCCAAAATTCTAAAGATATTGCAAAAATTATTACAAAATCAAATAAACAAACTTTTTTCAAAATTCCAAAAATATTTCAAGAAGTATAACAGATTCAAAAATTTCCATGTCAAATTTCATTTTCAATTACATTTACGTCATAAAAACAGCTACATTTTTTTCCAAAAAATTGGCTAAAAAAATAAATGAAATCATTTTTTGACACACTTGGCAATATTTTTTTGACGAACTTATAATGCCATAATTCTTTATAATAATAATAAAATTCATGTCCTTCAAATTATTAAATTTATTTCTTTCCAAAAATGGGTAAAAAAGTAAATAAAAATCTTTCTTTTGACACACTTTACAACATTTTTTCGACAAACTTATGCCATAATTCTTAATAATAATAATAAAAACTCATTTCAAACAAATAATTAATTTAATTTTTTTTTTTCAAAACATTGGGCAAAAAAATAAATAAAAATTCTTTTGACACACTTGACAAACTTATAATGCAATAATCTAGTTTTTGATCTCACACACCAATCCCGACCATCAAGATTTCTTCGAATTCAATGTTCCTACTCGTAATCACTTAAAATGAACGTTTATTAAGCCAAAAATATGAAAATTTGCTGTTTTTGACACACTTCCGGTACAGTTATCGAACACAGCGTCCTTTCGGACCTGTCCCTTGAGTATACCGATTTTAAAAAAAAAATTTGTTTGAAATTCCTCCAGCAGTTTTCCCTGCAGCGTAGGTAATGAGGGCAGAGACAGACATACATTTTTTTTGTTGCTTTTTTAGAATCAGTAGATCCTAAAACGTCAAAAAATGCTAAAAAAAGTGGGGGTAAGCATTTCACTTTTGGCTCATGAATGTAAGGTCTTCAAGACCGAAGTAATTTACTTTTCGATAAATCTGTTTTAATTTATGTTAAACTAAAACAATAAAACATAAGAAATTGAACTCCAATTTTAGAAAACTCGTGACATTCTTGGATAATTTTGTAATTTGTAGCACAGCATGAACTTTTAGTAAGAAAACGGTTTGTTATAATATATCTTAACAATTTCTTATGCTTAATTCTTAGTTTGCTCACGTAAATCACATTATCCCGTTTTCATCAACGCAATTTTTTTTCTTTCTGTATGAAAAAATATAACAAGAAAAATTTATTTTTATATATTTCTCTATTCTAAATTCGACTCCCAAATAACATAGTACCCTAATTTGTTTCTCAAAATTGTCAAATTAAAAATTCAAAACTATGTTTTTTGGGTTGTTCCCATTGAAAATTGTGATGTAAAAACAAAATAATATATTTAAATTAAAAATTTTTAACATCAGGTGATAACATGTTTATTTAAATTAAAACATGTTTCGAAAATTCAGCACATGTTGATGATGATGGGGATGGAAGTAGGTTATGTTCATTTACTGAAATAAAATGTTATAGGGAAGTATGATAGTCGCAAACAAAAACAATTCTCTGATGACACACAAATTTAACCAAAAAGCTTGTTTCCTAATGTCAAAAAAAATATGTTAAACTAAAATAACAAATATTTTTGACAAACAATTTCAAATGCATTTTAAAAAACAACTGACAGTTGAAATTGGTGTAAGCTAGTAAAGTTCTATAAATTTTATAGAATTTTTTTCGGGATATAAAAAAATAACTGATTTTAGGTTTTTAAGTTTTTGTTTTGAGTTTAAATAAATAAACGCTTATCTAAGAGACACGTATATTAAAAATAGTAAAGTTTTGGATATCATTTACACTCTGATATTGAATGTCATTTTCAGTCTTAATAACTTTTGGAATATTATAAATTTAAAATGCTCATATATATAAAATATATTGATTTTGAACAACATAACAAATTGATGCAGCATATGAAATAAATTAAATTTTAACGGAATCTCCCATAAAATTGGTGACCCTAACCTGATAGAAAATTGAAATAAATTCAAATAAATTAGCAATATTACGAGCTCTCAATTAGTGTTCCTGATCGATACTTCTCCTACTTCAAAGTGTCAACATAAATTGGGAGATGTAACGTGTTTTCGTCCAATCATCTATTTCAGGCAAATACCATCTTTTAAAGTTTCAGATTATTTTAGATTGTAAACGCATCACTCGCGAAGCTAAGTTTTGTTTACTCTATTGAAATTGTTTACTTTATTGAATATTTTAGATTTCATTGATTTTTCTTACTTGTTTGTAAAATAGGAATATAACACAGAACCAGAGTATTGTAAATAATTGTTATAAACTAGAAATTTTAAGCTAAAATATAAATATTAGAACCATTTATAATAATATAATTTCTCTCCTGCATTGTAATATTCCCGACAAACATCATGTGCATGGTGCACGAGTTTTTTATGGGATTTATAATAACACGAGCATCTTTATGATGGTATTGCGTAAAAACGTCCAATCTGCCAGGGACCGAAGCTGTAATTGCAATTTTTTTGAGACATATGATATAAAAATTAAGGCAATGGTGCAACCAAATGTAAAAGACACATTATGGTTTTTTGGATTCTTACTCGCTCAATTAAAATAAAGTGGAAGCGAATGATAATTTTTCGGCGATTACTCAGAAAGCCACCTTCCTGTCAATTACGTTATTTGAATTTAATTTAACGATTTGATACTAATATCCAGTCTATTTCAGATGCTGACTCATTCTAGGTAAAATTGATTATTTTGCATTAGTATCATTAGTATCTAGTAGTAATCACGATTTTCAAGCAATTCAGTTTTTAAATTGGTAACTTTTTGTGAAATGGCGACACTTTTCCTGCCGCCATAAAAATATGAGTTACTTTTTCAGTCACCGCAAATAAAAGAAAAAAGGCCTCGCTATAAACGTCCAAAAAGTAAGACTTTGCCGTTAGCGGGAAAACTAATTCAGTTTATTAAACTAAAATTCAAGAACCATAATAAAAAAATTGATAATATTATATATAGGCCAGTAAAAATAGTATTTGAACAACAAAAAAAAAAACGTTACAGCAAAGTGACAGCGGGATATTGTAGAATACGATATTGTAAAAGAGGGAAACATAAATCGAACCGTCAGCTGCTATCCGGGGGGAATGGGGTGAAGTTTTTAGGGGTTGAAAACAGTTTTTCGTGCTAAACCGTACATCCTATCAAAAAGAGTTATATGTAAAAGTTGTAGGGAATAAAATGATCTACAACTTTTGTCCGCACTATTTTTACCCTTACTTCAAAGTTTTTCGAAAAATGCGAAAAAACAGTTTTTTGCAGATTAACAAAGAGGCTAATATTCGTGTTCTTTATTTAATTAATTTTAAAATTTTTTAGCACGACTAAAATTGTAATTGTTGATTTTTTCTTCGAATAATTTCTATCAAGTTCGGAAACAAAAGCATATAATTATTCATAAATGCATTTTCGAATGATCGTCGTTCACGTTATCATAAAAAAATTAAAATGATTTTATTAATTAGTGATAATCATTCAACGATAAATATGCAAATTACTACGAAGAAAGCGATTTTTTCGGTTTTTTCAGTTTTCCCGCCATTTTTTCCTTAGCAGTATACATTTTTTTTACCACTTATCAAAACTAGACGTAACAACGAGTAAGTGAGCCAAAACAGAACTCTGTAGGAGGTGAAGTTTTAAGAGGAATCGTAGTTAAATTTTTTTTAAAATTAAATTTAACAACAATGTCTAAATATTTACCTCCGAAAATATTACTGCCTTTTTGCAATAAATAGAAGTATCTTTTGCCAACGTTTGAACTCCATAAAATTTTTTTTGTCAAAGAAAAAAAGAAAAAAGAAAAAAATCGGTTTTTCGCATTTTTTCGAAAAACTTTGAGGTAAGGGTAAAAATGGTGCGGACAAAAGTTGTAGATCTTTTTATTCCCTACAACTTTTACGTATAATTCTTTTTGATAGGATGCACGGTAATCACGAAAAGCTGTTTTCAACCCCTAAAAACCCACCCCATTCCCCACCGGATAGCAGCTGTCGGTTCGATATATGTTTCCCTCTTTTACAAAATCGTGTTCTACAATATCCCGCTGTCAGTTTGCTGCAACGAAATTTTTTTTTCTATTTTTTTCTCCTATTATTACTGGCCTAATAAAGAAAAACCAGTTCCCTATATTTTCAAATGATTTAAGAAATAGAATTCTAGAAAACATAATCGACTGATTTATTGCCTTATCTGTTTCTTGATTTTAAAATATTAAATCCGGAGGCTGAAAACCCTGTTCCGATTCCACACTCCTTAGTGGAATGGAATGGTCCTTCATTCCACCGCTTGCTTAAATATTTTCATTTCTCTCCCAATTGCGGTGACCAGCGATCTTTTACCCTCTTTTTTACCCTCTCCACCCCGTTCCCCTAAACACACAGAAATATAATTATTTGAGACTTTGCTATAATTTTCATTCAAAATTTTCCAAGCTTCCTAACTCTATGAATTTTTACAAATTTTCTCTCCAATCAGTGTCGTAACGTAGGGGGGGGATGGACGGTCTGAAACTCGCACTTTTTTGATAATAACTCAAAAATTGTGCACGGCACAATTCTAAAAAAATTGCAATGTGTTCTAAATTAGATGCTCTTTCAAATGATACCCCACTCGCTTGGGTTAAAAACGATTTTTTTTAACCCTCCCCACCCCGTCCTTCTAAACACACAGAAATATAATTTTTATATTTATCAATAGCAGCTTATTTATAGTCTATTTATTATTTTAAAAATATATTTTTAATCCAATATTTCGACCGTGCGGGTTATCATCAGGGGTTATATATATTTTATTATATTTAATATTACCTACAAAAACAATTAATTAAAAACAACACCAAAAAATTAACATAAAATTTACATAATCAAAAATTATATAAAAAATTTTTTAAAAATACTTGAATAATTAAAAATAGTTTAAAAAACAGATAATAAACATAAAATGTTTCAAAGAAAGTTGTTCTTTTAAACATTTTATGTTTATTATCTGTTTTTTAAACTATTTTTAATTATTCAAGTATTTAAAAAAATTTTTATAAAATTTTTGATTTTGTAAGTTTTATGTTAATTTTTTGGTGTTGTTTCTAATTAATTGTTTTTGTGGGTAATATTTAATATAATAAAATATATGTAACCTCTGATGATGATGATGACCTCTGAATAAGCTGCTATTGAGAAATTTAAAAAATAATAAAAGACTATAAATATTTAATAATTAGAAATATAATTATTTGAGACCTCGCTATAATTTTCATTCAAAATTTGCCAAACTTCCTAACTCTGTGAATTTTTTCAATTTTTTCTGTCAATCAATGTCGGCAAGTAGGGGGGGGGGACGATCTGAAAGTCGCTCTTTTTTGACAATAACTCAAAAACTGTGCGCCGCAAAATTCTAAAAAAAAATAAAATGCGTTTTAAATTAGGTGCTCTTACAAATGACACCTGCACCACGTTTTAAATAGTGTTTTTACCTCTCCTCATTTCCCCCTCCTTAATAAATATAATTATGAGTATGTGACACTTTAATATATTTTTTATTAAGAACTTACTAATTTTTCTATCATTCCAAATACATTTGTAGATTTTCGATGTGTTCGGTTCGGAGCTAATCGAGGTAAGAAAACATGAAGAAAACGTCATTATTCAAAATTATACAAAAAATGGAAAAGTGTAAAATTCCAAAATAAATTTTTAAGGAATACTGAAATAAAGCCTTTTCATATGATGCCCTACTAGAATCTATAAAAAAAATGGATTTCTATCTCAAAGGTCTCACATCGTACCCCTGTAAGCCAAACGAAAACCACTTTAGTTTTATTTGTATCCGCCATTTTATGTGGACAGATTAGTTTAATACGCTCGTCAAATTTCAAGTCCATAGCATTTATAGTTTACGAGATAATCGATATAATGGGAAAAACTCGTTTTACTCTCACCAATAGTGTTCCGTATAAAAAACGGAACCCTAAAAAGTCACCAAAATTCAAATCTTTGGTTTTATGTAGAAAAATTATAAAATCATATGGAAAAAAAATATACGAGGATTTCATTCCTTCAACCCCTTTTATTCATTTTTAGATTTTTTTATAATTATTTATCAAAATTTGTAAATGTAATTATTTTTACTAAATGACTTATTGTCACCATTAAAACAAAAAAAAAATTCAAATTCGTCAGGCAGTTCTTGAGATTCATCCTTACCCCTTGCTTCAAAGAAAGAACCACTCGTGACATTTCTTCTATGAAATTTTTTTTATTGTCTCTTCAACAGCAAAAAAAAAAATAAATCAAATCAAATAATGAGCATCAAACCAATGTACAATTACCCGATTTTGACCAATAACAAAACTAAAAGGCGATATCCAATAATCCAGCTAGTGGTATAATCCTTAATCTTGTGGTGCACTGCCTTCCTCAATGAATAAAGCCTACATATGGAGTAATATGAATGTTAATTTCTTCGAGTACACAAAAGCATGGCATCATCAAGGTATAATGCATAACTAAGATTGAAGAAAAAGGATTTCACAAAACAATCGACACCAAATCGTCCCAGCATACAAGAACTGTGAATTGACAAATTTACCAAAACCTGGCTCACAATCACTTATCTAAAATCAAGCCACAAGGAAATTAATCAAAAATTATAAAAAACATAACCTCAAACATAAATTTCAATGTTCCGAATATCATTTAAAAATCTCTACAATAATGTTAAACATAATTTTTTATTCCATGTCATAGATTACAGTAACATACATAAACTAAGGAACCATAAGAAAGATTGATGACTTTCTTATTTTATTCCACTATTTTTTTACGTTTTGGTTAGCTTATTTCCAAAAAATAAAAATTCTATTGTCTATCTGGAACATAAATGTTTTATGCCAAAATGGAGAAAAGAAACTTGTCAACATTTTTCTTTTTGACTTCGTGGAAACACAGCTTTTCTATTATTTGATTAATTATGTTGGGATTGATGGGGAAATATGGTTAGAAAAATAATGAATATTTTTTAGTTAAAAAGTTGTGTTGTTTGCTTTTTGTCACTTGCTGATGTTTTATTAAAAAGTTTCTGAATTTGTTGGTTGAATTTAACAATGATTAATTTTTAAATATTTTATGACAAATAATCAATCTTGATAAAAATTATAAAATGCGATAGACCAACAATTTACTCAGATGGGCTTGGGTGCTCAATTGAAGTAGTAATTAAAATACGTTTACTGTATGGGTGACCCAATGGGTGAGTTGGTTTCGATTTCTCAGGACGAACGAAAACAGCGGACATCCTATTTAGTCCTGTTCTGTAACGGTTCCAACATATTTTCCCAATCGTTATTCCGCTTTCCTTCTTTTAATTATAATATTATACTATAACTAAAATTTGTTAAACATATTCGTGCGTTCTATAAATTTTTTACCCACACGCTTTATATAAAAAGACTTATAAAAATATTTTATAGAAAAATAAGAATGACGATAAATTATTATTTGAAGTGATCATTTTAAATTTTTATTATTGGTTAGTTAGTTAAACTTTACCTTTAGTAGCAGAAAATTGCATACAGAGTCCCTTCTATATGAAATCAATTTTGTGTAAAATAATATTTTAAAATCTTTTTTTCACAGAATCTAAACCCATCCTACTTGAACAAAGTTTTCTCTTTACAATTATTGCCTTTTTCCTTTTTATTTAATATATTTTCCGCGTTCAAAATTTAAGCGAAAACTTTTACAATAAACTGCTAGTTTTTTTGTTTTATTATAATTTTTTTTTTGCCTCCAAATAGACAATATAATATTCATGTTGCGATTTTCTTACATCGCAATTTTTTTTCATCTCTTATCTGTTTTTCCTTTCTTGAGAGTTTTTATTTTATTTTGTCAAAAAAAAAAAACTTTTAGCATATTAACATAACTTTTTTAATAATAGTTGTTTTTTCTTGGTGTCGGTATAATGAATCTTCTCTGAAATTTAGGATATTTTGTTAAACCTATAAAATGGAAAAAGTCGTATGGCGGTAATGGTGTGAAAACGGTCATATAGTAAAATGAAATAGGGAAAAACAAAAGTTGCAATTAATATCCTCAAACTACACAATAACACAAATAAATCAACTGATTGCTTCTCTAATATTTTATATTTTGTTTCGTTCAAGAACTAGTTAGTCTTGGACAATCTGAATCTGAATATATAAATAGGAGGAAAACATTGGATATAATCTTATTTAACAAAGAAAAAAAATTATTTAAATTTATTTTCAGTTAACGTTTTTATGAAGTCATTTACGATTTTTGCTTAAGACATTTTAATTAAATTTTGTGTTAACGATTTCTTGAAATTATTTTAGAAGTTGTTAATGAGAAAGAAGAAAATTTAGGTTTTATTAATGATGGTAGTTAAGTTTGATACTATTGTTATGGTTTGAAAAAGGGAATAGAAGGTGTAGTCAGCCAGAACTCCACTTCTTCATCGCACATCATCTCCACCATTAGTTTTCATCTGCAGGACCACTCAACGCTAGCAAGGCTATAACTATTTTCTATGCATTTGACAAAGTAAACTTCAACTGGATAAAAAAAAATGAATGTAAAACAAAAAAACGCAATCAAAATAGTTATTTATGTATTAAGGGCGTAAATTATGTCTTTTTCGCTTGAGAGTGAAATTGTTGCTCGAGGCATTAGCCGAAAGAAACAATCAGTCGAAAGCAAAAAAGATACATTATCTCTGAATTGCATACAAGATTTTTTTTTATTCGCCTACATATTAAAGTGCCACTTTATTACTGTGATTTGCGGCCGTAAAGTGTCACTTTTTAGCCATTTATTTGGTTGTTATGGTTACGCCCAAGAAAGCAAAAAACATTTGTATATGTTTAAATTCTATAAAAAACAGAAATTTTTATCAAAGCAACCTTTAAATTTAAAATTTCATTATCCAATTAAAATTATTATTATTATTTGTTGTCATAGTTATACAATTATTTTGAAAAAATTAAAAATATTTTGACAAAGGTTACTTGTTCAACATATTTTCATTTATGCAAAATTATAATTTTGATTTAGAATAAACAATTTTTTTTAAATACTTTGATAACGGCGAATAAAAAATAGTATATAACGCACGGACGTAAGCTATTTTGGTCTTAATGTGGGTGCAAATCTCGGCTAGTGCCTCAATTTGCAAACCCCACATACGTCCAAAATCTTTAGCTTAACGTCCTTGCATCATAATGTACTATTGTACGAGTAAGATTCTGTATTATTTGCATAAATAAAAATACATATATTTACACAAAATAGTAAAATATTTTTTTAGAAAATTATTTTATCCAAGTAGTTTTTCGAAATAATAACTTTAGGCATTGTTATTTTAATATTAAGCATTTTTATTTCAATTTTGGCATTGATATTTCAATAGAAAAAAGGCCTGCTTTACAAACAATTTTTCAATCCTAAAAGTGCATTTTACTGTTTACTCGTACAAAATAGTACATTATGATGCTAGGACGTTAAGCTAAAGATTTTGGACGGATGTGGAGTTTGCAAATCAAGGCGCCAGCCGAGATTTGCACCCACATTAAGTCCAAAATAGCTTACGTCCGTGCATTATATACTATTTTTTATTCGCCGTAACCAAATATTTTAAGAAAATTGGTTTATTCTAAATTAAAATTATAAATTTTCATAAATTTTAAAATAAAAATATGTGTATACAAGTAACGTTTGACAAAATATTTATTATTTTTTCCAAATTATTGTGTAGCTATGACAACAAATGATAACAACTATTTTAATTGGATAATGAAAATTTGAATTTGAGGGTTGCTTTGATAAACATTTTTATTTTTCATAGAATTTAAACAAATACAAATGCTTTTTACTTCTTTTGGACGTAGCTATGACAACAAAATAAATAGTTGAAAAGTGATACTTTAAAGTCGCAAATCACAGTAATAAAGTAACACCTTAATATGTAGGCGAATGAAAAATATATTTTGTTATTAATAAAATACAATTGTTTGACTGACAACCAAATGTCAAAACGAATATTTTAATATATTTAAAATATTCATTTTGACAATTGATTGTGAAACAATCATCTTTTGTTTTCTTTATGGTAATTTTGGTCCAATTGTTGATATTTTTACGCAAATGTAATTTTTTATTTTCAGATCAAATCAAGACTGCGATGATTTGTTAGGATGAGACAGAATAGAACCGCTCCATTCGTTTCGTTATATTTGAGCTGTCAGTTTATATGTAAAACGGATATTAAAACACAATGAACGGAGGGGAAAAAGCGGAACGGGCACTAAACACAAATTCAAACTTTACGGAAGACATAACCTCAAATGTTGCTTAATTTATCAACAAATTTATATAAATTGCACATAATTAAAAAAATTTCATGATATATAAATTATTAATTTAGTAGATCTATAAAATAATAAATGAAAATATAGATATAAATAACATATACATTTTTGGATAGTAAAAACAGCGGTTGTTTCATGCGAACGGATTCATTCTGTTTGTCCTTGACCTTAATAAAATTCCGAATTGAGGAAAATGACAGAACAAAAGTTTTCGAACACGTCAAAAACAGGCGCCTTACGAAGTATAAAATATGTGGTAATCACCAAAATGAAATCGAAGTGGCCCAGAGACTATTAGTTTTGACAGACGCGATTTGAAATATGTTATGAAATTTAGTCACAGGCAAATAATAAAGTTAAACTGTGCTCGAGCGAGTCGAGTCCATTTTTAATTTCTTAAAACTTTCTTTGGTTTAAAAAGTCGGTTCAGTCGGTTCGGGTCAGGAGTAAGATAGGTGATCGTTTAATTTTGTAGAGATTAATTACTTAGATTAAAAAACATTTGTAAAAAACTTGAACTTTTATAAAAAATAAATTATCAAAATACTGTAAAATTCTGAGTCTATTTTGAGGAATCGGGATTGGGAAATCTCTTATTTAAAAAAAAAAGGCATATAAAAAACTATATATCTGTAATTTAGCTAAGATAATTTCCCGCATGGAGGGATCAGTTTTTATTGTTTTGAAAATTTTTTTTTTATTTTTGATCTACGGGTGCGACAACCCCGCGTGCTCCAGTCCCTGCTATTGACATACGAGTTGACGTGAGATATCACATACCACTGGCAATAGCAGTGAGACATCACTGGCCAAGGTGACGTCTTAGGGGTGGTGGCGGATAAACTGTGTTCAGTTAACGGTAGCACCCTCAATCTTAGCTGTGAAATAATCTTTGATGATTAGACGCTATTGTTTCCTTGAAGAAACAAGCCTTCATATAACTATGTGTGGGCTTTAATCTTCGAGAAAGACGGTGCCTCACAGAATCAAGGAATATGCAACCGGCTGGATTATTGGCAACTACATTTTTGTTTTGTTTCAGCAAATTTTTGTAAAAATTTGCTATTTACTTTTTAATTTACTTCTATTTTCTCTATTCTATCATTAAATATTGGCCTATGTCATGTTTTGTCAGTGATGGGATTTTTTGTTTAGTTATCCATTCTTTAACAAAAAAAATAAAAGAAACAGAAAAAAGATTTACGTCGATCAACACATCTGAACGTATGTTGTTGTGGGACTTTGGTCTTAAAAGGTTTTTATGTGTTATTGTGACACATATTGTAATTCCTACTACACAACACATTTTATTAAAAAAAAAAAATAACACAAAGTCAATTTGTATGAATGAATAATAATTAAAATATATGCATAAAATAAATGAAACTCACTTCAACGAGACTTCAACTAAAATATTCATCGTCGTATCTACATAGTTGTAAACTCTCTTAGCTATGATATTACCAGGGTCATCAAAATTCCAGTGCACTTGCCCTTCATATATTAAATATAACAATTCGTTCAGCTGTTGGTTTTCTTTAAAAAACAAGGTCCTTTGACCGTAATGCGTATTATAATATTTATTTTGTATTCTGGACATTAGCAACATCATTGACTTGTACTTGAATTTTGGTCTTTAGCTCATTTTTCATTTTTAATTTAACCAAACCGTTTTCACCAAAACTCATTATATTGGAATTAATTAAATAAAAATAAAACACCTCAATATTCGAGCTAAGCCATATATAATTTTATTTTATACTATTCAAATATTAAAAATTAGATTTGGTTTGAATATTAATAAATGAAATTCGCTTCACATGATTCGAATTTACATAATCATTCCTCTCCATATCTTGCTTCTCTTTGATTAATTATTCTTTTCATTGCACACAAATTTAAAATTCATCTCATCTCATTTTCATACATCATCTCAATAAACAATTTCTCTACAACTACAGACAATACTTCTACCTTCCATAAATTTGAATCGTATTATGTCTATCTGTTATACTATGACTAAGCCTTACAAAAAAATTTTTTTATCATTTATGTAGTCAGGAACATGTATTATATAATATTGTGTGACGCAGCAAAGCAATTAACAAAAAATGTTTATAAAAAATGTTTATAAATTTACATAAAAATAGTTTATGTTTGTTGGATTTAAAAACTGGAACCGAAATCAAGTAGCAAATCATTAGAGAATTCCTTTAAATTTGAATATTTTTATTTGAGAGTAAAAATAGGACATCGTTACTCATTAACCTCTACAAGGTATTGAATAAGGTGAAATAAAATTACAGTGAAAAATTTTTTGTTTAGTTTACATTAAGTTTATACCAAGATATAAACAACTAGCTCGTACTTTAAAGTTTCACTTTTCGTTCTAGATAAATAAATAACTATTTTGCTATTACTTCGGTCTGAAAGACCTAAGTATTACATTCATGAGCTCAAAGTGAAATTCTTACACCCACTTTTTTTTGGCATTTCTCGATGTCTTAGGACCTACTGATTCTAAAAAAGCAAAACAAAAATGAATATCTGTCTGCCGGCCGGCCGGCCGGCCGTCACAACCGACGAAATCTAGAAAACCGCTGAACGGATTTGAAAATTTTTTTTCTAAAAATAGGGTTTACTCAATGGGAAGAGCCGAAAGGGCGATGTGTTCGATAACTGTACCGGAAGTGTGTCAAAAAATGTCACACTTGTGTCAAAACATCCTTGTTTTCCATCCTTGTCCAATTTGAATATTTTTTGCTTAAGAAACGTTCATTTTAAGTGATTACGAGTAGGAACATTAAATTTGAAGAAATCTTGATGGTCGGGACTGGTATGTGAGACCAAAATCTATATTATTGCATGATAAATTTGTCAAGAAAATGTTGTCAAGTGTGTCAAAAGAAAGATTTTTATTTATTTTTTTACCCAATTTTTTGGAAAAAATTAAATTCTAATTTTGTTTGAAATGAAATTTTATTATTATTATTGCGAACTATGGCATTATAAGTTTGTTAAAAAAATAATGTCAAGCGTGTCAAAAAATGATTTCATTGATTTTCTTAGCCAATTTTTTGGGAAAAAAATGCAGCTGTTTTTATGACGTAAATGTAATTGAAAATGAAATTTGACATGGAAATTTTTTAATTTGTTGTTTTTGAAATATTTTTGGAATTTTGCAAAAAGTTTGTATTTTTGATTTTGTAATAATTTTTGCAATATTTTTTAGAATTTTGGAAAAAGTTTTAATTTTTGATTTTGTAAGAATTTTTGGAATATTTTTGGAATTTTGAAAAAAGTTTGAATTCATGATTTTGTAATAATTTTTGGAATATTTTTAGAATGTTGAAAAAAGTTTGATTTTATTATAATTTTTACAATATTTTTGGAATTTCGAAAGAAATTTGAATTTGTTATTTTGTAATATTTTCTCGAAATGCTAGAAGGAAAGGTTTTTGAGCAGTTTGCTGAGTGTATAATCTTTTCAATAAATTATGTTAATTTATGATCTGTTATAATTTTCCGACAACGTATTGATGTTTCGTGCTAGTTTTGTAATTAATTTCTAAACAGAGATAAAAAATACTTGTACTTTAACAAAAAGTTATGTTTGATATACATCGCTGCCCAAAACTAAAAACCATGTCCTCAAAAAGTTTTTTGCCGAAAACTATATCAAAATCCTTAATTCAGACCGAAGTCTTGATATCTCAGAGCTGTGAGATTTCACCCCCTCCATATTTTTTCTATTTTAACTTTTACTTTTAAGATGCGTTCCATTGAAGATCACTTGCTGTACTTAAATATACATTGTACTCTACTTCGAACAGGTTGTGTAGTTGAAAAGCATTTCATTTGTTTGAGTATTTGTTTGTTAATACATGTTTTGGTATTTTTAATAATAAAATGGACTAGTCAGATCTACGCATAAGCCCAAAATAATTATTTTCATTAATAATAATAAAACTGTGTAGTTATATTTGAAATATTTTTAAAGTTTTGATGCTCCATCCATAGGCATTTATGGATGGAGCATCTACAAACATTATCTACTCAAGATCTACTCAAAGCTCCTAGCAGCATTCACCAACCCGGGCCTCTACAAATGACACTTTTTCCTTTAACAACACGTTTTCTTTCATAATAATTTTCGCAATTTTAATGGTATCACCCAAACCATTGAATCTTGTTTTCATGTATAAATTCTTGATAGTTATATTATCATCCCTTCCGTTCATAAAGTTAAGTTGATCATTTTGTTTTTGAATATCTTCTAAAACTGAATTAATTACGTGTTCTGTCAATTCAACAGCCCCATCACAAATATTAGCGTTAAATTTAGACACATCATTAATGTTCAAACACGAATTCTTTTGTAGGTGGCCACAATCATAACAAAGACTATACTTTTTACCGTTTTTGCATTTTCAATATCTATTTTATTTAAATTTACACACTTCCTGTGGAAAACATATTTGTACATATTACAAGCAATATAATCGTTACGGTTAATTCTTAACTTGCATTTAACACAAAGTGACATATTTATTAGAAAAAAAGCAAAAAAATTTTTTGGGCAATAAAAATAAACTGGATAATATTTTAATTTAGAATAGGATTACTGAATTTGGAAGTTAGCGTAAAATTTAGACGCTAGCTGGGATAGGATGAGTGATTTTAGTTTAGAATAATTGATTTTTGTATAATAAATATTTTATTCGCAATCAACTGCACCTCACAACAGTTGAAATGAATAATAATTTATAAAGTCTTACTATCAAAGAAAAAATTGCATTTCCTACCCGAGATGTAAACATTTTACCTTCGTGAAACTGTCCCACTCGGCGATAACGCGTCTCGTGTTTTCACTCTTATAGCAAAACGTACTATTTTATACAAACTAAAACGGACAAAAAAAACTATGTCGTTTTATTTCCAATGCATTTAAGTGTAATTAAACTGGTTTTCATAACG
Source organism: Diogma glabrata (assembly GCA_963693315.1). Classification (NCBI taxonomy): domain Eukaryota; kingdom Metazoa; phylum Arthropoda; class Insecta; order Diptera; family Cylindrotomidae; genus Diogma; species Diogma glabrata. The sequence continues at coordinate 390,638,507 of OY856186.1, forward strand.
CCAGCAAAACAAACATTTGTTTCTGAACTAATTTTCTTTGAAAATTCAACAATTTAATTACTTTAAAATACCCTTAAGCAAACTTGCAAAAGTAATAACAAAATCCAATCGAATAACATCTTAAACTGCATTTCCCGATAAAAATCAATATCGTTAAAATTTCCCAATACTTTAAGCAATAAGATGAAAAATCAAATGGAAAAAAATGGAACGGAAAAGAAAACTTTTCAGAGAGTGAAAAACAGTAAAAACAATAAAAAACGATTTATTATAGTTTTTTTCACCGTTAAATGGGTAATAAATTTTTCAATTCTGTTTTTTTTATTTTTGTTTTATTTGGGTTGTTTGTTTTATATCGAATATGATTAATGGGAAAATCTGTGAAAATAATGATAAATTGGAGATCTTTTATAATGATAAATAGGAATAGGTCAGCAAAAATATGGTAATTGGAATAAAATATTTTGAAATTCAATTCATTGTGAGCAGAACAAGTCAAATTATATGTTTGATCGTAGTCAACATCTACAGTTTTTTTCTATTATTCCTTTCTGCTTTAACTAATACAACATTTTCCAATTTTCTAAATTAATTGAATTTTCACAATCATAGATGTATCATACTATTGTTATAAAATTTCAACAGAAACGAATGAAACCACAAATAACTTCCATTGAAACAAATTAGACGAGGTATCGGTTTACACGAACAGATATTTTATTTCGTTTATTTCCATAGAAGTTGGGCAACACATCTTCCAACTTTTGTTTCACTTTTAATTAATCAAATTCGAAAAAAAAGGAAGATGATAGATTTTAATGAGTCATAGTGCTTCGTTCCATTGTTTGTATTATGAAAATTTTTTAAAAAGAAATTTTCTATTGTATATGGTTATTAGTGGAAATTCGATAGTCAGTATTTTCTAACATTTAATAAGATTAATTGGTTTTATCTACTAAAGAAATCATTATAATTTGTAATGATAGGTTGTAATGTTATGACGACGATGTTTTCCAAGCATTGAAACGTTTGTTGTTTGTGGACGGTGTATGTAGACAACACAAACGCCACCCATATTTTTGAAGATGCTATAGTTAAGTTCAGAAGAGAGTAAAACTTGACATTGATAATTCGTTTATTAATCATTGAAAAGGTCTTAAATTATTCATTAATGATTCAAAAGTGTATTTCTTACAAATTGGGGTTGTTTTAGGCAATCCGTGAATGTCTTGTTAAGTTTGTGTTATTGTTGGCTTTATTTAAGCCAAATTTAATACATAATTTCTGTTTACTAGTTTGTGGCGAACATCAGTACCAGATATGTACTAAAAATCGAACTTTACTCCAATAAATACTATTAGATAGATAAAAACATCTAGCCCCTAGATTATTGACTTTTCTTACTGATGTAAGTTTTTTACACGTTGTTTCTTGAATTTAAAATAAAGAGTTTTTTTAGGCGACTCATTCATTTAATTGTAATCTCGTTCAAAGCAAAAGAAATATAATGAAAACCCTACATGGTTAGTATAAAACCATATAATTTTAATGTAAAATCAATGTATATAGTTGTAAGCGTATGCAAATTTGTATATGTTAATAAATGTCGTCAATGATTCAACAATAATATTTATAAATTATTATTTGGAGTAAAAAGAGCCGTATAAAGATTATTATAGCTATCAAAACGAGCTATAACTGCTATAACTGGTGACCCCGACGTGATTGCAGTTGAAAATAACAAACAACGCTAATAACATTTGGAGACAATCAACCCAAGTAACAAATTTTGTTTACAAATTTATTACAGTACATTTTACTCTGTAATCGTAAAGTTACAGTGGTAACTGTACCGTAAACGTTCAGTAGGTGTTTCGTACACATTTTGGGGAATAATTTTGGCTTTTACTGAACGTTTACGGATATCAATTTGCGTAAGAATTATGTATGATTACAAACACGTACGTAGTGTTACAGAAAGCAAAATGTATGCGATTTTAATCACTACGGATTACTTACAAAAAAGTTACAATTTCATACTTTAATACGAAGTTTAAGACGATTTTTTGTAAACAAAAAATATGAATAAATATACAAATACAATAATATATTTTATGTTTATGAAATGCAAATATTATATTTTGGCATAACTAATTTTGTATAGATGTCAAAATTTAGAAACGAATAATAAAATTTCGATTAAATTTTGGAAATACTTTTAAATTAATAATGCGCCATAAAAATAATAAATTATTGAATATAATTTTAAAAAAAATTTTGTATGTCAATTTATTTTAGAGAGATAAAATTATATAAAATTTGTTTTATTATTTTCATAAATTTAAGTTTTTCTAAAATACTTATAACATAAGTTATAAAACCCAATAAAGTTTTATTAAATGTATTTTGTTATTTTTTTTAAATACAGTCAAATATTAATTTTGCATAAAAATGGCTGAGTTTTCAATTGACAGCTTTCAAATACAAGTTAGCCCTATGTAGATATACAGAGAGTGCACAGAATATATACATTTACATTTTATTTACATTTACACTTCCATATTTAAAATGTTAACATGTTAACGTAATGTAAACGCTATGTGTTTGATCTGTAAACATAATCATACAATTACAACTTCCAACTCAAAGAGTTTACATGTATAAATTATGTAAACGTTTAGTATTAGCCTCGTTGTTGTGCATTTACATTTACACCTTCCTTTTACAAATATTTACTTGTATATGTTTTGAAAAAGCTTTGTATAAATCCTTTTACAACTTTTGACATTTGTGAAATAAACAAAAGTGACATTTATTTTTTATTTGGTACAAGCAATCCTCATGCACTTAACTTTGGTATATGTCCAAAATTTTTTTTACATAAACGGGGGGGTGGGAGACTATGTGTCTTGTAATTATCTTACAAAATTTTGCCTGATAGTGTTCTAAGCTTGGCATTGTTGGACCACAATAAAATGCAAATGGTCTCCGAATTCCGAATGATCGGTTATACATAAAATCGACAAAAATTCTTTTTTCTATTAAAAATGGGAAGGCCGTCAATGTTAAAGGTAACTGAAATATTAATTAAGTGATCCAAATTCGAAAACCTCAACCAACGTATTAGCTCATAATACCAAAGCTTTCCACTACCCGTCAAAATAATATTTATATTTTGAAGTGTTTGCAATTATTTTCGGGGATCCTTTGGTTAGAAATTAAATCCACGAAACTTTATAATCACAAGTGACTCTTAAATTAATTAAGACTTAAGATTCGATTATTTAATGCCCAATATATTGAGTCGTCTATCACTGAAAGCTGGCTATAAATTTCTTTATCATCGCACGATGGAAACAGACATCTTTTATTAAACAAAAAATTTTGACTTAAGAAAACTGTATAAATTATGTGACAGTATAAATACATTCCTAATGTAAATGTCCCGTAAATATATGGTAGGTATATAAGTTCTCAATAAAATAAAGTTTTGTAATTAATCTGTAAATGTAAAAATACATTTACAAGGCCAATGTTTAGTATATTTACAATGTAGCTATAAGCTCTCGTAGACTTTACACAATGTAGTCATTTTGTAGAAGCAATAATACAGTTACATAGTACATAATCAGAAACGTTACATTCGAAGCTATAAGTTTACTACTACACTGTAGCTTTACTGTGTACAATCAGAAACAATATTTTGTAGAAGTATAAATACCGCAACCTATTTTGAGTACAGTATGTGTTCCGTAAATAAAACAACAATAGTTTGTGACTATAATATATACAAAATGTTACTTGGGAAGGTACGTGTATTGTGAAAAGAATAACAATAGCGGAATAAGAACGTGCAAAAATACGGATCTAGTTGCGGAATGGGAATAAACTAGTTATTTTCAATACATAAAAATTCAAATGCACACACAGAATATGTTACATGCAGCTTAATTTGTTTAAATAAAAAAATTAAATTTATAAATATATTCATATACATTTTGTATATATAAATTTCAAATATAATACATAATCTAATGTCGAGTTCTTTCAGCCTAAAATTGTGATTTTTTATGTGAAACAATTCTTGGAAGTTGAGATTTTTTTTTTGCTGGGTTGGGTTTCCATCAAGTTCTAACACACATAAGTCAAGAATAAAAACAATAAAAAGCTTGACTTTTGTTTTCAATTTCATCGTTGATAGTTTCTTACGATATTAAATTTTATTAAACTAAACATAAACTCTGTGTGAGAATATAAATATTTTGTGTTTACATGCATATTGTAATTTTAAAATAAGTCGAAGATTATTGTTTTGCTACCCATACAACAATAACAAACAATAATGCAGTTTTGTCGTTTTTTCAATCACAATAAAAATTGATAAAATTCTTAAGCCTGAAGGAACTCAACATAAGTAATAAATAAATAACTAAAAAAAATTTACATCACACTTAAGAAAATGCACAAAATACTCGAAATGCTAATTGTAATCGCACTGTTGGGCGTCATGGCTCCAGTGATGATAATAGCGCTCAAATACGCAAACGTAATTTTTTTCGCCTCAACGCTCTTCCTCCTTTTTGACATCGTTTACAGGATGTGGAAAACCAGCTGCATGTTCCCTATAGTATCGGCTGTTCCCATGCTGTCACTAATATTCCAAGAAACCGTTTCTTCACGGAAGAAGAGCTACAAGCTCTAATTAATGAGAGAGTGTCAGCACTCATGGCCGAAAAAGACGCAGCCCAGGAAACCTCTGCCAGAAAAACACAAAGCCCTCAAAATTTTACCCCTTCTTGGTCTTCGAAACCTTTATTTCAAGAGGCAACCCAAATAAACCAAATTTCTGTGAAAGTTCCACCCTTCTGGCAAAGTCAGCCAGATACTTAGTTTACCATTCTGGAAACAATTCCAAGAACAATTCCATTCTGACAATTCTAAACGGATGGTAAACAATTCTGTTTACCATTCTAAGAACAATTCCGTATTTCTCGCATCAAATCTGAAGATGCGAAATACGGATACGTTCTTAGCGTTCTCACCCCAGATATTTCTTCACTTATCTGGGACGTCTTAAGTGCACCTAAGGACCAAGTGCACCTAAGGACCATACGACCAAGTTAAAGCAGCTCTTCTAAAACGTCTAACCTCTAGTACTACTGACCGCCTCAGAAACGTGCTTAGACGTATGGATCTCGGCGATCTCAAACCCTCCCAGCTGCTAAGGGACATGACCCGTGAAGCACAAAATGCTTTCACTGAGGACACCCTCAAACTTCTGTGACACGAAGTGTAAGCACTTAAAACCACGCTGCCGAAATTCTTCTCCTACTCCTACTTCAAAAAAATAGATGGCTCGTCACCGTCATCACTGCCTTCTCGTTTATGACCGGACTTCACGAAAATCTTTTTTAGTCGATACAGGGGCCGAAGTGTCTGTTCTTCCAGCTACTGTGGAAGAAATATTATCTAAAATGTCTGACTTCCCACTCTTTGCAGCGAACGCTACCAAACTCAGAACATATGGTACACGAACCCTCCAGTTAAACATTGACGATCTCAGACGATCGTTCTGTCAGACCTTTATTATCGCGGACGTTATTATGCCTATACTTGGCGCTGATTTTTAAAATAAGTATGATCTTTTAGTGGATATCAAAAACCGACGCCTTTTCAATCCACTAACCAACTTATTCGTTGTAGCTGAAATCTCCACTTCTTCAGTCCCAACTTTAACTACAATCGACAATTCGATTGAACCTTCGTCGTCAACATTCTACGGAATTTTAAAAATTTAACTTCTGCAAGTGATCTTGCTTTACAAATCAAACATAACGTTACACACGTTATTGAAACTCGCGGTCCTCCCATTTCTTCAAAGTACCGTAGACTAGCCCCAGACAAATTGGCGATAGCCAAGACCGAATTCGACACCATGCTGGCTCCAGGTATTTGTCGACCTTCTAACAGCCCATGGTCGTCTCCTCTCCACCGTTCTCTAAATAATGTCACTACTCCAGACAAATATCCTATTCCTCACTTGCAGGACTGCACTCAACAACTTCATGGATGCAACATCTTTTATTCAATTGATCTCGTTCGTGCCTATCATCAAATTCCTATTGATGAGCACGACATTACTAAAACAGCAATATCCACACCGTTCGGACTCTTCGAATTCGTTCGAATTCCAACAGTTCGTGCGTTCAATGTTAAGAGACCTTGACTTCTGCTTCATCTATATCTATGACCTCCTTATTGCTTCTAAGACCTTTGAGGAACACCTCACTCACCTTCAAACTGTTTTTGAACGTCTATTTAACGCAGGTCTCATCATCAACGTTGAAAAATGCCACTTTGCAAAAACCAACGTTGACTTCTTAGGACATCACATAGACATAGACTGGAATTAAGCCGACTTTAGAACGTGTAGATGCGATCAACAATTTCGATCGTCCAGAAACCGTTAGGCAAGTCCGTCGTTTTGTAGGTATGATAAATTTCTACCGTCGATTCGTACCTAATGCTGGTGGTAATCAAGCCATACTCAATGATTTTCTAAAAGGTTCCAAAAAGAATGACAAACGAGTCATTCAATGGTCCGAAAACGCCATTCAGGCCTTCGACCTGTGCAAGCGGCAACTCGCCGAGGCAACAGCTCTTGCCCATCCCTCGCACACTGCCCAACGTGCAGTAATGGTCGACGCTTCTGATAAAGCACTTGGCGCGGTAGTCCAACAAAAAATCAACAACTGTTGGACACCTCTCAGTTTCTTCTCTGTTCCACTAAACGAGTCGCATCAGAAATACAGCGCTTATGATTGCGAGCCTCTAGCAGCTTATTCTGCTATTAAACACTTTCGGTATCTTTTCGAAAGCAGAACCTTCACTCTCTTCACCGATCTACGCTTTGTCGCAGAACCCTGCCAAAACAAGTCCTCGCCAATTCAGGCATTTAGATTTTATCAGTCAATTCACGACTGATATCCAACACATTGCTGATGCTCAGTTCGATGACTGCGAACTAAAGGAATTAATGAAAAATAGCTCCACACTTCAATTGCAATCTTTTCCATTAACTTTTGTGCAATCTTCTAAAACAATTTTATGCGATACATCTTCAGGTAACGCACGTCCTTTCATACCAAAGCAATTTCGTCAATCCGTTTTTAACAGCCTAATCCGGGGGTTAATAGTTCTGTCAAACTCCTTACGGATAAGGTCATTTGGCCATCAATTAAAAAAGACGTTTCACAATCTTCTTTGGGTAACTATGCCCCAACTTCTCAACGATTTTCCGAGATACATATGGACATAATTGGTCCACTTCCTACCTCTGAGGATAAACGCTACTGTGTCACAATTATTGACCGTTATTCTCACTGGCCTGAGGCCATCCCCATCTCGGATATAACTGCTGAAACGGTAGCCCCAGCACTCTACTCTAATCGGATCGCACGTTTCGGAGTACCTTCAGTAATCGTCACTGATCAGGGCTCCCAACTCGAATCCAATCTCTTTAGTGAGTTGTCTAAACTCCTAGGTTTTGAACGCAAAAGCACTACCAGTTACAACCCTAAATGTAATGGTCTAATCGAAAGTTGGCATCGAACATTAAAATCTGCTATCATGGCTTACGACAACACAGACTGGACAAGGATATTGCCGTCAATCCTACTTGGCTTACGAACCACTTTTTGCGAAAATTTCCAATCTTCATCTGCGGAACTAGTTTATGGTACGCAAATCCGTCTTCCTGGAGAATTTTTTAGCAAAAATACCAATTTCATTCCACAATCTGATCTTGTTTCACAATTGAAACAACACTTCGATCACCTTCGTCCCATTACTGCTTCAAGGCACTCCTCCGAAAAAGTTTTCGTTTTCAAAGCCCTTGATACTTGCTTTCATGTCTTTTTACGCACCGACTTAGTACGTAAGTCACTTCAGCCTCCATACGAAGGTCCATACCTAGTCATCAGTCGCGATAAAAAGAACTTCGTCATTGATCGCTTAAAGGTCAACATATGCGAGTCTCCATCGACAAATTAAAACCTTGTTTTAGGTCAGAATCTGAAGATATCTCGACTCAACCTCCATCGTCTTCTAGCACAACGCCTAGTCACGCCGACTGCTACAGACAACGTCCAATCTACTTCTTTGAACATCTTCAATTCCGTACCTTCTACTTCCACAAACACCAGAAACAACAACACAGACGCCACTAAGTCGACTAGAAAGGTAAGATTCGACCTTACACCTCAATTTTTCACCTCCAACCCTTCCGCTGCAACTACCCGAGCAGGTCGAACTACTAAAACTCCTGCTCGCTTTCTTAATGCTACGGCATACTAAATCTCCTTCCTCTCTTTTTATTAACGTCAAAACCTGCGATGGCGCTGGGGAGGGGAGTGTTGTGGCGAACATCAGTACTAGATATGTACTAAAAATCGAACTTTACTCCAATAAAAACTATTAGATAGATAAAAACATCTAGCCCCTAGATTATTGACTTTTCTTACTGATGTAAGTTTTTTACACGTTGTTTCTTGAATTTAAAATAAAGAATGAGCTACTAATTACATCTCTAGTATTATCAACAACATTTTTTTGTCGGCATGTCAAGGTGCTGAGGAGTGGGATATTCTCTCATCATAGGGTGAGTCATTCATTTATTTTGTTTTTTGTTTGTCGAAATAACTAAAGTATAGCATTGGTGTGGATGTGACGGTCTTAGCTTCTTCGATGCTAGGATCGTCAGAGTCTCGTTTGTTCATTTTTTCTCTTGACTATATATTCTTAATGCGTGCATAAGGAATATAATTAATTTGTGCTGGAATTTATAAAGTTGATACTCGGACCTATGGAGCTTTCGCTAGTTGGAACGTAAAATATCTTGACGCAATCTATTCTTATGTTTAGTAATAGGTCCAGTTTCCATTACAAATCATGTAAACATGTATACAAAATATACATAGATCTTTTGGGAATAAATACAAAAATGTTTGATGTATGACTTTTATGACTAGGCTTTTCGGATATATTATCAACCTTTCCTAGACTAATATTTTTGGTAACGAAATTACGACAAATGAAAATAGCAGTCGTATTTTTAAGTTATCAATTGAAAATATATGTATGTGATTGCATTTGTAAATGATGCGTCCATTTTTAATGATACAATTTAAATTTTAGAAATCAAACAATTTTAAGTTTTCTTAATGTAATAAAAAAATTAATTGAAATATCAGTAAAACGACATGAAACAAGGTAGACAAAAGTTATGAACAAAATGTGATAATTTTCTTAAATCACTAAAATTAATTAATTAATTCCCCGTTCGTTTTTTGTGTTTGTTTTCATTAGCTTCATCAAAACTTTCTTTTGCACATAATTTTATATGAACATAAGATAAAATTCATCAATTTAATATTACGAAAGTATTATTGGCTAAAAAGTCATTCAACTTTCAATCAGCTATTTTAGAAAATGTTAAAACCATTTCCAATTTTCCATTCTTCCATTCTATATGCTAATATAAATTAAAAATTGAAAACACTTGTTCTTATTTCGCTAACAAGAACAAGTGTTTTCAATTTTTAATATTTTTTAAAATGTTTCGCCAAGTTAATATGCCCACCAATTATGTGATGTAAAACGTGTAGCGTTTGGAAAAATCTACAAATTACAATCTAATACAGAACATTTTGAGTTCTGAGTAAAGGTGTTGGTAATGGAGTGTGGATCTTTGGATCTTGTAGGATCTTTGTAGTTAACCCTGACAGTAAAGAGTAAAGACTAACTTCGGAGCAAAACACCTTTCCATTTTCCATCCTTGATTCTACATTGTTACATGTTTTGCATTAACGTAATTTATCATTAATGTAATAACAATAAAAAGAACTTTTTGATCGCCCCATCAAATGAATGATTTCATAAATTTACTGTTATTATATATTTGCATGGATCATCATCTTTGCATGGATATTTTTAGTTTTATTAGGGTTCCGTTTTTTATACGGAACACTATTGGTGAGAGTACAACGTGTTTTTCACATTATTTCGATTATCTCGTGAACCATTAATCCGATGAACTTAAAATTTGAGGTGCTTATAAAACTAACCAATCCACAGAAGATGGCGGGTTAAAAAATAAATAAAGTTGTGTTCGTTTGTTTTAAGGACGTACGATGTAAAGCCTTTGAAAACTTACATTTTTTATCGAGACGAGTAGGGTATCATATGAAAGGGCTTCATTTCAGCATTATTTAAAAATATATTTTGGAATTTTACACCTCACCATATTTTGTATAATTTTGAAAAAGGACGTTTTTGGGATGTTTTATTGCCCCGATTAACTCCGACCCTACTTCATCGAAAATCTTGAAATATATTTGGAATGATAGAAAATTTAGTAGGTTTTTAATGAAAAATATAGAAAAGTGGCAGACACTCATAACTATATTTATTAAAGGGGTGGGAATGTTAAGGGGTAAAAACATCATTCAAAACCAGGCCATGTGGGGTGTCATTTGAAAGAGCACTTGATTTTAGACATATTGCCACTTTTTTTAGAATTTTGCATTGCATAGTTTTTGAATTATTATCAATAAAGTGACACAAAAAGTTGGTCCCCCCCCTTGCATTTCGAGCCTAATTAACAGAAAAATTTGAAAAAATACACAGAGACAGGAAGTTTGATAAACTCTGAACGAAAAATATAGCGAACTCTCAAATAATTATATTTGTGTGTTTTTAAGGGATTGGGGTGGGGAAAGGTGAAAAAAACTTTTTTGACCCAAGCGAGTGGGGTGTCATTTGAAAGAGGACCAAATTTCAGAAACTTTGCAATTTTTTTTAGAATTTTTTGGTACCCAGTTTTTGAGTTATTCTAAAAAATGTGCAAATTCCAGACCGTTCCCCCCCTCCCTACGTTTCGACACTGATTGACAGAAAAAATTGAAAAAATTCATAGAGACAGAAAATTTGCTATATTTTGAACTTTGAACTTATTTTCGAGCTTTCGATTTATAATTATATAATTAGTTCAGCTCGTGATTCATAATTTAAAATTAATAAAAAAAGAAAGTTCTTTCTGAGTCGTGCTCAAATAAAATTAAACTGAAATTTTATTCAGTTGGTTTTTTATAATTAAACCATAAACCTTAAATTTTTGTTTATTAATTTTTTGGTTTATATGTTAAAATAAAATACGTTTTAATTACTTTTGTATTTTTAATTCTATTATTTAGAATGTTTTTCAAAGTCCGTTGTGTTATAGAAGTGCATTAGTTATGTGAGTTCGCCTTTGTATCAGTAAACGAAAAATGTCATTTTTGAAATAAAAAAGCAAACATATTAATAAATATTGTGTTAAATTTCTTATGCAAAAAAAATTAAACATATCTTCTATATGGAAAAAAGAAAATAGTTCAACAAAATAAAATATATATATGTTTACAGCCTCAAATTTTTTTTTGAACAAACGATAAAAAAAATAAGATTGTTGTATTGTTGCAAAGCGGAGGCCGTGAACAGAATGGTCAAACAGCAATGAATGGGGTGAGCTCGTTCCATATATAAATTACAATTTTCTATTAAGGCGTTGAATTTGGAGTTGTTGCGGACGTCAGCACGTTGACTGAATGTATTTATATATATATATATATATATATATATATATATATATATATATATATATATATATATATATATATATATATATATATATATATATATATATATATATATATATATATATATATATATATATATATATATATATATATATATATATATATATATATATATATATATATATATATATATATATATATATATATATATATATATATATATATATATGATGTATATTATTCTTATTTTCGCAGGTGCCGCAGGTATGTTCCAGTTTCGTTGATTACAACATTTAAAGAATTTTAAAAAACATGTTTTGTTTTAATATTTGCAAAACATTCTTTTATTTTCCAAAAAATTATTAAAATGGTAGACAATGATGTAAATTCTAATATCTTAAAATGGTAGACAATGTTAATTTCAATTTCGACGTTTCGGCGATGTTTGTCGCCTTTATCAAGAAAGGAATATAGTTTTTTCCCTATTTTTTAAAAAACAAACATTGTGTCTAACGCACATTTGAAAAAACTTTTTTTTTTTTTTTTTTTTGAAAAAAAAAGTTTTTTCAAATGTGCGTTAGACACAATGTTTGTTTTTTAAAAAATAGGGAAAAAACTATATTCCTTTCTTGATAAAGGCGACAAACATCGCCGAAACGTCGAAATTGAAATTAACATTGTCTACCATTTTAAGATATTAGAATTTACATCATTGTCTACCATTTTAATAATTTTTTGGAAAATAAAAGAATGTTTTGCAAATATTAAAACAAAACATGTTTTTTAAAATTCTTTAAATGTTGTAATCAACGAAACTGGAACATACCTGCGGCACCTGCGAAAATAAGAATAATATACATCACAAAAATTACAGGTGAATAAATCAGCCAAATTAACATATATATATATATATATATATATATATATATATATATATATATATATATATATATATATATATATATATATATATATATATATATATATATATTCTCGTTGAAATCGTTAACGTTATATCGTTATTGCGATTGGCGAATTGAATTTGTGATACCGCTGATGGAAATACTACCGTTTCTAATTAGTAGTAATACCGTTGACGACAAGTTGGAGGGATACTGTCATCACGTTTGAAATACCATTGTTACTGGATTTGATATAATGGTTACATATGGTTTTTTTTTGCTATAATCACTACATGTGTTTTGCTGAAAGTGGCACATTTTGATTACATTATATTTTCTGAAGATCTTCACGTCCGCTATAGTATGGTTACATTAAACAGCTGCATTTGTAGCTTGAAGATAATTGTTGGATGAATTTAATATCTTGTCGTATAATACGTATTGGTTGAAATATAATACAAACGGACGACTTCAATCAACATCATTTTCTTTTTTTTTTGTTAGCTTGTTGCATGTTAGATATAATAAATTTTTTTTGTTAGATGTCATATAATGACTGACAAATACTTCACTTTGGAGATTTTTCTTGACAAAGGCAATATTGAGTTTTTTTGATATATTATATTGTTACAGCTTGGCATAACGGTATCGTAGCACCGTTATTTACAAAGAGTCGACAGTCGACACAATTGAATCTTTATTCTTATATTTATTATTATTATAATTAAATAAATTTCGTTTCGCTTCGTTATTTTATTATTTGTAAAACAGGCGGCTGCCATTTGTGTGAAATATAGTTGCTAAAGCGATTTACGACATGTGCACGGTATGATGCTCATTATGTGCATGACATAAATTATACCCAACTAATGCAAATAACATACGTTTTTTTAAGATTGTTTAACGGATAGCACATAACATTAGAGGTTTTGTATTGGATTTTTTGCATAGTGATGACCAACTAAACTCTAAAGATCTAGATATGAAAAAAAAAATATAGTTTTAACTTTAAGCATTACTTTAAGCATCAGTTATAATTTTAGATGAAGCTTTATCAATAGATGTGCTGGAAACCAAATATCAGGTAAACACATAAAAAATCAAAGGTAGCATTGTACTCATTTAAAAAAGCCATGGAAAAAGATAAGGTCTTGCACCTCGTATAGTCCAATGGTTTTACACTTCTGTAATCAGATCGATCTTAATGTACAGTGTGATCATAAGGAACACAATACTATCCAGTGCAACCAACCTAAAATTGGTAAAAAATTCAAGAAATAATTGCAGTGGATCGGGCGCTGCATCGAACACTCTAAAATCCTGTACGAACAAAAACCAAACCAAAAAACATTGGCCACATCAATCACAGACTACAAGTCGAAAGGGTTTTCGATACTCTCATACCCGGATAGCCTAGAGCTTGCCGAAGTAGACTGTTGTGCATAACCACATCTCTTTCAGACTAAACCCTACAGAGAATCTGTAAAATCCCATTATATCGGTTTATATTGGTTACGGCACTATATTGGTTTATTGGTAGGAGTCATTGGTGCTCATTGAATACTTGGTGACCACCGCAAAAACTTGGCTTGCCCACCAATAACATCTGCAGAAGCTGTAAGAATGCGGAGGAACAGAAAACAGTTTACATTTATTATGTGCGTGTTCAACGCTGACCCATATGTGGTAAAGTCTGTTTGTAAAGCGTAAATTAAAAACTCTCACCATTTGGAGTTTTCATTTTATGCCTGAAAGTGGACAAGATATCTAAAAAACTACTTGACCTATTCACTTCGAATTCGATACCCATGTAGTTTTTTGGTGATAAATTGGTTGGTTGCCAAATACGCATGGGATCTTGACAAAACTTTGGTTTATGATTCAGGCTTAATTGAAAATAGAAAATCTGGATTCATTTAAAAATTATACAAAATTGCGTGAGGTCTCCCAAACACCTGTTAATTTGAATCTTCATCTGCTTCTAATCCTGTTTTTCAATCTTATGCTTGGTATATGAGCTTTCAGTGCTGTCTACAATTTTTCTGTTTACCAACGTTTCGTGAAACGTTGGTAAAAGATTTCAAATTTCAATCAATACGAGAAATGTTTTATTATCATTTAGGCTACATTGGACTAAGCGTTGAGGAGTTTACCATACATCGAGTGATTTTTTTCACTATGTTTTTTGATTGTTCCGTGCATACAACTTTTGTTTGGAAATTTATTTAACTTTGAAAAAAGATGAGCGATATTGAATAAAGTGGTGTAGGACTCTTCCAAGCACGTGTTTCTCAAAAGCCTAATAACATTTGTACTTGATAATCGAATTTGACGAAACTTGGTATAGATGAAAAACGCAATCTACGCAGGTGAAAAAGTTGAAATTTGAACTTGACCATTTTTGATTTTCCTGAAACTTGGCATATAAGTAGTATGGACAAAATAAAAAATATATCTTAGAGTCGTATTTTTTATTTTGTCCATACTACTTATATGCCAAGTTTCAGGAAAATCAAAAATGGTCAAGTTTTCACAACTCTGTCTAGAACACGTTTTTCATCTATATAAGCATTTAGTACGATTCTCAACAGGGAATCATTTCCTTTCATTCATTTCCTTTTTTTCAGTGTCTTTGGGGGACCATAATACATTTTTTAACCTTTCTCACCTTGTTTTTAAAGTTTGTTGGAAGCAAACAGACTTCGTTCATTAATCAATTTGTGATGACATTTTAGCAAAAGATGGCAATTTAAATAACAAGAAACTAATTAGTTTTTGTACGGTATAAGAATAAGTGGTGAGAGCTTCTGATATTTTATTTTGATTGAACCCTAACTGCCAAAGAGCATCCCAGCTTCGGTTTGTCACTGAAAATTGTTTTTTTTACTATTTGTACAATAGAATTTATGTCTGTTGAGATACTACAGATTTCTTCAATAAACTTATTTGATGATACTTTAGCAAAAGTTGGAGGTTTATATGAGAAGGAACTAATTGGCTTTTGAGCGTTAATGAGTAATGCGGTTGGAGCATCCTGAGCACCTGTTTTATAATTAGAACTACGTGAAATTTATAACAATTGTGGTTACGAAGCAGCTGTTCCTGAAGTCATTTTATCAGCGTTGAAAAGGTATGTTTCAGATTTGATGCTGTCGATATAGTTTTTATCACGTTCTCCATATTGAAAAAATACTTCAATATGTTGATCGTCTCATTTTTTTCTTTTGTGTTTTCATTAATTTTTTTATTTATGTATTTGTACGAGCGTACAATTTTTTTAGAGTTTCGTAAATATAAGAAGAAACTTAAGGTTTGAAATCAAATATTACTTCGGTCTGGAAGACCTAAGTATTACATTCATAAGCCAAAAGTGAAATTCTTCACCGTCAGTCCGTCCGGCCGGCCGACATTACCTACGCTGCAGGAAAACCGCTGGAGGGATTTCAAATTTTTTTTTCTAAAAATAGGTATACTCAAGGGGCATGTCCGAAAGGACGCTGTGTTCGATAACTGTACCGGAAGTGTGTCAAAAAAAACATTAAGTGTGGCAAAAACAGCAAATATTCATATTTTTGGCTTAAAAACGTTCATTTTAAGTGATTACGAGTAGGAACATTGAATTTGGAGAAATCTTGATGGTAGGGTTTGGTATGTGAGATTAAAAACTAGATTATTGCAAAAGTTTGGCAAAAAAATGTTGTCAAGTGTGTCAAAAAAAGATTTTTATTTATTTTTTTACTCAGTTTTTTGGAAACAAATAAAATTGTTTGTTTGAAATGAAATTATATTATTATTATAGAGAATTATGGTATTTTAAGTTTGTCAAAAAAATGTTTTCAAGTGTGTCAAAATATGATTTCATTTATTTTTTTAGCCAATTTTTTGGAAAAAAAATGTAGCGATTTTTATGACGTAAATATAATTGAAAATGAAATTCGACATGGAAATTTTTGAATTTGTTATAGTTTTTGAAATATTTTTGGAATTTTGAAAAAAGTATGTATTCTTGATTTTCTAATAATTTTTTGCATTATTTTTAGAATTTTGGAAAAAGTTTTAATTTTTGATTTTGTAAGAATTTTTTGAATACTTTTAGAATTTTGAGAAATTTTTAATTTTTGATTTTATTATAATTTTTGGAATTTTGAATAAGTTTCAATTTTTGATTTTGGTAATAATTTTTTGCAATATTCTTTAGAATTTTGGAGAAAGTTTGAATTTTTAAGAATTTTTGGAATATTATTGAAATTTGATTTTATTCTAACTTTTGGAATATTTTTGGAATTTTGAAAAAAGTTTCAATTTTTGATTTTGTTATAATTTTTGCAATATTTTTAGAATTTTGATAAAAATGGAGTTATTTTTTTTTTTTTTTTTTTTTAATAAAATGTGTTGTGTAGTAGGAATTACAATATGTGTCACAATAACACATAAAAACACCTTTTAAAGACTCACATAGGTCCCACAACAAACATACGTTCAGAGGTGTTGATGGACGTAAATCTTTCTTTTTTTTGTTTTTTTAAATTTTTTGTTAAAGAATGGATAACTAAACAAAAAATCCTATCACTGACAAAATATGACATAGGCCAATATTTTATGATAGAATAGAGAAAATAAAAGTAAATTAAAAGGTAAATAGCAAATTTTTACAAAAATTTGCTGAAACAAAACAAAAATGTAGTGGCCAATAATCCAGCCGGTTGCATATTCCTTGATCCTGTGACGCACCGTCTTTCTTGAAGATTAAAGTCCACACATAGTTATATGAAGGTTCGTTTCCTCAAGGGTGAGCAATAGCGTCTCATTATCAAGGATTATTTCACAGCTAAGATTGAGGGTGCTACTCGTTGACTGAATACAGTTCATCCGCCACCACCCCTAAGATGTCACCTTGGCTAGTGATATCTCACTGCTATTGCCAGTGGTATGTGATATCTCACGTTAACTAATTGAATTTTTATATATATAATAGTAATTTAGAATTTTGAAAAAAGTTTCATCTCTTGATTTTGTAAGATTTTGGAATATATTTAGAATTTTTGAAAAATCTTAAAATTTTTGACTTTCTTAGAATTTTTGGAATTTTGAAAAAATGTTTGAACTTTTAATTTGTAATAATTTTTGCAATATTTTTAGAATTTTGGAAAAGTTTGAATTTTTAAGAATTTTTGGAATATTATTGGAATTTTGGAAAAATTACTTCGATCTGAAAGACCTAACTATTACATTCATAAGCTCAAAGTGAAATTTCTACCCCCATTTTTTTTGGCATTTCTCGACGTTTTAGGACCTACTGATTCTAAAAAAGCAAAAAAAAAATGTGTGTCTGTCTGTCAGCCGTCCGTCCGTCCGGCTGTCCGTCCGTCCGTCACAACCGACGAAATCTAGAAAACCGCTGAACGGATTTCAAAAACTTTGTTTTCTAAAAATAGTTTTTCTCAATGGAAAGAGCTGAAAGGACGATGTGTTTGATAACTGTACCGGAAGTGTGTCAAAAAATCGTCATGTGTGTCAAAACAAGGAAATTTGCATATTTTGTGTTTAAAAAACGTTCATTTTAAGTGATTACGAGTAGAAACATTGAAGTTGGAGGAATCTTGATGGTCGGGATTGGTATGTGAGACCAAAATCTAGATTATTGCATTATAAGTTTGTAAAAAAAAAGAAAGATTTTTTTGATTTTTTTACCCAATTTTTTGGAAAAAAACAAAATTAATTTTTGTTTGATATGAAATTTTATTATTATTATTGAGAATTATGGAATTGTAAGTTTGTGAAAAAAAAGTTGTCAAGTGTGTCCAAAGAAAGATTTTTATTTATTTTTTTACCCAATTTTTTGGAAAATAATAAAATTATTATTTGTTTGAAATGAAATTATATTATTATTATTGAGAATTATGGCATTATAAGTTTGTCAAAAAAATAATGTCAAGTTTGTCAAAAAATGATTTCATTTATTTTTTTAGCCAATTTTTTGGAAAAAAAAATGTAGCTGTTTTTATGACGTAAATGTAATTGAAAAGAAACATGGAAATGGAAATTTTTGAATTTGTTATGTTTTTGAAATATTTTTGGAATTTTGTATTTTGTTTTGATTTTCTAATAATTTTTGCAATATTTTTGGAATTGTAGAAAAATTTTGAATTTTTAAGAATTTATGGAATATTATTGGAATTTAGAAAAAGTTTAAATCTTTGATTTTATTCTAGTTTTTGGAACATTTTTCGAATTTTGAAAAAAGTTTCAATTTTTGATTTTGTTATAATTTTTGCAATATGTTTAGAATTTTTGAAAAAATTTTAATCTTTGATTTTGTAATAATTTTTGTTATATTTTTTGAATTTTGAAAAAAGTTTGAATTTTATTTAATTTTTACAATATTTTTGGAATTTTGAAAGAAATATGAATTTGTGATTTTGTAATATTTTCTGGAAACGCTAAATGGAGAGGTTTTTGAGTAGTTTGCTGAGTGTATCTTCTTTTCACTAAATTATGTTAATGTATGATCTGTTATAATATTCCGGCAACGTAATGATGTTTCGTGTTAGTTTTGTAATAAACTTCTGAACAGAGATACAAAATACTTGTACTTCAACAAAGAGTTATTTTTGATATACATCGCAGCCCAAAACTAAAAACCATGTCCTCATAAAAGTTTCCCAGAAATCCTTAACCCAGACCGAAATCTTGATATCTCAGAGCTGTGAGATTTCAGCCCCTTCATATTTTTTTGATTGTAATTTAAATTGAAAAAAAAATTATTTTTGAATTCATATATAACTTTATATTTTATATATTAAATTTTTTTCAAATATTTTTTGTGCAATAATAAAATTTATATATAGTTCTAAAAATTGAAATCAATTTAAATTTTAAGTAGAGCAATAATAGTCAAAGATTTAAACTCAAGCGTTATTAAAATAATTTGATTTATTATCTGTAAGTAATGTCAAACTGTAACGGTTAGACTAAATCCGCAAGAAGGTGGTAAAAGTGAAGTCCACTCCGGTTTTGAAATTTGAATTCAAAAATAAAAATGAATATTGTGCAATAAAATATTAAATTTGTATCATTAATTTAGTTTATTTTAAAGTAGAGTCAAAACTATAGTCCTTAAGATTAAACAAAGAAAACCTAAAATATTAAATTTATTCAAATATAAAAAAATGTATAATTAATTTATTTTGTATTTTGTTATATTTAAGAAAAATCGAATCAAATTATGTTATATCTAAGGAAAATCTAGGTTAAGTTGTCCAACATGAAGCCCATAAAGATATGTGTCGTGTGATGAGGTGTAGCCTTGATTTATTGAGACTAATAATTTATTCATTTTATACAATATCAAATCGAAATATGGAACTGCAGCAGCTGTTGAGCAATCCGCATCTGAGGGAGTGGATCCACCACAAAAGTATGAAAATGATCTATTTGAATCATGTTTGTTAGAAAATAATGAAAAGCAACGAAGGTGATGGAAATGTTGTAAGCAAGTCTAAAGGTTTTCAACGATTCGAAGTATATTCGTGACAGAACAATTAATGCTTATATTTAAGGAGGTCGAACCTATGCAGATGTTAGAATGTTACTGGAGGTTGTTCTACTTGATCAATCACTATCATATACATCAACCAGTATTAATAGATTGCAAAGCATTAAGACACTAATTCAAATTTGTTGAAATATAATTTAAATGTTGGCAGTAATGTTAATGCTAAAACAAGATTCAACAACAATCATATACAATTGAAGGGGAAATTTATGAAGACTGGTTTTATACAAATTTCGGGTCGATGTGGGAAATAAACAAAATTAATAAGGTCTATTACGTTTGGGATCTCATGAGAACAAGACGTCTGGAACAAACAGAGATACAACTGCTGTTGGACTAACAAAAAAGCATGGAATTGGGACAACTCATCACAAGTTTTGTTAAGTATAACTTAATTAAACTAAAATTTAATTAAACTAAAATATGAAAATAATAAATAATTTAAAAGAAGTTAAAACACAAAATTAATTAAAACAAATTATTAAATTAGGGCTATATGTTAAATAAAATTTATAAAGTTTTGTGAAAGATTATCTTGTATCATTTTCTAATTGTATTGTGCTCGTAATTGTTTTTAGATAGTGAAGTGGAATACAAAGAGAACCTTTTTCTGGAATTTGCTATGCAAGGCTCCATCTCCGCACCCATATAAAAATAGTGTCGCGCGTGTCCAAAGGGTCATACGTTACAAAACAGTAAATTTTAAAACAAAGTAAAAAGGAAAAGGTAATAAACTAAAATTTTGCACTCGGAAGGCTACCTATGCATTATCGTCGCCAATGTTCACAAAAAATTTCAAAACATTTTTTTTTGTTTCGTCTTAATAGTTTGATCTTTGAAAAAGTCACAGAGATGGACCCTATCCCAAATTTTGAATTTGCATCTCTTGTTTATGCTTGTGGAATGAACCTACGAATAATTTTGTCCTCGTCCTACAAAACGAAAAATTTTCTCTGTAGTTGTTAAGTGTCATATGGGTTGTGCTCGTTTTTCTCATCAGTTGCTACAAATAAAATCGATTTCAAAATTCACTGTTTCTATGTTATGTATTTCTGTTTTTATTAAAAACACAAATTATTTTTTCTATTTTAATCCATTTCACCTTCATGTGGAGGAAAATTGCCAAAACAAAAATAATAAATTAAAGTTGTATGCTTGTTTATTAAAATATACAAAAACAACAAATAGAAAGGAAATTTAAACAAAAACAAAATGAAGATAAAAACGTAGGATTATAATATTATCTAAAACGATTTGGGCTGGAAAAATGAAAATTATAAAATGATAAACAGCAAAAAATATTCAAAACGTGTTTCAGGTCACCTTCTGGTGTTGCCTTTTTCCGTAAATAAGAAATTATTTATTTACTTTGAATTTGAAACAATGCATGTAACTTGTCTTATGTTATTTCTTGTAACAATAAGAACATAGTTGTATTTTTGGTTTGGTTGTAATAGTTTTCACTTTTTTGCTGTCGATTTGGTTAAAGTTATTGAATCCTTAAATCCTTTTTATAGCTAACACGCTAGAAAATTCGTTTCAGTAGATCGTTTACGTTTAGAAAGTAAAGCAAAAATTGGGACACAACTGATTATAATTTCACCCCAAAAAATGAAAAACTCTAACAACTACATAGTTAACAAATTAACTCATAATTAAAATACAAATTGAATAATTTCCATAAAAATTGTCGTAATTGTGAAGAAAATTAAAATTTAGATTTTGATTCCAATTTAATATTTAATTTTTGATAAAAAAAATAAAAAACTTCCCCTTAAAAACGTCAAAGTTTTGGAAAATTATTTCATTTATATTTTCATTTTTTTAATGTTAATTAACAAATAAATTTAATTCTGAAAATGAAAAAACAAGATAATTAGTTTTATTTTATTCTTTTTATTTACAAATTTTATCCCATTAATTATCTCAACGTTTATATTATTTTATGATATTATTTATATAATTACGTTTCTGTGTTTGCCGTTTTGTTGTTTTCATACACGAAATTAATTGGAAAATTGTGTAAATTTTGTTTTGATGAATCAAATTACTTCGTGGAATATTCGACATATAAAGTTTGTGTTTTCATTCATATCAAAATATTTTGAATTTAAATGCAGAATTAAATATCGTGTTGAAATGGCTTCAAAAATGGTGTTTTTTTAAGTCGTGGCTAGTTTTTCTGATTTTGTCTGAAGTCTACTTATTTAAAGCATGAAAATACTGTATTAAATCAATTCGCGGTTGGGTTGCTCGGGACGATAGGACTAGTGGATAAAACTTTGCGAAGCCTTGAAGCCTCAGAGAATCATTGTATTTCGTTACAGTAGTGCCTCCAAAAATTATTCTTTGCATTTCTAAGCTTATATGAGTAGGTTTAAAGGATTCCAACTGATTTCCGATCAAAAACAGTCATAGTCTTCCATGCAATTTAGAAAAGCCCCTAACACTCCTTAGAAGAATCCTGGATTTTCTTTATCTACCATTGTGGATATGATTTGTCTGTCGGACTGCTGAGAGAACAAGACCCAAGAGCGACTTCGCTGAAAGAATCAGTTAGCTTGTCTACCAATTTATCCAAGTTGTTAGAAGCTTTAGGAGTTTTGGGACTGCAACTTAGAGCCAGTCACCCATACCTCTAAAGTCCCAGTTTGTTCGTTTCCTGTTTCTAAAGCTGTGATTTTTTGGAAACCTGATGTCCAATTTAAATTGCAGATAGCGATAATTAAAACAGGAGTGCTCTTCAGACACTGTCCAGTTAAGTACACATGAAGCCAGAGACAAAAGGAAAATCTAACACTTCCTCAATTCATATAGTGTGCATTAGTATCAAATCCAAAAATGACTCCGATTTTTTGTTTATGAGCGTCCTAGAACAGGTTACTTACCCTTTCAGGGATCAAGACCCCGTCATATGCAGAGATGATCCAGAAAAGTAGGCAGGTGTAAGCGAGCGGGCATGATCCAGAAAATCTGGATATTAAGCTCCAGGTCCAGAGCAGTTGTGTCTGCATCGATATGATCCCAGATAACAATTTTGCCTATCTAAGCAATGAGTAAAGCTTTAAAAAAGGAATTTAAAACGGTAACGGGGAAATCTAAATTTCTTGAAATATGCATGCAAAAAGTTTTATACAACCTCTATTCAAGGAGAAAAGGCGTATGAAAAAATATTCTTTATTCAAGAAAACATATATAATGTTTTATACATGTTTAATATAAGTATTTGAATAAAACTGTACATAAGGTATTTTTCCAAAACTTATTCAAGTACTAGAAGTGTTACCTGAATAATTTTTGTATAGAAAACTTGAATAAAGGTTTATGTTGGGATATAACATAGGGGTTATGTGAGATTGCATCTTGAATAGTATTTGCATAACGTTCTTAAGTAAATCTTAAATCACGTCCATTATTCAATAACAACACAAGGAGAAATGTCCAAAAAAATAGTTGTTGCTTTCGGAGGGAGAGTGGGGCGTTTGGTTCTGTGTAAATTGGATTTTTTGTGTCCACTCGTTTTTGGCTGGGAATGAATTTAGAGAATTTATTTATTTTTATTAATTTAGAATATTTTTATTAGTACATATTTTATTTATAAATTTTTAATATTTACCACCGCTGGGGATCGAACTCGTAACCTTCGTTTTATCAGCATCGCGCGCTATCCACTTGTCTATTCAGGATCTTTCAGAAATATTGTTAGAACTTAATATTTTCCTTGAATTGTTTTACGTTAAATTTATGAGAAAGTGTGGGTAATTTAAGTACTTATGCCTTTTAGAAAAAAATTAATATGAAAAAACATATTTCGATCATGACGGGTATGTACATAATTATAATTGTCTATATGACTACAATAATAATTTTGACTCATCTAAATTTGATTGTGAGCATGTAATGAAATCAAAAACAATTAGGAAAAGAAATTCGATTTACATTGGAAATAAAAATGATGAAAATTGTTACAATTAAGATTGTGTAGTGAAATTAGTTTGTGTAACGTATGTTTTCATTCAATTTCGCAGTTATAAGAATCCAAAATTTAAAAAGGAAATAATAAATTAAATATGTTTAATAAAAAAAAAAGCTTGGCCCAGGAATCGAACACGATACTTTTACCATTTAAGGACAACAGTTTTGTGAAAACAATTATTTTGTTTATAAAACGTGAATAAAGTTCACAAACCTTGAATAAAGTAAATAAATTAATTATTCGAACTATAGTAGTCTTTTGATTTGAATAATTTTTTTAAAAAGTTTATCACAATTGTTTTACAGAATTTCAATCCGACATTTCTCATTTCATTTATCTGTGTTTTGAAGAAGTGTTAACGAACATTTAAATTTTATCTAGACAAAACTAGGTTTAGAAGCAGAAAGTTTCAGAAGCAAAATTTAATAGGTAAGAATAAATAATATTATTTTAAATTGAAAATTATGGAAATTTCAGAATGTCTTTCAAAATTATACAAACAAATGAAAAAAACAAAACTGTTCTCTTGACGGTTCCTCATTTGTGGGAAGCCGGTGGGATCTTTAAATGGCCAGCAAGCAGCCAAATTAACAAAAAAAACTTATTGCATTGTCAAAAGATCCGAATAGCGTTCCAGGAACAGATTGGCCTAGTCACAGTTGCGTGGTGAAACGATTTGGCATTGCATCGTTTGAACTGGCTGTAGTTGAACTAGACGAGATGTCTGATCAAAGTGACAGCAGTAACCTAGATTTTTTGGATATACCACCATCTGGCAACCATACAACAAAAAAACGGCTTTCTGTGGTGCGAGACAAAGCAAAACGCAAAATTGCTCTTGATTTTTCATCACTGGTAATAAACTATAATTTTTATTTATCTTGTGTTATATATAATTTAGGTGAACATTTCCCATTTTGATCATTTCAGGTTAAAGAACTTAAAACAACTTCGAAAAGTCAAGCTTCTGAAGTTGTTAAAACTGTTGCAAATGAACAACCACCACCACTTTTGCTATCGCCTGTAACAGGTATTGCCTCTTTTTTACCAGAGCAAGAGGTAGTATATACAATGAATGACCAAGATACAAACTATGGATTAAAAAACGATGAAACTATTGGTATCCCAGAGGAGACGATAGTCAATAAATATATTCTTGAAAATGCGGGTCAACTCCAACTGCTTCCAGAGGACAAATCGAGCAGTAGTCCATTTGAAAATGAAGCATTGAATTTACTCCGTACAATAATCCACAACCAGGTAAAACTAGACGCCAAATTAGATTTAGTTATAAAATCCTCAGCACAGCCACCGCCACCAGTTAATCAAACTTCATCGGTTTCGATACTGAAAACATTTGATCAAATTACTTCAATCAACGAATTGAATATTTTTGAACATAAGCTTGAAGACTTGAACTTCCAATCCGAACAGGTAAATATATTATAAATAAACATGTTATTATAATAATAGCTGAACAGTTTCTAAAAATAAATTTTTATTATTTTTCCACAGTTTAGTAAATTGGAGCTTATTTGCAATAAAGATGTGACCAATATAAATAAAGGTGCCAGGGATACATGCTTTACGGTTGTCGACATAATGTTTAGTCGAAAAATTTGGTTGGACGTATCTTGGGCAGGCGGCAGTCGTGGTGTGGAAAAAAACATTCGATGAAAACTTATTTTAGAACTTTGGCATTTTTTTAGGTGTTATTCGTAAATATTATGAATCCTTCACGAATTTGCAATGCCATGAATTTTTTAAAAAATGTATCATTGATCAAAGCAAAGTACGTGCTAAGGTGCCACAACGAATGTCGTCTGCCAAATGTCGCCGTAGTAAAATAAAACAAATAAAACTTGCTTCAACTTTATTATCAAATGACGATAAATGTGAGGATGAAGAAATACAAGATGAACACGATTTCGATACCGACGACGAGATAAGTGTTTATAATAAAAGTACTGATGATGACGTAGATACAGCGTTCTATAAAACAGTAGTAGTTCGGAAAGTGCCAAAATTAAATTAAAGCATACTAGTTATGAACTATGGAATACTCTTTATGTTGCCGATTACTTTAATTGAATAAAATTAATATAATATTTATTATAGTAAAATATTTAGTTTTATTTTAGAAAAAAATTGAAAATAACTGTTTCCATTTATAATTAATGTACAAATCGAAAAGTCCAAACTATTGATGTTTGTTTTGATTTAAAGACTATCATTTTCTGTAGGTATGCAACAACGGTAAAAATACAGTGGTGCTATCAGACTCAATACAAACAAGTTTGCATTTTATATCTAACACATTAAATAAATGATCGACGCCATAATTTTCATCAGAGCAATCAGCTGCGAATATATTTATTTCACTAGAGGGAAAAGGCGTTTCAAAAAAATTATATTTTCTCTTCAGAATTGATCCAAATACTCGCACTACAGTGTGTTCATACAACAAAATATTTTTTATGCCTACAATTTCCTTATTTCGCGATAAAAACCATTTGTTTGCAGTATCTGTGCTAAGCGAAAATGCGTCTAACTTCATTTTTGAATAAAAATCAATGATAGAATTTTTACAATTTACTTCTGATATAATTTTGACCGGCACATTCTTGCCTTCATTTTTTTCATAAAAATCGCCATTGAAGGTTCTGCTGATAGATTGATGTTTGTTGATTCGCATTTGCTTTGTTCAATAATCCGTTTGGCAGCTTCAATTAACGGTCTTTTTCCGTTTCTTAAAAGTTTTTTAATGCGGCAGAGCAGGCTTTCAAACGGATATGCACTAAATGAATCAAGCTTTCCAAATCGTCGTACATCATCAACCAAATGAATAAGATTGTGAATATTGCTAGTCATATACTGCTCTCCGTATATGTCTCTGAAGTTTTCAATGTAATGGTTGAACATTATTTCTGCCAGAGGAAGCAGACAAAAATATTGATTTGATGAGCAAATTGTTACAGCACAGAATAGTAACAGAAAGTGCTCGTATACATCGACGGGTAAGTATCCCTTAAGTGCAACGACTCCGATGTAATGCAAAAAAGTGCGAAATTCTGTACCTTTCCAATGACGCAAACAGTCGAGTCCTCTCACGGCTCGATGTATTTCAATTGGCATTTTGCATGTTTTCAGAAAACCAGAAATTTCAAGAGCTGTTCTCGCTGACCACTTTGTATTAGAATGCCGAAATGAACCATCGCGCCATCCAAACAGCAATCTTTTCATTACGCCAAGATGTAATAAATGTAATGAATCAGCAACTGGAAACTGTTCGATTATATCAATGGATTCCAATTGCAGTAATGGTGAATCATATTTATGATGCGAGCCGTATTGTTTCGCGCGAAACTCTGAATCTATTCGTTTATTACAAATCGTACGTGGAAAAATATTGGTGTGGCTTAAATAACTATATTCACCAATGGTTGTACATTTAAGGCAGCCTTGTTGTCCATTGAAATTAGCAACGCCTGAGGAAAATAAAAAAAATAAATATGAAATGTATTTTAAACTTCTATTTGATGTGGCATTTACCTTTGATAAAGGCTCTTGCTGGTGAATCCAAGATAAAGCACCGAATTTTCACGGATATTTTATGACCATTGACAAAAACTCCACAAGACAAAATTGTTCTCAACTCTTCAACAAATGGAATCAAATATGAGTTTAGATCTGATGGCTTCGATTTTCCACAATATATTCCCACCACCATCGGTTTTTGCTTGGGAAATTCAGCAATATTAGCTAGGATGGGCCAAAACTCCTCCTTGGAGCTTTTGAATATTGGTAATCCGTCAATGTTTATATTCATATTAATTGAACCTGATATTTTTGAAAATATATTTTCTAAGTTAAATTGCAAGCCATTGAGCCAATATTGACAATCACCAACGGGTATGGTTTCAACCGTTATTGGCGTTTCCATTAATGTTCGTGGATCTTGTGGTAATACAGTTTTACCGAGACGTTCGTTTAATATTTGAATGATAGCTTTAAGTGCTGAATGATTGATGTTGAATCGTTACGCCCAATTTTTAATATTTTCACGCAAATAATGGTTTTGACTGATTTGGTCCTCAATGGTATCGCTTAAGCTGCTTACTTTGTCAATATCACTTCTTTTATTGTTGGCATCAATATGGTTATTAGTTTCTATGCTATCATGCTCTTTCTGTGCTACTAATAGGTTGTCGAGCTCTATAATACACAATTTATAATTCGTATTGCGCATATAATTATAGTTGACTTATAAAAATTTGATATAAAAGGAAAAAAATTATTATTTTTTGACAAACCATCATCAGTAGATATATTTGTTGCTCCATTCAAATCATTATGAATTGCGCCATCGGAACTGTAGCTATAGGGTTGCGGTATGGTATACTGTTGATAATTTGACATTGATAAAGATGCTTTGATCATGTTAAAATATTCTTTTTTTATTTTCCGGTGATAATTCCCAGATCTTTTAGTTTTTTTCCACTTTTGAAACAAATCCATAATGATATTATATCAAATTTAAATTGAGAAAACACATTCGCACTGAAATATGGACTGTGAAAATTCAAACAATGATTTCGCATTTCATTTGACAGATGCGTCTTATATAAAACTTTTTAATTTTCATTGAATAAAGCCATATATAAGAAATTTTTGCTGAATAAGAATTTTCTTGAATACATATTTTAGTAATTATATTGGAATAAAGTCTTATATATGACATTTTGCTTGAATAATAATATTCCTGAATACGACCTACAAATTTTATTTTAATAAAGGTTTATATAAGGATTTGTACTTGAATAAAAATCCTCTTGAGTACTACCTTGAAAGTTACTGTTGAATAAAGCCTTATATAAGAAATTATACTTGAGTAGCAGTTGCTTGAATATGTTCTAAAAATTTATCATTGAATAAAGCCTTACTTATGGAATTATATAAGAAACTTGGTGAATCTAGTCTTTTACAAGCCCTTTTTAGGTAAAGCTTGAATAATATGGTTTTATACAATGCTTTTTCAAGTTAAGTTGGAATAATTTTAAAAGTTTAGGCGAAATTGTTATCTGGGGCGCTGTAAGTAGAAAATATTTAGAATATATGAACGAACTTTATCTGAGCCTTTTGCAAACCAAAGTTAGTATAAGTTTGAGTTTTGATTCCAAGTACCTGGTCATGTTAAACCCAAGGTTCTTGGATCAAAACAACGTCTGGCTCTTTTCTTGCCAATATGAACAAAAGAGCAGCGACTGCTTCTGTACAGTGGTAGAGGTTGACTTAGACAAACATAAGCATGAGCTTTACCTCTACAACCGTAATATCCAAAACTTCACTTGAGGAGATAGTACTCATCTGAGAGTTTGCAGTCTCCCATTGATAAAGATAAACCCATATCCGTGAAAGGTACGTCCTACATTAGCTGAGGTTTCCGGCGTGTTGAAAGTATTTTCAACATATTCAGTCACCTCTGTGTTATTCTCAGCCTCATCCTTCTTAAATACGTTCAAAGTGACTGCGCCAAAGCCAAAGTTTATCATTTTATCATTTTCAGATAGCTGAACTCTTTATTACAAAGAATGATAGCTGCTGATCTGCGATCATTCTTGGTAGCCTTAAACTTAGCTATTCCCTAGCTATGTGTATAAAGCTGTATTTTAACGTTTCCAGTACCTATAGACCATGCTTTAGCAGTCTCTATTTGTACTGAACATGGAGATCAAGTCAGCTTAAACCTTTTTATTCAATATATAACCGTCCGCACTGAGCTGACTTTGAGACACCTTCGTTATTTTTGAAAGATGTATCTTGAATCTTCGACCTTTGCAGATCCAAGCTCGAACTTTCGGTTGTTTTGGTATACCTTCAACATTGACCGCTTCCAGTTTGGCACCTGCCCAAATCTTGCGTAGAAGACTGATTACTTTGTGTACAGTGTCACAAATAAAGATTGGCACTGGCTATCAATTTGGCATGATTTATATGTCACTATCACTAGCTGATCTTTCACCACATAACTAAAAGATCTGGTTGCCAAAGTTTTTGGTCTCTTAGGAGCCTTTGGAGAATACTCTTGTTAACTCTGCCTTTTGCAAGCAGTAGGGTTTCCGTACTTTGATGTAGGCACTTTTGTAGCTCAAATAAATTCCGGTCCATTTTATAGGAATCTGGAAAATATACCAAACGTCGATACCCGAGATATAACGGTTTCAGATATCATAGAAATCACTTTGTGTTATCACGAATCTCACTATAATTGTACGGATTATGTCTGTATTTAAAATGTAGCCAACGGAAACAATTAACATTGCGTGGTGGAATTCAAATCGAATACCAGCAATACATATCGTTTCCACATTTTAAAATGTACTATTTACTAGCAAACGTGATCAAAATGTGACCAACAAAAAATGGTGTTCTAATAGTGACACAGATTAAACCTTTGCTATTCCCATTAATGGAAAGGCATCATCGTGTCGTAGGAAAGCTTATAGTAGAGTTAAGTCTGTTTTTTCGTTTATCTCTCTGTTTGAGTGATTTATCTGGAATCTGAAAGAGATCTATCTACCTTCACGTTTATGGATAAGCGTAGTATGTGCTTGACTATCTGCAGTAATTGCACTATAAAGATTGTATGAGGTTTTAACTAGTTAGTAAAACGAAAATTTTAGTAGCAACAAATTGTCAAATAAATATTTTGAATTTTGCTAGCACTATATTTGAAGAGAGGCTGCTACAGCATTGCCCTATAAAGATTTTTTATATTTCTCTTTGGTCTCAGCGTCACTTGAATCTAATAGATAATATCTATATCTGTGTTGGAGAAATTTTTTTAAGATCACAGACTAACAGTATAGTAAAGGTTTCAGTTTGAAATACTGTTGCAAATTTGGTAAACGCTAAAATCGATTGTGTTCTTTAATTCAACACCCCCTGTTGTTGTTTGGGAATCGTCTCTATATCAGCCACACAGAATTTGTACAGTCTAACATGTGGTAGGAATCTATTTTGGTTTGCAGTCTGAGAAGGATCTTTAGTTTTCCGGTAAAGTTACCGGGCTTAGGTTTTTCCACAAAATAGGAATCATTTCATTAGTTTGTTTGAAATATATTTCACTTATTATTTCTAAGTAAGTTGACTCAAAACGATAACACCTAAACTCCTAATCTGCTTGACGGTTTGTATTGGTTCGCCGTTAAAACCGAAGGGTTGGGTAAGAAATTGTTTGAATATCATGAACTTTGTTTTTTAGGTTGACAGACAACTCAATTTTGTTCTACTAATTCAACACCAGGTTGCACGAATCGGTTTATTGACAGTTGTGTTTACCAATCTCTAGAACCGCTATATTGTTGGTCTAGACTACAATGGTGAATCGAAATTTTTATCGTCAGCGATAAACAACCAGACAATGGAGAGATTTGAGCTGCAGATAATTCCTCGTTTTGCGATGTTGTATCCAGCTATTTATTTTTGATCGTCTGTTGTTTGTCCTTTTTGCTCCATCAAAGATTTAGAGGATTTTATATCTAACCCTCAATAAACATATAAATTCCTGCTGGTTGTTTCTCATCTATATTATTCTAAAGTTATGAAAAGATCTAAATCGGTCTGCCCGAGGTTTTTAAGTAGATAGTAGATTCTTTGGCTAGAGTTTCCTGTTGACGCGTACATACATGTATGGTCGAACTTAGAACCTTCTGTCGAGACTTTTCAGGTTTTTATAAAGTTGCTCAGAGTCTGCTGTTCGAACCGAATCTCTGCTTATAAAACGAGTTAATGTAAATACCTACAAAGGTATGTTAAAAAGAATAACTGTACTCGGTTGCTTTCCGTCAGTGAAGTATATGAGTTAGGTGTTTTGTTGCTCGAGAGTTTCACTATTTTGTTGTCTGCCCATGAACCCTAAAAATGCAACTAATGATTATTTTGTTGGCTTAAGTGGTTGTAATTAATTTGAATCCAACTTACTATAGTCATATTTTTTTGTTTATTACGAAATTGGTCTTGCCGCAACATGGACGTACCTTGACCCGTAGGACTTTGAAAATTGAATAAAGACTAATTTTTTGTTGTTTGGAAATTAACAAACGTTGGGCGAATAGGGAACAAAATGCAAATGTGGAAGGACGGTTTTATTCGTAGTTTTATAGTATCATTGCGTAAATCGTGCTGAAAATCTGGTTCATAATCCCAGCCAAAATGTGAAATTGTTTGTACAATCCATACACCCGGTTCTTAATTTTCTTGGCGCAGCTGCGATGGTAAGCTTTGGATCAAGTAGGTCCACATTGCCCTTGCCCATTGCCCAAACTAAAAATTGGAAAATTAAAATGTAAGAATTTAATTGCTTCAGTGGAAAATCGCAATAAAAAGAACTTAAAAGTGATATAAAAACCATTAATAAAATGGTGTTAAAATATTTAATGATTAAAAAAAAATAAAGTAAACAAACAAACAAATTTAATTACCACACTTTCATTGGAAACGAATTATAAATTAAAGTAAATTCACACATCATTAAGGATTAGGGTTTTCTTTTAAATATCTAGTGAGCCTATTTCATTAGTTGAATTAATCTGCTTACTTTTTTAATGGTCTGAAACACGATCCTTAACGCATTTTTCCGTTCAAAGAAAACATTTTTATTACGTATTGTATTTTTATGTAACTAGATACTTTAGCTTTAGATAATCTATTTTAGTCTAGTGCAAAATCTATAGGATGTCTGAAATCCGCTCAAATGCCAGTTGTATGTGGTTCGTTTTCGAGGTATTTTTTTAATAGCTTGCTCGAGTTAAAATAAAAATGTATACATTTGCGTACAGGTATTATTATACAAGCAAAACAAAACTAAATCAGAGGGTGTCAATAATGGTGATTTCTTAACAGCACATGAAACAGACAATAGAGACTAATCCTTTTTCTGCAGTCCTCCTTGATAATTAAAACTCGAAACCTGAAGGAAATTACTGGAAAATGTGCATATAGTTCAGCTGTATGAGCAAAGCTCGATCCCTTTTACTTTCTTATATGTATACAATCTTATATCTTTGGTTCCTCAAAGAAATTTCATTTTCATATACATATTGTATTGAATATTGATTTATTTTCATTATTTTCCATTATAATTCAACATCAAAACCAAATCATAATTTCATAAAACTTTCCATTTTGTTTTCAATATTAAATTTCCGAAAAACTTCTTACGTAAAAAAAACAAAAGCGTACTCAATTTTACCAAAAGTTTTCATAACATAATACATTATTGACATGTTCACAAGAGAAAAATAAATAAATAAATATATAAATAAAACGGAAAACTTATATATGTTTCGTTACGATGAGAATCAAAAATTTCCAAAAATATCAAGAAAAAAGTTGTATTGCGGTTGAAGATTTATCATGAAAATTGAAATAACGTAAAAAAATAAGCAAAAAGACGCTAAACTTTTCTGGTTTCATACACAATTCTCATACATACATGAATAAAAATGAATGAATTTGGGGTAAAGTGTTAAGAAAATAAACTTATATTGCAGGAATCTAGTTGGGGTTACCTACCCATAGATATTTTTTTTTAAACAGTTGTATTTATAACAGGTCTTTGTTCAACAGATCGTAATAGGCTTTTGTTTAACAGGGTTATTACTAGAAATGACCTGCACAATCAGAGGTCTACCACTACAGAGCATGCTGAAGCTGCCCATCGTATAAATTCAACATGAACCTAGATCAAAACAATTTGTTTCTTGTTTTGTTTGTAAGTTTCAAAAATGTTTTGTTTTTACAAGGTATAAAAAGAACTACATTTTTGACAATATTTTTAAACAGTATTAAATTATGGTTATATTGTTAGCATTGACAGAGAGTGAAATTCAATTAATCCTGAATGGGGTACATGCCGTATTTGGGTTGTTTGATATATCTACCTTGTACAAGTATGGCTTGAAGTATCCGTGTCTATAGTTATCAATTGCGTTGGTTACCATATTTCTCATGTTTTCTTATACTATCAATCTTGTTTTCTTTTACTAACAATCTTTCAAGCTTTGAATTAGTATACACCTTTGTTGTCCTTTAATCATACCGAAAGAACCAAATATATTCAAAAGGAAATGTGTATCTCAAACAAAAAACATTATTTATATATTGTAGATTTTATGCTTTTTCTACTCCAACACAATGAAACGCATTATCCTAAATTCTACTGTTGCCATCTCAACCCAAAATCTTACATACTTCTACTTGCCTAGATTTAATATAAACATATTCCTTCTTTGAAGTATTTTTTCTTTTTCTTATTTATTTTATTTAACTTTTCTACATCTTCATTTCTATAAATAATACGTAAAAGAAACATTAAAACCGTATTATAAGCATTTCATAGAAAACAAATAATTATTTGACGAAAATGAAAAATAAGTCAAAAAATAAATGAAGAAATAATAAGTATAAGAATTCGTTCTTTTGCTCATGCTTCTTGTTAACATGGCAACCAAACGAAATATGTAGAACAAAACCGAAAATATGGAGGGGCTGAAATCTCACAGCTCTGAGATATCAAGACTTTGGTCTGGGTTAAGGATTTTGATATAGTTTTCGGCAAAAAACTTTTATGAGGACATGATTTTTAGTTTTGGGCATCGATGTATATCAAACATAACTCTTTGTTAAGGTACAAGTATTTTTTATCTCTGTTTAGAAATTTATTACAAAACTAACACGAAACATCAATACGTTGTCGGAAAATTATAACAGATCATAAATTAACATAATTTAGTGAAATGATGATACACTCAGCAAACTGCTCAAAAACCTCTCCATTTAGCGTTTCGAGCAAATATTACAAAATCACAAATTCATATTTCTTTCAAAATTCCAAAAATATTTTAAAAATTAAATAAAATCAAACTTTTTTCAAAATTCCCAAAATATTCCAAAAATTAGAATAAAATCAAATATACAACCTTTTTCTAAATTCCAATAATATTCCAAAAATTCTTAAAAATTCAAACTTTTCCAAAATTCTAAATATATTGCAAAAATTAATACAAAATCAAAAATTCAAACTTTTTTCAAAATTCCAAAAATTATAATAAATCAAAAATTTAAAATTTTTCCGAAATTCTAAAAATATCGCAAAAATTATTACAAAATGAAAAATAAAAACTTTTTTCAAAATTCCAAAAATATTTCAAAAACTATAACAAATTCCAAAATTTCCATGTCCAATATCATTTTCAATTACATATACGTCATAAAAACAGCTACATTTTTTTTCCCCAAAAATCGGCTAAAAAACAAATGAAGTCATTTTTTGACACACTTCACAATATTTTTTTGACAAACTTATAATGCCATAGTTCTCAATAATAATAATATAATTTCATTTCAAACAAATAATTAATTTAATTTTTTTCCACAAAATAGGGTAAAAAACTAAATAAAAATCTTTTTTTTGAAACACTTGACAACATTTTTTTGACAAACTAACATAATGCAATAATCTAGTTTTTGGTCTCACATACCAATCTCTACCATCAAGATTTCTCCAAATTTAATGTTCCCACTCGTAATCACTTAAAATGAACGTTTTTTAAGCAAAATATATGAAAATTTGCTGTTTTTGACACACATAATGATTTTTTTGACATACTTCCGGTACACTTATCGAACACAGCGTCGTTTCGGACCTGTCTCTTGAATATACCTATTTTTAGAAAAAAAAATTTTTGAAATCCCTCCAGCGGTTTTCCCTGCAGCGTAGGTAATGATAATTGTAAGTAATAGTCGATTGTAAAATTACTTTATGATTAAATAGATAAATCGGTTTGAGTTAATAAATCACTTCGGTCTGAAAGACCTAAGTATTACATTCATGAGCCAAAAGTGAAATTCTTACCCCCACTTTATTGGCATTTCTCGACGTTTTAGGACCCACTGATTCTAAAGAAGCAAAAAAATCATTATGTGTGTCAAAAACAGCAAATTTTCATAATTTTTGCTTAAAAAACGTTCATTT
This sequence comes from Diogma glabrata, assembly GCA_963693315.1. Taxonomy (NCBI): domain Eukaryota; kingdom Metazoa; phylum Arthropoda; class Insecta; order Diptera; family Cylindrotomidae; genus Diogma; species Diogma glabrata. The sequence continues at coordinate 390,674,613 of OY856186.1, forward strand.
TAACTGATTACGAGTAGAAACCAGTTCTGCCAAATCGCGGGATTTTTTCCCATTTGCGGGATATTTCATTTAAAACGGGCGGGTAAAAACTTGGAAAGTGCGGGATTTTTCACATTTAATTTAGTAGAAACGTTTTAAATTAAAACTTATTTTGAAATGGTTGCACAAACCAATTCTTTACCAGGCTTCACAAAGATATCGATCCCACGATAATTTTAATTAAACGCGTCTGCCATCTATTGACTTTAGGATTGTCAAATCCGCGATGCAATTTCAGCCTTCTGTAGCTAGATTCTGGTTGCATGGAATTATTTCGTGGCTTGAGATCTCGTACTAAATGGGATTTTTGCCTTCAGATTCAGTGAAATGAGAAAATAAATTCCGCATTTGTGGGATGATCTGTCAAATTATCTCGTCAACGAATTTACAGACGAAATGCGATTATTTGCTTTGAAATTTTGTATAGACGCACCAAAATGGAGAAAAAAATGTCAAAAAGTTAGGATAAATCAAACAGAAATTTTATTTAATTATTTAGAGGAAAATGTGGATTTGGCGCGTGGGAGTTAACGATATTTTATTAATTTTATTTTATTATTGGAGATATTACTTCTACTTGACAATTTTTTTTATTTGATATAGAATCACTCACTGAACCCCAGCTCCGGGGTCCAAGATACAGGCCTTTGAGAAAAGCAAAATCCATCTAAAATTACACTGTTTTAACAAGAATTTTTTCTGTTTTTTAATTTTTTCTTTATTTTCTATGTGCTTATAAGATAAACAGATCAAAACTGTCCCTTTTACTAAATTTTCTTAATTTTCCCTAAAAATAATTTAAAAAAACCCGCTTGCGCCTAAGTTCAATCTTGTCTTATTATTTATCAATAACTATTTTAGAAAAATAAAATTATTAATTTAATTTATTTAAAACATTTTGTTTTGTATGCTTCTCGCAGATTTGATAAGGCAGACGGAAATAGGGAAATGGGACGATGTGGCAAAATACACTATTTATTCATATACACTATTTATTTAATTTTAAAGAATATTTTTACAACTAAAATCTATAGCACAACAAAAATACTTGTAAACTAGCTATCGAAAGAAACACAAATAAAGACAAGTCAATAAACTGACAGATGAATTCCATTTTCAAAAATGTGTGCTAGTTTAGAACTTGTACTATAAATGATATCTCAAAAAGAGAACGAGAATACCAATTAGTGAAATGGAATTATTTAGTGAGAAATAAAAATTCGAGATAAATAGTGTAGATAAAAAGATTTAGCACATCGTAATCGCATTAGACATCTCAAAAGCATTTGATCGAATCTGGCATGCCAACTTGATCAACAAGCTCGTTGCGTACGGTTTTCATCCCGCAGTCGTGAAGTTGATTCAAAATTTTCTGTCAAACCGATACATCTTGGTATCCATAGATGGCTTCTCTTCTGAGTCTAAATTAATTAACGCTGGTGTACCCCAAGGCTCAGTTTTATCTCCCACTTTATTCCTAATTTATATCAACGAACTGTTGCAAATCACTAGTAACCCAATAAATAATTTTGCAGATGATAGTACACTGCACAAGTCATTCGTCCCCCTATCTTCAAAGGGTAAGATCCATGAACGAATAAATCCCGCCCGGAGAGACGCTGCCAGAAATGTAAACGAGGATCTAAAAAAAGTCGCCGATTGGGGTGACAAAAATTTGGTCAATTCTAATTCCACCAAAACACAGCTATTGATTGTTTCCAGATCAAAGACCGAGTTTCCCAACGATATTTCAATTAATATGTGTGACGTCCAAATAGACGAATGTGAAACCATTCGTTTATTGGGAGTCACAATATCCAATGACTTACTCTGGAACGATCATATAATGGCCATGGCAAAGAGCGCGTCAAGAAAACTCGGCCTCCTTAATAGATGTAAAACATATTTTACTTCGCATCAATTACTCCATATTTATAAGTCCTATATTCGTCCCTGTATGGAGTATTGTTGTCAAGTTTGGGGCGCTGCATCTGTTACTATCCTGGCTCTTTTGGACTCTGTTCAAAAGCGAGCTATACGAATTGTTGGTGATCGAGATTTAACATTAGATCTTGATTCCCTACGAGATCGTCGCACTGTTGCTGATCTCGTTTTTTTTATAAATATTGTCACCAGCAGTGCTCGGATGAAATCAGGTCCATAACGCCTCAGACATATGTTTTTCCCCGTTTGACTCGTACAATCGGTTTGTACAGGTGATCGGACTATCGAGATAACTCACTGTCATAGTAATAGAATGCAAAGGGATTTCTTTGTGCGTACATCGTACAAATGGAATGCTTTGCCCGAATCAATAGTCTCGAGTGCCTTCAATCCACAAAGATTTAAAAAAAGCGTCCACCTATACCTCAAGATGCATGATATTGTGGGACCTGGGTCTTAAAAGGTATCTATGTGTTGTTGTGACACACTTTGTAATTCCTACTGCACAACACTTTTTATTAAAAAAAAAAATTCTACTTAATTTTTTCTCACAGAACCAGAATCGAGGTACTGATGTTGCAATATTTCTTAGGGAGAAAAGTACGTTTCGAAAACCCCAAAGCACCACCATGTTATCCGAATTTTCTGGAATATTTTGACACTGCGAAACGAAACATAAAATCACCTGGAATGAAACTACAAGTTGGCTCTCTATGCATTCATGCATTTTAAATATATTAAAAAAAATGGCTTGCTTGGCCTCACTTTTTTATTTCTGAGCACTTGTTTACGTATTGAAAAAGAACTATCAATTTTAAAATTTTTTGAAAATCACGAAATCAAGACATAAGTATTTACTTTTTTTAAAAAAATGTCCTTCTCAATTTTAAAAGATTTAATTCTCCATTTCATAGCAGCACTTTCTTATTCCACAAATTGTATGAAGAATCAAAACAATAGTAATTTTTTGTGTAAGTGTTTAATGCAATATTTTATTTTTCAAGGAAAAGTTTACGAGTTGAGCGAGCATTACATATTTCTGAGAGAATAAAATTCATTAAACACGAACCCAATACAACGTTTTATCCTTCCGATATAGTAATATTTATTAATTTAAATTGAATAATTTAAAAATTTGTTGATAAAACAAGTAAAACGAATAAAGAAAAACATTGCATTTTATTGTATTTTTTGAATAATTAATTTCAAACAATTAAATACTTTTGATTCAATTTCGACATCGATTTAATTATTTGGTATTTTGAAAATAAAAAGACCTACAATGAATGATATCAAATTTTAAACTAATAAGAAACCATTAAACAATTTTTTGGAAATTTGATTCAAATTAATCATAGTAGCTTGTGCCTTTTTTAATATTCGAGAGAGAGAGAGAGAGAGAGAGAGAGAGAGACATGCGCTTCAGTTTGAATTTACTGTTTTTTATATAATCAGAGCGAAAATGTCTGTTTTTGATTTTTTTTATGAAATGCAATAAAATTTTTATAAAATATAATCAAATTTATTTCAGCATTCAATACAATCAAATAAATTGTTTTATTGTGTTCCGCTACATTCGCGGTAAGGAATAAAATTAACAGCTGTTTGTTTTATTCTATTAAGATAAATAACGTACATAGATATAGTCGTAAGAAACAGAAATAAACCATGGTTATAATTGTCGTGGTTTTTTAATTTTTTCCAATAAATAATTGAATTTAGATGTATATTTTTATTCAAAGGTTGATGGAAATTTCTAAGGGATTTTTCCTTAAAGAAACGGGAAAAATCGGGTATTTTCGATACGTCAACCGGAAATTCATTTTTGAAAATCTGGCATCACTGGTAGGAACATTGAATTTGGAGAAATCTTGATGGTAGAGATTGGTATGTGAGATCAAAAACTAGATTATTGCATTATAATTTTGTCAAAAAAATGCTGTCTAGTGTGTCAAAAGAAAGATTTCTATTTATTTTTTTACCCAATTCTTGGGAAAAAAAATTAATTGTATGTTTGAAATGAAATTTTATTATTATTATTGAGAATGATGGCACTATCAGTTTGTCAAAAAATTGTTGTCAAGTGTGTCAAAAGAAAGATTTTTATTTATTTTTTTACCCAATTTTTGGGGAAAAAATAAAATCAATTATTTGTTTGAAATGAAATTTTATTATTATTATTGAGAATTATTGCATTATAAATTTGTCAGAAAAATATTGCAAAGTGTGTCAAAAAATGATTTCATTTATTTTTTAATCCAATTTTTTGGAAAAAAATGTAGCTGTTTTTATGACGTAAATGTAATTTAAAATGAAATTGGACATGGAAATTTTTGAATTTATTATAGTTTTTGCAATATTTTCGGAATTTTGAAAAAGTTTGTATTATTGATTTTGTAATAATTTTTGCAATATTTTTAGAATTTCGGGAAAAGTTTTAATTTTTGATTTTGTAAGAATTTTTGGAATATTTTTAGAATTTTGAAAAATTTAAAATTTTTGATTTTATTATAATATTTGAATTTTTAAAACAATTTCAATTTTTGATTTGGAATAATTTTTGCAATATTTTTAGAATTTTGGAAAAAGTTTGGATTTTAAAGAATTTTTGGAATATTATTGGAATTTAGAAAATGTTTAAATATTTGATTTTATTCTAATTTTTGGAATATTTTTGGAATTTTGAAAAAAGTTTGAATTTTTGATTTTGTAATAATTTTTGCAATATTTTTAAAATTTTGGAAAAGTTTGAATTTTTAATTTTTACAATTTTTTTGGAATTTTGAAAGAAATATGAATTTGTGATTTTGTAATATTTTCTCGAAACGCTATATGAAGAGGTTTTTGAGCAGTTTGCTTAGTGTTTTTACTAATAATTTATTATGCTTAGTTAGAATTTTATTTTCAATGAATTTTCTTAAAACTATATAAAAATCACATATGCTTTGCATTAAAAAGTATAGCTTTTATTTATTTTTGACATGAAATTGAAAACCTATTCAATTGATGAACCAAATTTTGAATTTTTTTTAGTCTACAACAACTCACAACTAAGCTAAATTTCAACAGAAATGTTCAACACGAATTAAAATTGCAAATAAACTAACCTGTAGGAAGAAACTAAAAAAATTCAAAGATGAACTCAGTTTAACAAACAAACAAAAGTTATATTTTTGTTATTTACCAAGGTGCTAAAATACTTATTATTAGGTGTGGGGAATCTAAATTAGTAACCATAGCTGAGAAAATTAACTTTTGTCTTGGGTTTTTGAGTAAATAATAGAAATTTCTCATGCAAGTAGTAAAAAAAATAATTTTTTTTTTTCAATTAATAATAATAATGATTCTATTAAAAGTTTTTATAGAATTTGTGTGCAATTGTTCTTTTAAACAATTTATGTTTGTTATCTGTTTTTTAAACTATTGTTAATATTTTCAAGTATTTTTTTAAAAAATTTTTATAAAAAATTTTTGATTATGTAAATTTATATATAATAAAATATATGTAACCCCTGATGATGACCCGAAGGGTCGAAAGGTCGACATATTGGGATAAAATGTTTTTTTTTAAATAATAAATAGTCTAAGAATAAGCTATTACTGAGAAATACAAAAATTAATAAAAGGCTATAAATATTTAATAATTAAAAAATTTTTATCTAATCGATTGAACAAAAGAAAATTAATTGAAATGCTTATCCAAAAGTTATTGCTACAAGACAATCACCTGATGATGCTGCCGTCTTAATAGTTGAAACAGCGATTGAAAAATCAATTAATAATACTATAATTATCGTTGATTCCTCATAGCACGCACACAAATACTTGATCAACCTACAACATCAGTTTCTTTTAAAAAGCCAGGAAAAAACATTTTGTTTCTACATGCCATAACCGGATGTGATACAACTTCAACACATTTTGGGAAAGGAAAAATTAAAGTCATGAAGATGTTTAAAAAAAGACTTGATTTAAACAATTCTGAAGAAATATTTCTATTTCAGTTTCTACTAGCAATGTACGGTGCTACAAAATCAAAACATTCGATAAATAATAACGGATATTGTAGTTTTGCTAAGCTAACAAGACAAAGCACAGTTGTGAAATTTACGTCATTGCCAACCTACGTCTTCAGCAGCTCAACAGCATATTTTTCGAGTGTATTATCAAATACAAACCTGGCTAAGAAGAGAAATTGATTCAGAACAGTAGGGTTGGGAGTTAAAAAATAACATACTGCAGTCAGCAACTACTTTATTAAAATCAGCACCCGATGATCTACTAAACTCAACCTTTTGTAATTGTACAAAATCTTGTGGCTGCAAAAAAATTGGTCTGAGATGCTCAAAAGTTTGTCAAGCCAATCAAGCATAAACGCGGCATCAACTCTAATTGATGAAGATAATGAAGATGTCATCTTAAGTAAAGAAATAAGTCCACTCGATGTTTTATCAGCAAATTTTAATGATAGAAAAATGAGGATATCGATAATGAGTGAATAATGGGAAAAAGTATGTACATTGTACATATAAATTAGTATAACTTAGTAATAAGTTTATTTTATTCGTATTTTTCAGTTTTTTAATAAAAAACTCTTGACTTTTAAATAAAAAAACCTTTTATTACATATCATAGATTATACCTACTGGGGAAACCATGTAGAAAATCGCGCTATGCATTCTACCTTTAAGGTGGTGCGGAAACGAAGTGCATAATCATAATGTAGTCGCTTTCTCAGCGCTCTGCTGAAAAACGGTTGGTCTTACATAAAAATATAGCAAGCTTTTTTTGTAGATAACTGCACGATGAATATCTTTTTGTTATAATCTCAATTCACCTCCGAGCAATAGGTCACGATATGAATGTCGATTTTTCACATATTCATTAAAACGCGGTAATAAAGGTGAAAACCAAAATTCAGCTCACTAGGAATTTTTCCGCAGTTAAAACCTATGATGACTGGACTATAAACATAATTAAATTTATACCTATTAAAACAACCCAAATATTACTGCCAAAATATTAAATTGAAAAAAGAATAAATAATCATAGCTCTACAAATAGATTAAACAAAGACAGATACAAATTAAATTTCTATAGATTACACAAAATTACTACCCAAAATAATAGTTAATCAATTTAAAAATATAAATTTAAAATTTCTTTCAAAATAATTAACAAACTATATAGAAATATCAAAATTAAAGAATAACCTCAACTAGAAGAATGCTCTGGCATTTATCAAATAAATTATGATTTCTGTGATAAATTTTATTTCGGACAAACAGGAAGAAAATTCATCAACAGATTTTCAGAACATTTATCTGAAAGTAAAAACATTCTAAATATATAATCAATTTTTTGCTCAACACTTATTCAATGCAAATAATTCATATATATACAAGTTTTGACAGTAACTTTAAAGTGTTACATCTTTGTAACAATGGCCGTTTCATAGATTACTTCCAAAAAAGGAAAAAAACATTTAAATCAGTTTAAATAAAACTTTTGTCATAGCAATCTTTCAATTCAAAATTTCATAATTTAATCTAAATATTTATTTTTTGTGGTCATAGCTACACAATTTGTTTGAAAAAATAACAAGTATAATTCATAATATCATGTTATGTTACTTTTGATGCCGCCATAAAAGTATGGAAAATGGCGACAATTTTTTGCTTTATCTTGGTCAATACAAACGGGCTTAACAGTTATATATCTATTTTTATCAAAAAGTACACATGAACATTCGAAAGAAGAATGATTAGCCTGAAAATCAAAACGCATATAAGATAGTACATATGTTTAGTAGATTCATTAAAACACAAGAATAATAAGAATATTAAGTACGATCAAATACCTGTCCATTTTCATCATAATCATTATTTAAAATTAAATTCCCTTATTACACTTCTAAATGCCTCCCATGTGTTCTAAATTAACATCATAAGACCATACTCAAAAACAAAAACAAATTAAAAGTTAAAATTACCTAGTTTCATCCAATATTCGAAAAACTTAAAACTTTCAACTTAATTTTATATCCCATTTACCTTTTTTATGGTCTCATAGTTTTATAAAACCTTTCCTTTTCCACTTGTTCGCTTTTTGTTGGTTATTCAGTCATTAGGGTTGAAAACTTATTGAATAAAATTTGCTTTTTTTTCCTTTTTGCTACCACCTTTTCTATTAAGCTCAAAATAAAAAAAATCAGGTTATGCTAATAACAAAAAACACTTAAGTGTTATTCTTCTTATATGGTTTTGTTTGCAACCACAATTACCAATTTTGTTTGCTAAACATTTTTTGTACTACATGAATTTGTATGGTGGCAAAAAATATCAGTGGCAAAAAATTAAATAAATGTTTTAGATTTCAGTGTTCAAGAAACTTATGTATTTGAACTTAAACGTAAATAAATTGCTTTATTATGAAAAATTAAAAATTCTTGAAACAATAACATTAATTATTGATTGCTGCTCTTTTATTTATAAATAAAACGGATTAACAAGCACTAATCACCTCCGGCTCTACGTTGTCTTTCCCGTGATAATAAAAGTTGTAGGGCAGTTCACGTCAAATGATTAGCCCACAGTTCTGCCCCAGGTGTAATGTAACCAATGGATTTTTCAGCCGCCCGCATTTCAGATTAGCTCAAAACACTTCTGCAGATTTTTGTATGTATGTACTTTTGTTTTTTACGATCGATTCGGATTCTAATTAACAGAATTTCTTTCCTTCCTCCAACGACGTTGTAATAAATTCTTAAAAAACTTAAAAATATTTCCATCTAATAAATTCTTTGACATCATTTGAACTACTGGAACAAAACAAGAAGCCAAAACAATAGCAATTAAACCGTAATTATAAAATTACAAAAACAACAACCAAAGAACGAACTTTACTGCTTCATAATAAAACTTTGATTGTTTTTTTAATTTGTGTTTTTAGTAATTTTGGAAAAACAGAAGAGCCAGACATTAGAAATTTTTAATAGAAAACAATTTTATAAAACAAAACATCGTCGAAAGTTTTGTAATAAAATTATAGCAAAAAAAAAAGAAAAGTTTGGTGAAAATATATTATGCAGTTTTGTTGCAATAAACGTTTATTCAACTGAAACTATTTTCTATTCTAATTTAATTTTAAAATAATTGGTGCAATTATAAGGTTATAATTTTTTCAAACGGAAAATTGGTGAGTTTTTGTTTGAATAACTTTCAGTCTCGGACGAGAAAAAATAAATGCGGAGGTTTCTTTATGTTAAAATATTTGATTGATATAATTAATTTCGACTCCACATTTGAAAATCGGAAATAATTGTCCGTAAAATCTAGCTTTATGCTTTGGGTACTACCTCTGTATCCACATCTGTAAATAAAAAAATAGTATTTGCAAATGGGTGGCTAGTGTGTAATGCTGGTGTTAACATCACGGTTAACACTTTAGACAACCTCTACACAGCTAATTTTATGTTTGTTAAGTTATCACAGTTTACCACACTGCAGAAGCCCAGGAGTATTGTGTCAAAATGGAACTTCTGGCTCAGTGCATTTCCAACTTTTTTGTCTGCCAAAATTCGACTTTAATATCGTAGTTATCGTGAATCTATCTATTCTGAACACAGTCACTTTGAGTTCCTTGCAATGGCAATGTTCTGAGGAATAGTCGAAATGCGTCGTCTGTAGATCTGCCGAGACTACCACCAACCATTCTTCTGCCGAGACTACCACCAACCTTGTGTTTATTACGACTGTGTTGTTTGTTTGTTGTTTGAGGTGTTCTGCCTCTTATTCTGTGCAGTTAATTCTTTAACAAGAAATACCAAAAACCAATGAGTCTTCCATTCTTCTGGCTGACCTTCGGGTGTAATAACAGACTCTGTACCATCTATTTATGTAACCTTGCTGGAAATATGTGCCAAGGCTATATTTTTACAAAAATTTACAAACGATTTGTTTTTATTGCACTTATTTAGCATCTGTTTGTTGAGGTTCCTATCTTGACTTTCTTACTCACGTGTTTGTGCAGCGTTTTGGATTCTCTGGCCCGGTTTTCTAATCTTTGCTCTATAATCATTCCCCTACTGCTTTACAACCTACGTCTATGAATCTTCGCAAGGAATTAATGGTCTTCTTAGTATCTGCCCACTTACGCCGTGGCTTAGTAGTTTAACCAAAGTGTTTAGTCAAAGCTACGCTTCTGCTCGTAGATCGCAAAACATTACTAAAACGGTCGATTTGCATAGGCTAACCCGTAACTCTCACACATGTATCGTTATTTACACTACGTGTCCAAGCACAAAAGCACGACAGAAATTGCCGAAGCTCAACGGTTTTTGGTGAAAGTTAATGGTCAACGAAAAATTTCAAATCAATAAATTTATTCAACTATAACTTTCTACCAATTAAACAGTTTTTGCAAACAAAAAATTGCATATATTTCATTTTTTTCGGTTTCACTGCAAACTATTGCTGCAACACAATGTATTCCATTATTGATTGTAAGCAAGTAAAATTTGAAGTTTTCTATTTGCAAAAATAAAATAAAACCCTACAAACCTTCAATAACTGTACCAATAACAAACTGGATAGGAAAAAATTATATTTCAATAAATAATATTTTTTAAACTTTTTTTATTCACCATAGAATATAGAGCTTTTGTTTTAGTTGATTGGAAAAAAATTCCATCTACGATAGATATCTCCATTTAATTTATTGTGAAAAAATTGTATTCTTGCAATTAAAATTATTAGAAATAAATTGAATTCCAAATTGAATGTTGAAATGGAAATATATCTATATAATATGTAAAATTAAATTGAGCACGTTTATTCAGGGGCGGCAATTGGGTAGGGCTGGGGGGGGGGGGCATTGGCCCCCCCCCCAAGGATCTGATACTATCAATACATCGATTCAATAAAACCATCCAATCGTGATAGAATTATACACTATAAAAATTTCAATGCACTGTTATTTTGTAAATTCGTCTAATTTTTAGAAGATTTACTTAACTAATATACCAATTTTATCGCATACTATTAATTGAAATATATCTGATAATATAATTATTACTTTATATATTATTTTGGCCCGACTAAAGTACAGTTCACCGCAATATTCAAACCGTTATCGTTCTTTGTATCAAGGACTAGACCGCACCGATACGAAAGGCGGTCGTATTGCTTCTAATCTTCTGATGAAATTTTATAAACAAAACACGATCGTTCTTCCAAAAACGCCGTGGGTGCGTATTTTGACAAAATTCTATCATACTATAAGGTGCGTGGCATCACCGCTTTTAGAAGAAAGATTGTGTTTTGTTTATAAGATATCCGTGTCTGAGCCAGAGGAAACAAAATATTTCATTAGTATAGGGTTCCTCGAGAGTTTATAGTGCAGTATTTAACATTCAAATTTCAATTGTTATTGGTAATTTTTATAAACTTAAAAGTAAGTACATGCAGGAGAACACAACCTAATTATACCCCACTTATTTGGAGAACCCTGACTGTTTCGCCTTGTTTTTTATCTATATCATATTGTACAAACTTTACAAGACTTTTTTAAATTTACAATAAATTAAAAACAATTCGAAAATGTAAAATCCAATAACATATCAAAAGTTTTCTTGATAGTTGTGCTAATTTTTATAAATGAATGAAAATAATTACGGGAGTAATTTAAATTTATTGGGTTATTTCCAGTGATTTTATAATAGTGAATGTTTTATAATAGACATGCAATATTTTCTAACGACACGAACAAATATTTAAGTTATGTAAATATTTTCAAAGTATGTTATGAAAACTTGCTGACAAATTCTTTTCGCTATATGGACTATAATTTTTAATTCATAAAATAGCAAAAATTATATATTTGGTTGGTTATAATAAAATCCAAAACGTATTCTAAACGTCAATCTTTGTTCATTTTTTTATACAGTCACAGGGAGGGAGAAACTATTATTTTTTTGTGGTAGGTTTTTCTTATAGATTTAAAAGAAGCTCGCAATAATTGTACAATTTTGAATCAAATGAATAATTTGCGCACGTTTATGGGCAGTAAATTGACCAGAAGTCCCATGCTGCGTGAAAATGTCACACATTTCATTGCGTTGTCCCACGGAGAAATCTGTCCCACGAAACAAATATTTCCACCACATTTGCCCGCATTATCGAAATAATCAATAAACCTTATATCTACCTACGTACAGTTTGCGCAATATCTTAGTCAAAACAATGGCTTCACAGTTTTTTCTTGCAGTTTGTATAATGTTATGTATATGTTGATTTAACCATATTGAGAGAACAAACCAGTGCAATATTTTTTTTACTAAAATAGTGTTTTAACTATAATTTTCTTAGAAATACTAAACTCAGTTATTTCACTTCAATAATTTACATATCTTTTAATGTCTAACAGATCTACCTCAGCGAAAAGGTTTCTTTGTTTATAGAAACATCTTCCCAGTGTATATACGAGAGATCGAAAGTATAGTATGAAAAACAAAATACAAAATATTTTACTTAAAAAGACTCAGTTTTGCGTATAAATTCATAAAAATTTAAATTTTTAAGCCAGAGTTAACAATTTTCCTTTATTCGAGCACTCATTTCAATCCTTTGAAATAATATCCAAAAGTTAAAATCTTCATAATTTGAATATCGTTCTTACTCGTAAGAGTAAAATTTTTGTTTTTTCGATTTTACTTCTTTGGAGCAGATTACATTTTCCTGTTCTTTCATTCGATTTGCAAAAGAAGAAAATTAGTCACCTTACGTCATCCTTTATATAAATTTTTCTAACAATACATGAATAATTGAACGAATCATCGATCGAAGCATTTTACGTTGGAAAGTATCAAATTTCACGCAAAAATAAATGTTTTGAGTATTTGAAAGAAAATATTTATTTCAATTTAGTAGCAAGAATGATATTTTATTATTTTTACTCCTGTATGTGAGAGTGTTACATTTTTTTTAAGCAACGCACTCTGAAAGAACAAAGTAAAGGAGTGCTATAGGTAGCATTTCAAGCTCTGTTTAAAACATACTTTAACTAGGTAGCTCAAAAGTAAAATTATTATTTTCTAATTTATAATTCTTTTTCTCAATAAAGAACAAACAAAGTAAACAGCATAAAAACTTGATAAATGGTATAGATTTGCAAAAGATAGAACGAGAGGTATACTGTATACCTCTTATACTTACAGAATACAGAAAAGATATTAATTATTTAGTAAAATTAAAATAAATTGTTTCAATTGTTTTGCAATCTTTACTTGTGTAACAAAAGTTTTAAGCTACTATAAAAGGTAAATATATACTAATTTTTAAAATTATATTTAAAAAGTTCTCCTGCAAATCAAGACGGAGAGAAAACGTTTACGTAAATTCTTATACGATATTGAATTGGACTATCCTTTTATAAAAAAATCAATATACGCAAAAGTTTAGTGTATTACCAGTCGGAGTGAATTTGCAAATTAACAGTGGACATTATGATATTAAAAGAGATATAGATACAGATAAACATAAAAAAGCGTTGCTATAAGTCGCCAGCTCCAGTAGCTTAAACAAGTTTTATTGTTATTTTGTTGCAATTTGCGTTGATTGATAATACGAACACCAATTTTAGTGGTGTCACGTCAAGGGGTAAAAATTTAAAAACAAGCTAAACTCAAATTTGAACCAGAGTGTATTGGGTATTGGATTCGCAGCCCATATTCTAAATAATGCAATAAGAAATGCTGATGATTTAAATTGAGTTGAGCTGAGTTCTGCGGCAAAAGTAATATCGAACATAACCAACTTATTGGATACAGTGAAACTCGCTGGCTGGCGGTAATGCCAGCTCTAGAAAGAATTTAGAAAATGTACGAACCACTGCAAGCACATTTCCTAACGGTTGAATGTCCAATTCAAATAAAAGAATTTTTTGAAGAATTAAATAGTAAGCAAATAGTAAAGGAAAGCATTAAATAGTAAATTTATGCACAATCTAGTTAGCACGTTTTCACCGTTCCACTTTCTTGCAATAGAAATTCTAATTAGTTAGTATTTGGAAGAATGTTTGCATTTTGTCCCACATTTTAACGATTTGGCTCTGGTCAGTTTAGGGTAGACATAACTCTTTCTCTCTGAGACAAATAAAGGAAAACAAACAAACAAATAAAAAAAAGATTCGACATAAGAGGAGTCACGTAGGGATTGCAATCCCGTGGTGTTTTATGGATCCTGGGACTATGTGACTCATAAATTTTAAATCCCGGGATGCCCGGGAGCTAAAAAATCGTATTGAAAAACCTTCCTCTTTTTCTATGCAGTACGATCTGCTGTCGTTTACAAATTCACTCTCTGAACAGTTACAAAGCAAAGATATAATAATTTCTAGCACAAGCGCTTTAAATAAAACTACTTTTTTGATGCTTAAACAATGCAGAGATGATACTAAATTTGAAATTATTTTTAACAAATGAAGGGATTTTGCAGAACTTTGCGGCATTCTCTTCGATGAAACAACACCAGCAGACTAGCAGAGTAACCAATGTAGCTCAAAAGCATTTTATTTTTATTTCTAAGTCGATGCATTTAAATGCTTTGTATAAAAATGTGTATGTTATGTTTTACGAAAAAAATCTTTTTATGTCATTTAAATTCTCGCCCCCCCCAAGGTTTTGGTGAAATGACGCCACTGCGTTTATTGTATGTTGGTTGATTCACTCACTTTTCATCTCTGATTGGTGACTAAAACATTTTCTTTTAATTTATGTAAAATTTCTTATTTTCAAGTTTTTAGATTATTTGTTTACATATTTACTCTCACATGTGTACCTATTTGCATAACATCTTAACCCTTCAAAAACATTTTTTTAAAAATTTCTTTACAAACATAAATTAAAATATAAAATATAATTAATATGCTTATTACGTTGTTTTAAAACTTTACTTCATGTGTTTGTTTATTTTATAAAATAATTTATTTGAATAGAAAGAAATACAGCTGCAAAGTCGAGATTCTTAATTACACGGTACTTAAGTTTTCATGACATATATAATAAGTTTATACAAAATAATTTACTTGAAAAAATTACAATTCTGAGGAGTTAGATAAGTTTACCTTAGTCTTTTAACAAATGTGTAAACCACTTTTATTAATGCTTCTTTTGCTGTAATCAGTATATAGCAGATTTTGTATTTGACAATTTAGTTTATTGACTCTGCATCATGAGTTATTTCGTTACATTTTTCATATCGTTTTTCTTTTAATTGTTTCTTGATGTGCCTATCCTAACAATTATCTCGTCATCAGCGTACGCTACCACCGGTACTCTCTAACCGCCAGTAACCTTTTGCAATATCTACTAGCAAGGTTTCAACTAACCGCTTAAAACTGTGCTATGTGGTGAGTAAAAACCCGTTTCAGTTTGCAATCCAACTTGTACTATTACCACTAACTATGTATGCAATTAAATTTCAGTCTTAGGAGTAATTTATTCCAAAATTTGGGAAGATTGCACAGAAAAAAACTACAGGACTAGTTAGTTTGACGAGAAAGAATTCTAAAATGGAATACACCCAGGATCAAAGCGTCTGAGACTTGGTAACCGACACAACAAGAAGGGATTTTTATTTCTTAAACTATACGGGAACAAATTTCATTTTATATTGTTGTATTTATCAATTATTAAATTAATTATTGATAATTAAAACACTCGTATTTTATTATTTCATTTGTTCAAAACGTATGTAACTACAATGGTGGAAAGTTGTATATTGAATATGAACAAAAATGTCAGTTACATTTATCAAAATCATTAGAACGCTATCTATTTATTCAACAATATAATAGTTCTTCCCCCGCAAGAAAGAAGTTTTTGTTCAAGGCAATATTCTTATAAATAGATTTACATTTAATTTAATTTTGTTTTTTTTACATTAAGCTTTAATACTTCTTATAAATCCAGTCTGATTAGAGCTTTACGAATTCTATTTGATTTTCTAAGTTGAATTTCTGGTTCTCCAATCTCAGTAGTTTTAGGTGAAAAACACGTGAAATCAGCAAGGCCTGGAAATGAGGTATTAATTTTGTATATTTAGGTATTAGAATTCGTTAACATCAATAAAAGTTATTACTGTGATTTGCGGCTTTAAAGTATCACTTTTCAACTATTTATTTTGTTGTCATAGCTACGACAAAACAAGTAAAAAGCATTTGTATTTCTTTAAATTCCATGAAAAATAAAATTTTTTATCAAAGCAATCCTCAAATTCAAAACTTCATTATCAAATTAAAATAGTTGTTATCATTTGTTGTCATAGCTACACAATAATTTGGAAAAAATAATAAATATTTTGTCAAAGGTTACTTGTTCCACATATTTTTATTTTAAAATTTATGAAAATTTATAATTTTAATTTAGAATAAACCAATTTTCTTAAAATATTTTGTTTGCGGCGTACAAAAAATAGTATATGATGCACGGACGTAAGCTATTTTGGACTTAATGTAACTCCACATTCGTCCAAAATCTTTAGCTTTACGTCCTAGCATCATAATTTACTATTCTGCGTTTTTAATTTTTTTTTTAACCCAGATACAGGGTGTTGAAAAATCAAGAAATTGCTCGACCCTGGTGTATTGAAATGGCTCTACAGTCAAAACTACTGGACTGATTTTAATGTTATATAGCTCAAAATGTAGGTATTGAACAGAGCTAATCAAAATAATAATTCTCATTATATGACCTTGAACACTTTCTTTTTGAAAAACAACGGTAAAAAGTTCAAATTCGATTTTCTAGAAATGCCAATTTTTTAATTTGTTAAATTTTTGATTATTTTATATGTGAAAGGTACATATGTTACTAACATTTTATAAAAATTTCAGGAGGGGAAAATTTTCGTTTTTTTTTTATTAATTTTAATGCAACACGCCTTAAAATTTTTCATCATAAAAAAAGTGGAGTTAAAAAATTAACAGTTTTTTTTGGATTTACCTATATGTTTTTATAATAAATTTTTAATTTTAACTCAAAATAAATATTTTACACATTTTTTATCATTTATTTAATTTTATATTACTAAATTCCGTAGAGTTAGAATAACGTCTAGCTAAGATTGATCCATCATTTGTAGGAATGTATTAGTGATATCCTCGTCAGGAATTGTTTTTAAATTGGCATATCTATCAGCTAGTTGTTTCGTTTTGCAATGTAACCTGCCTCCGTTATATAAAAAAAATGCACGTTATCTTGAAAATTGCCTGGAGCTGCTGCCCAGTTATATAACTCCAGTGGTGTTGATATAACTTTGTCGTATTCTTTCTTAAAACTCGCTCTAGTTGCTTTTCTTTTTACTTTTCCTCCAATTACATCACATCAGAACTGCTCTAACAAGGTCAAGAGGAGGTACAGTTCACCAAGGAGTAGTTAGTTGAAGACTTACAAACGATTTTTTTGATCGCTGTACTGTAACCACTCTATATTCTGATCTAATAGACTAAGAGCCCACGACGGCCAGACCTTCGTTATTTTATAAAAGCTGAAAGTTTCTCTGCGCATACTCCATACTCAGGTAGGATCGATTAGCGACATATAAACTTTGGATCATGGTGGCTTTGTCAGGGAGCAGGTAACAAAGGGGCCTCCAAAGTTCCGTGAAAGTATAAAAGGTAATTTTTTTTATATATTCTTCGGGATCGTATTAGAAGTCACGTCACCCATTGCCAGACACTTACTATCGTGGCACCGTCTGCCAGACAGTTAAAGTTTAAGGGTGTCTGGCGGGGGATTACCACGATAGTAAGTGTCTGGCAATGGGTGACGTGACTTCTAATACTATCCAGAAGAATATATAAAAAAAAAGTCCAAGCGGCACGTATATCCGCTAGAAATAGGTAGATTTCGAGATCAGACAGTTTTGTGTGCCAGTAGAATCTAATGTATCAGATTAGTTTAAACAAAACAAGCTAATTTAAAACAGATATCGAACAAATTTTAAAAAGAAAATTAGCTACCTACAAGCAAAATTATATCTATCCAATTTTGCAACAAACAAATATAAAATCTACCACAGAACATGTGTGTGATAATTTATGACACAAACCTACTCTATATCATATGTTGTGCAATTACTGCAAAATATCAAAATAGTTTATTTCTAAGAAAAAAAATTAATTTCTTCTATTCAAATCTTTTATTTTTTGACTGTTATAAGGTTGACATTGACTGTTATAAGGTTTTTGGAAATTGTAGTTGGGGATTGTTGCAAACTTTTTTGTTGAAGCCAACAAGTCAAAAACCTCTAGCTGCAGAGGTTTATATTTATAAGAAACGGATTAAAATGTTTCCACAGATTCTAAATTTATGAAGATTTTAAAAATATTAGTATCCAAACGGCCGTTATAACGGATTAAAAAAACCACTTTTTTTTCTAGTATAAAGCCTATAGTTCCTTAACCATGTGTCAGATTTTTCTGATTTACGAATTTGTCCAAGATATTAATAAAACACACATTTTTAAGAAAGGTTTTTTTAACTGGCTCCACAAATGCAACCATGAGAGCGTCGGTTGATTCAAACGCATTTTGTGTTTTACAAGCTTTTTTGTTGGAGCCGTTCACTCAGAAACCTCCAACTGCAGAGGTCGTTTTTTTGAAAGAAACTGATTAAAAAGGTTTTAAAAATTCTAAATTTATGAAGTTTTTAAAAATATTAGAATCCAAACGGCCGTTATAACGGATCTAAAAAACAGAGTTTTTTTTTAGTATAAAGCCTCTAGTTTCTTAACCATGTGTTGGATTGGGCTGATTTACGAACTTGTCCAAGATATTAACAAAACGCACATTTTTAAAAAAGGTTTTTTGATCTGGCCTTATAAATGCGACCGTGAGAGTGCCGGTTGTTTCAAAAAAAAATTTTTTTTTGCAAACTTTTTTGTTGGAGCCGCTCACTCAGGAACCTCTAACTGCAGAGGTCTAGTTTTAAAACAAATTGATAAAAAAGGTTCCAAAGATTTTAAATTTGTTAAATTTTTTGAAATATTAGTATCCAAACGGCCGTTATAACGGTTTTAAAAAATCAATTTTTTCAGAAAAAAGCCTCTAGTTTCTTAACCACGTGTCGGATTTTGCTGATTCACGAATTTGTCCAAGATATTATTAAAACACACAAGTACAGAAAATTTTTTGATCTACCTCAACAAATGCGACCGTGAGAGTGCCGGTCGTTTTCGTTATATCTCATATCGTTTATATACATATATATATATATATATATATATATATATATATATATATATATATATATATATATATATATATATATATATATATATATATATATATATATATATATATATATATATATATATATATATATATATATATATATATATATATATATATATATATATATATATATAAATTTTTTTTTTTTTGTTTTTTTGTCTCCGCTTATCATATATAGTCGTTTGGCACAAAAATTTTTCCGAAATTCCGAGATGAAGCCCATTGCAATAGGTAGATTTTTATATGAAATCTACCTAATTACCTTTTATACTTTCACGAAAGTTTGGAGGCCCCTATGTTACCTGCTCCCTGCCAAAACCACCATGATCAAAACTTCATATGTCGCTAATCGTTCCTACCTGAGTACGGGTATGCGCAGAAAAACTTTCATCTTTTACAAAATAACGAAGGTCTGGCCGTCGCGGGCTCTTGTTCTATAAGCTATAATCTTATCTGGTAATTGCAGAGTTGCATTTATCCACCCGTACCGTTCGGTTGTTGATTTTAATTTTAATTCATTTTAACTGCTGCTTAAAGTTTATTTTATTTACTAGACGAGTACAACCTTTTGTTGTATTAAATTTGTTAAATTTTTGACGAGTACAACCTTATGTTGTAGTAAATTGTTAGTTTAGTGTTGTATTAAATTATTAGTTTAGTGTTGTCCTAAAAAGTGTTTTTAAATTTGTGTTTGTGTTAAAGCTTAAAAATCATAATTATTTTTGAAAAAAACCTAAAATTAGTTTATTTATAAAAAGTGAAATGTTAACGGTAATCCTTTTAGTCCATCTCCTACTATATTTAAATACGCATACCTGCAATATACAATTCACATAATATTCCATAGTACAGTTGTCTTTTCTTGTTTTACTCTCTTATTTTTCAAATTTTTTATTGATTAAATTCTGTTTACATCAATGTAGAGTAATTTAACATTTCATATTTACAATTAATACATTACATGCAATTCAATCAATAAACTCTTTTCAACAATAACTTTCAGTTACAATTTTTCCTTGTTTTGTTTTCTACCACTGCCGGTGGGATAGTGAGAACTCACAGAACTGCAAAATTTTTTATGGCCTATGCCAATCTTATCTTTGCAGCCTATGTTTGTGTTACTCTATCAGTCTCTTCTGGTCTTTGGTTTTTTTTAGTATCCTCCCTATTAACTTTTAATTTAACCATTGTTAATTTCAGTACAATGCCTATACCATACTCCAACTTCGTAATCGATTCCACTAACATACGGGGCCTTTCAAAAAACTTTCTTAGCATTTAATATTATCTCAATCAAAAGAAACCGCATTTACTTGCGCTAGGCGAAACTCAACTTTCAAATATTGACAATGCAAGATTCAGCTGTAACAATTATTCTCCTGAATTTGCACTTTTTGAACACCGTGGTGTAATGATATATATACGCAATGATGTTAAATATACAAGGCTCCTTCAATATGAAACAAGTAGTATTTCTGAATTCTGCTTTATCTGGCTTAAAATTACCGTAGATAAACATGACATGTATCTATGTTATTTATACCGCAGTCCTAATTACCACCATAATCAAACCTTAGACGCATTTAATTCTCTGACAGACACAATCGATGTCATCTTCACCACAGCACCTAATGCAGAAATTATATTAGCAGGTGATTTCAACGTCCACCACAAAGATTGGCTCCGTTTCTCAACCAAAACATCATTAGAAGGTCAATATGCTAAATTTCTTGCTGATTCCAATCAGCTTACACAACTAGTAGATAGGCCAACCCATATTCCAAATATTGCTAGCCATTCTTCTAATCTACTTGACCTTTTCATGACAACTCATTCTGCTAAATATACCTGCTCAGTTGATGCTCCTCTTAGCAGATCAGATCACTGTGTGGTTTCTGCCTATTTTGAAATAAGTTCTCGAGCGCCTATCACAAAATTGTCCCCTCCTCGAAAGATTTGGCATTACAATAGATGCAATTGGCAGAAACTGAACAAAATTTACAACGAAATCGATTGGCGTTTATTTCTACAGAATAAAAATGTTAACCAAGCAACAGTGTTGATCACGTTCGTTATTCTACTGGGAATGAACATTTTTATTCCAACCACTATTGTGAAAAAGAAAAATGGGTCCAAATCCTGGTTTTCTGATGTATGTTCTATAGCTAAAATCAACAAAATGTTGGCGTTTGACAAATACCAGAATGATAAATCTCCCAGCAGTCGATCTCTTTATATCAGGGCTAGAAACAACTGTCATAGTATATTTAAAAAAACTAAATTTCTTTTCAATTCTAATGCTTAGCGAAAAATTTTACGAGCCACAAAAGGCAGCCGATCGTATTGGAATTTTATCCGAGAGGTTGACAATAACTTTATCAAATCTTCTATTCCACCATCAATGGATAACCAAGGAAACCCTGTAACGGACATCAAAGCGAAGGCAGATCTACTTGCGGCAAATTTTGCTGCTAACTCTGTTATCGATGATTCCGGTATAAATCCGCCGTACATTCCACCTATTCAATCAACAATGAACAAAATTTACTTTCGTCCAAGAATTTTGCGGTCAACACTGCTTAATCTGGATCTTAGCAAATCTGCTGGTCCGGACGGTATACCACCTGTTGTACTAAAACGATGCGCGGATACCCTGGTTTATCCACTAATTAGTCTCTTCCATTTATCCCTAAGCGCGGGTGTTTATCCATCAATGTGGAAACTGACTAATGTTCAACCAGTCCCGAAAAAAGGCAACAAGTCTGACCCTTCAAATTATCGTCCTATTGCATTAACCTCGATATTTGCTAAAGTCATGGAAAAAATTATTAATTATAAACTAATGGCTTATCTCGAAAACAACAATCTTCTCCACGACCGCCAATATGGATTTCGTAAAACACGGTCTACTGGTGACATCATGTCAGTCCTCACAGAGAAATGGGGTAAAACAATTCATGACTTTGGTGAGTCCCATATTATTTCCCTTGACATATCCAAGGCGTTTGACAGAGTTTGGCATCGGGCTCTTAACAATAAATTAATTTCATTTGGAGTCTGTAAGACCTTGATCGGTTGGTTAGAAGATTTTTTATCCCAGAGATCTATCAGAGTAGTGCTGCATGGTGCCATTTCCGATAAATTTCAAATTCAAGCCGGTGTTCCCCAGGGTTCGGTTCTATCACCAACACTTTTTCTAATTTTTATCAACGATTTGTTATCTATCACCACAAACCCAGTATATAGCTTTGCCGACGACAGCACTATCTTCCATTCCTATTCTTTTAAAAAACAGCCATCTAGTCTAACTACCAATTTCCATCGCAGAAAAATAGTTGAATCCTTGGATGAAGATCTTGAATTAATTCTGGATTGGGAAAAACGGAATCTTGTGACATTTAATGCTCTGAAGACGAAGTCGTGCGTTTTGTCCCATAAAACCTCGCTATATAGCTGTAATGCAAAATTTTCCAGACAACTAATAATAAACTCGCCTACGCTTAAGTTGTTGGGTACTAACATCAATCACAAACTAAAATAGCATGATCATATTCTTTCCGTGGCAAAATTGGGATCCCAACGACTTGGCTTCTTACGTCGCTGTAAAAGCTTTTTCTCTCCATCTGAAATCGCTACAATCTATAAGGCATATATACGACCGATCCTTGAATTCGACTCCCATTTATGGGCTGCAGCACCAGAAACCTCTTTAGATTTTGTTGACAGAGTTCACAGACGTGCTTTGAAACTGATTGATGATCCAACGATAACATCGGGTATGGATTCTCTGCATCATAGAAGAGTGGTTGGAGCTCTTACACTATTCTACAGATACTACTACGGCAAATGCTCTAATGAAGTTAATGATTTAATACCTCCATTGCGTAGATGTCCACGAGCCACTAGACAATCGTTACATTCCCATACACATACCTTGAAGGTCTCATATGTGAGAACATCTAGTTATAATAACTCCTTCATTTCACGTTCCGTATACTGGTGGAATCGATTACCACAAAATGTTTTTCCCGCTACATACAATCCTCAAGCTTTTAAATCAGCAGTACACCAACACTATCGCTTCAGTCCTATCCCAAGTCCTTAAAAAGTAACCTTTTAACTTTCCTTTCCTATCGTTAACACGTGCATAAAGCATTAGAGGTGTATAACCTAAGTGATTAACCGGGTTTCTTTGTTTGAAAAACGAAATCAACTGGCTGATAGATACGCCAATTTAAAAACAATTCCTGACGAGGATATCACTAATACATTCCTACAAATGATGGATCAATCTTAGCTAGACGTTATTCTAACTCTACGGAATTTAGTAATATAAAATTAAATAAATGATAAAAAATGTGTAAAATATTTATTTTGAGTTAAAATTAAAAATTTATTATAAAAACATATAGGTAAGTCCAAAAAAAACTGTTAATTTTTTAACTCCACTTTTTTTATGATGAAAAATTTTAAGGCGTGTTGCATTAAAAAAAAAAAAAAAAAAACAGAAATTTCCCCTCCTGAATTTTTTATAAAATGTTAGTAACATATGTATGTACCTTTCACAAATTAAAAAATCAAAAATTTAAAAAAATGGCATTTCTAGAAAATCGAATTTGAACTTTTTACCATTATTTTTCAAAACTAAAGTGTTCAAGGTTATATAACGTGAGTTATTATTTTGATTATCTCTGTTCAATACCTACATTTTGAGCTATATACTATTAAAATCAGATCAGTAGTTTTGACTGTAGAGCCATTTCAATACCCCTGGGTCGAGCAATTTCTTGATTTTTCAACACCCAGTACCTTAAGACAGGGTTAAAAAAAAAACTAAAAACGCAGAAATTTTTTTTTTATTGATGTCAATGAATTCCAATACCTAAACATACAAAATTAAAACCACATTTCCAAAATTGCATGTTTTTTTACTGATTTAACGTATAGACCGGGAGGCAGCGTTGCAAATGAAAAAGTCATTTGATGCCGGTTGATTTTTATTTATTTTAATTAATTAACTCCAGCTGATGATAAATTTGGCGGTCAGCTGCTAAAGTAGTGGGGGGTGTGGTTGTGGGAGACTTTTAAACTGGTAAAAAAAACGAATTCCAAAAGTAATTTGATGCCGCTTCAAAATTTGTATGATGCATGTTTACACCATAACAATTGAAAAAAAAGTCGTCAGCTGATTGGCAGATGGGGGATTATACGTCAGCTCCTCGTATACATCAGTATAAAAATGCGATATAGTCAAGACCTTTCTGCATAGGATCTTGATGAAACTTTGGCAAATGATCCAGGTTCACTTGAAAATGGAAAATCTGAATTAATTTTAAATTTGGACAAAATGGCGGGGGGTCTCCCGAACACCTCAAAGTTTAAATCTTCAATAACTTCTAATCCTGACTTATGATCTTATGGAAACTTGGTATATAAATTTTTAGTACTGTTTCCAATATTTCTGCGTACCCACTTCCGGTTTGACAGTTCCGGTTAAAAAGTTTTTTTTCCAGGTATTTATCCCTACTGTAGCCTACAATTACCGATCGATTTTCGTGAAACGTTGCTAAACGCTTTCAAGTAACATGAAAAACATTTTGTTAGCTTTTGGAGTACATTGGATAAAGGGTTGGGGGGTCCACCATACAACAGATGGTTTTTTCCACAATGTTTTTTATGTTTGTTGGGAGCATAAAACATTCGTTCGGGAATGAATTTTGACGACACTTTGCAAAAAGATGCAAATATGTATGGCAAGAAACTGATTAGTTTTTGAGCGATAGTGAACCAAGTTGTGAGGGGTCACCCAAACACTTGTTTTTTTAAAGCTTAATAACATCTGCACCTGATAATCGAATTGGATGAAACTTGGTACATAATCATTTAGTACGGTTCACAAAAGTTCTGCATCCCAACTTCCGGTTTTTCATTTCCGGTAAAAATGTTTGGTACTCCCAACAAACATTGCAAAAATGGTGACACAATAAGCAGGTGTTCGGGAGGCCCACCACCACTGATCTCAATATTGTCCGAAAACTAATCAGTTTTTTTGTCATTTAAGTCTCCATATTTTTTCAAAGTGTCACTAAAATTGATTAATGAATGAAGTCTGTATGCTCTCAACAAACTTTAAATACCAAGTGCGAAAAGTCAGCAGTTGTATGGTAGACCCCCGTCACTTTGATCAATGTGTCCCAAAAGATGATAACTATTTTTCACTAATTGAAACTTTTTCCATAAGTTTCATCATAATCACTTCATTAATGTAGGCACTGAAAAAACTTCAAAAAATTACGAACCAAAATTTTTTACCGGTAATGAAAAGCCGGAAGTTGGGATGCAGAACTGTTGTGAACCGTACCAAATGTTTATGTACCAAGTTTCATCCAATTCGATTATCAGGTACAAATGTTATTTAGCTTTAAAAAGAACAGGTGTTTGGGGGACCCCCCACCACTTTGTTCACTATCGCTAAAAAACTAATCAGTTTCTTGCCATACATATTTGCATCTTTTTCCAAAGTGTCGTCAAAATTCATTCCCGAACGAATGTTTTATGCTCCCAACAAACATAAAAAACATTGTGGAAAAAACCATCTGTTGTATGGTGGACCCCCAACCCTTTATCCAATGTACTCCAAAAGCTAACAAAATGTTTTTCATGTTACTTGAAAGCGTTTACCAACGTTTCATGAAAATCGATCGGTAATTGTAGGCTACAGTAGGGATAAATACCTGGAAAAAAAACTTTTTAACCGGAACTGTCAAACCGGAAGTTGGTACGCAGAAATATTGGAAACAGTACTAAAAATTTATATACCAAGTTTCCATAAGATCATAAGTCGGGATTAGAAGTTATTGAAGATTTAAACTAAGAGGTGTTCGGGAGACCCCCCGCCATTTTGTCCAAATTTAAAATTAATTCAGATTTTCCATTTTCAAGTGAACCTGGATCATTTGCCAAAGTTTCATCAAGATCCTATGCAGAAAGGTCTTGACTATATTGCATTTTTATACTGATGTATACGAGGAGCTGACGTATAATCCCCCATCCGCCAATCAGCTGACGACTTTTTTTTCAATTGTTATGGTGTAAACATGCATCATACAAATTTTGAAGCGGCATCAAATTACTTTTGGAATTCGTTTTTTTTACCAGTTTAAAACTCCCTTACAACCACACCCCCCGCAAGTCTGACGGCTGACTCTTATTTTCTACATCACAAATAATTAATCTATCTATAAAAATTAAATTCAATCGGCGTCAAATCACTAACCAAAATGCAACGCTGCCTCCCGGTCTAGTATTTTTCACCTTTAAATTCAATATCTTTTGAATTATTGTTATAATTAGTTAAATTAGTGTGATTTAGGTTTTTATTTATGGTACTTGCATTTTCATTATTTGACTCCCTTTTGTTGAGCTCAGATACACTGGTTTCAGCAATTGTGATTCCTCGCAAATCAAAATTATGTTCCGTTACCGTTCTAGTTATATTTGGTACTTGTACACCTTTGCTGGGTGTGTGGGTGGGTGACCTTTCTGCATAGTATCTTGATGAAACTTTGGCGGATGATACAGGTTCACTTTAAAATGGTAGATCTGGATTCATTTCAAATTTGGACAAAATGCCGGGGGGTCTCCCAAAACACCTCTAAGTTTAAATCATGCATAGCTTCTAGTCCCGGCTTATGATCTTATTGAAACTTAGTATATAAGTTTTTAGTACTGTTTCCAATATTTCTGCATTTCAGGTGTTTATGCCTACTGTAGCCTACAATTACCCATCGATTGTCAAGAAACGTTGGTAAAAGCTTTCAAGTAACATGAAAAAGATTTCACCAGCTTTTCGAGTACATTTGATAAAGGGTTTGGGGGTCCACCATACAACAGCTTGTTTTCATCACTATGTTTTTAATGATTTTTGGGAGCATACAACATTCGTTCGTGTATGAGTTTTGATGACACTTTGGAAAAAGATGCAAATATGTATGGCAAGGAACTGATTAGTTTTGGAACGATAGTGAACAAAGTGGTGGAGGGTGTCCCATACACCTGTTTTTTGAAAGCTCAATAACAACAGTGCCTGATAATTGATTTGGATGAAACTTGGTACATTAGCATTTAGTATGGTTAACTACAGTTCTGCATCCCAACTTCCTGTATTTTACTTCCGGTAAAAATTTTTTTTGTAATTTTTAAAGTTTTTTCAGTGCCTTTATGCACACTACAGCCTACAAAAATAAAGTAATTATGATGAAACTTATGGAAAAGATTCTAATTAGTGTGAGAAAATAATTATCATCTATTGAAAACCATTGATCAGAGTGGCAGGGGTCTACCATACAACTGCTTACTTTTCACACTTTGTTTTTAAAATTTGTTGGGAGCATACAGACTTCATCCATTAATCAATTTTAATGAAACTTTGAAAAAGATGGAGCCTTAAATGACAAGGAACTGTTTAGTTTGTTGACAATATTTGGATAAGTGGTGGGGGGCCTTCCGAGCACCTGTTAATTGTGTCACCATTTTTTCAATGTTTGTTGGGAGCATGCAGCATTCGTTCGTGAATGAATTATGATGACACTTTAGAAAAATATGCAAATATGTATGGCAAGGAACTGATTAGTTTTTTTAGCGATAGTGAACAAAGTGGTAGGGTCCGCCGAGGTCCTGTTTTTTTGGAAGCCTAATAACATCTGTATCTGATAATTGAATTGGATGAAACTTGGTACATAAATATTTAGTACGGTTCACATTAGTTCTGCATCCCAACTTCCGGTTTGTCACTTCCGGTAAAATTTTTTTTTTTTACTTTTTCTCGTACAACAGAATTTATGTTTGTTGGGATACTACTGCTCTATTTAATATTTTTATAATTAGAACTACGCGAACTCTACAACATTAGTTAGCTTTAAATTAAAGGATTCGATGAATATTAGCTCCTTATATATTCAGAATACTATGTTCCCAGAGCTGTGGTGAAGTCAGTCTATGCATCAGCGTCGCAATATTTTTAAATAGCTTCGCAACTCCTTTATCGATCTCGTTTTGCATATAATTATTATTTTAGGGCTTTAGACTATCAACTCTGCATCTGACAAAGACTAAATACCTGTTTAACAAAAGAGTTGTTACAAAGAGTTGTTTAACAAAAATCAAATAACAATCAATGAAATCAATCAATTCATTTAGATTGAATCATCTCTTTTGTATTCATTGGAACATCACATTAAGTAATAAATCATTTTTAATGTAATTTTAAAAAATTTCGTAAAAAAAATTTGTTCTATACAATTCAACCTTGATTACACCCACCCCCTAAAATAAGTTACTTTTATCAAAGAAAGTTTTAACTCTGTCATCACAACAAACAGAAAATAATTTTTTCCACTCTTATTTTTGACTCGAAAAATTAATTTTCCATGCATGTTCTAGTGATGATGATTGTATATGAAACAACCAATGACAGAACAAACAGAAAATTATGATAAATGACTTACAGAGCAAGCATAAAATATGAAATTTTTCTGTTTTATATTTTCCCCTTTTTCACAGTGACATGAATTTTTCATTTATGTAAATAATTTTGTGTGGTTTTCGGTTTAAAGTTGAATGAAGAATATACGATGTCTCACATACAAAACATAAATTCGTATTACTGTTAAAATTAATATTAATTCCTTTTTAAACTTGATTTTGTGGAAAAACTACTAAGCATGAGGATGATTTAAAATTTAATGAAATAGAATTTTGGGAGAATAATCTAAAGCCTAACGAAGCGTGTCTTTTTATCTATCTCTCACTTTATAATTTCTCCCAATTTAAATGAATAGAATTAGTTTACAGATCTAAATATCGATTGGAGAACATATCCTTTTCGAACAACTGTGTAACGGTTTAGATGTTGTTTTTAATTCGTAAGTATGAAAATTTTAATTTTTCATATACCTATGGTCCGGACTGCCTGGAAGGCTGAGTTTCTCAGTCGGAAATGGGAGGGTTCTGACAATAATTGGACCAACACTACCGTCCACAAAAAAAAAATCTGCAGTCCTTTATGATAAAAAAAAATGAGAACTAAGGGAGAAGGAAGGGGAGATGCGAGCGGAAACTACCAGTAACCAAAACGTAGAAAGTGAAACCTAAGCAGAAACTGGTTATACATGACAATATTTTCCGGGCACATAATAGTTTTATATACATGCCCATTGCCCATTAATAAAAAATAATTATTTAATAGTTGGATGATCAAAAGAAAATAAAAACGTAGCAGGATAAGACCATCCAGAGTAAAAGAAGAAGATCCAAAAGAAAATTGAGCTGAAATAAATTGTATCAATATTCAATGATTAAATAATGAGAATAAAATTGAAATTATTTTTTTCTTCCAAAAGTTGTTTGGACTCATATATCATTTTAGGTTAAGAATTTTGATCACATGTTGTTTATGGTTTTTGTTGATTTTGGTATAGCCCCCAAGTACTCCTTTTTTGTTGGTCTGTTTTACAAGGCACCAGAACTGTAGAAGGAATTGGAATCTAGCTTCACTAAAAAAAAATAATTAGGGTATTCTACAATTTTACCCATATACATAACTCAAATCAATAACTCAGAAATAGTGATTTAAGATCACCAATCTTATGAATTGCAAAGTAACAGACCACCCTGTTTACCGTTCACATTATATTAATTTGGGCCATTCAAACATCGATAGTCGTCCCAGACTTAACGGTTAGGAATTATTTGTTGTTAAGTACATAAAAGTATCAAATAATAAAATAGCTATTGGTGCGTCCAGTACCAAAAAAAGGGCATATTTGCCGCACGATGTATAGAGTCTGCAGCTCGACATTTTCACAACGATTTTACGGTACTTTTTGCACGAGTACACCAAAATAAAATTACCTTTTGCATCGTATATAGTGCCAAAAAAGAATAGTCACTCTTTGCACTATTGTAGAAAAAAATGGACCATTTCACTAAAACTCCACTTCACTTGTTTAAAAAAAAGGACCCAATAAACACGCATGACACCATAAAATAGGCCAATCGAACATCGCGGACTCATCTCAGGGAGCTTCACTTATCACAAAAAAATTTTCACATCATCATGGAATAAACCGCAACAGGTTAAAAATTAATCAAAAAGGAAAGACCAACTCACTCGGAGAGGACTGGCGGGCCCAGAAGGTGTCCTCCCGAATTCCATTCACTTTCAATCAATTTAGTATTGGTGTTCAATCCGCGATGAACCACCCTCAAGAGCGCGCACAAAACGTTTTCCCCCGCAATAATTAAGTTAAAAATAATTTATTACTATTAATTAAGGTAAAACAACCGGCACTCACTATATCAATAAAATAAATTTAATCAACCATTATTTAAATTTTCGACTTCATTCCAACACGACGCGTGACTTAATGCTCTTATCGAATCAAATTTTTCTACTCAATCTACAGTCAGGACTCTCCAAAACAAACATTTTACTCTCCTACATCTACTTTTCGAGAAAGTTTAATGAAAGAAGCATTTATGTGAAATATGACAAGTGATTAGAAATTGGGGCGAGAAAAACAGGAGACATGTGGAAGGTGTTGATATGGTGATACCAGGAAACATGATGAGGGTGGAATTTCCATTACAACTGACAGTGGTGTCTGTGAGGATTTACTATTCCAATTCTAAGCTCGATTTCAACAATTCCTGGACCTATTTCTTCTATCGTCATTATCGTCATTCTATTAGTCCATCATCCGACCGTCTTTTTGATATAACCAACAATAACCACCACATGATATAACTAACAGTAACCCACCCAATATGATGAAACTTTCATTGTTTATATAAGATGTGAATTGCTGAAAGTTATGAATAGCCTTGATCGCAGGCATTAGGATAACAAAAGGTGTGATCGATATTCAATCAACAACTTTCCGATAAAACGCACCTCTTATCAGTGCTTTTGATTGATGCCCTTTAGCCCTGTCCCACGAACCATAGGAGGCATAGACTTCTAACTCTAATATCATTTCAAATTTATTTTGGAGCACTACATGCCAGGACCAAAATTTAAAAACTTACCATTCGATTCCAATTAAACAGATTAATGCGTTGTAATTTATAAACCATCACCTTCGTTTCTGGGTCCACCGCATTGTGTATCCTCCGTCTCCGTCACAAATATAATTGTCTAATTCAGGAGTTTGAAAAGGAGACTACTCCACCACATATTATCAGCGCACTAATTGAACATGATATGCTTATATACGAATCACACTGATAAGAGGGTGTGTGTGGAATAACTTTGAACATAAATTTCAATGGCATTTATAACTTGATGGAAAGGCTCTTACAATCCTAATATTTCTCGATTTTATGCATTCAAAAGACAACAATTTATCAGAATGGTATTTTAGTGACGGTACGGCGTTCTTTGATGTAAGTCTTTGACAGCAAAATAATGAATGGACAAGTTTTAAATGAATGAGGAAATAAAATTCTAGTTCTTGTATGAGCATCCCGCTCTCAATAGTTGTAATTTCTCATTTCTCAATAATTGTAAATCTGTTTTATTTTCTTTGATAAGCTTTAAGTTCACAATCTGGATAAACCCTGAAAACTGGGCCAAAATACATTGAAATGATTAATTAGATATTTGCCAATTAAACTTCAAAGCAAATTCAATACTTATAGAGTTGCGTTCTTATCGATCAGTGGTAATACTGGATTTCATAACGAAACTTTCAACCTCGAAATTAAGTCCATGAAAAATCGAAAATTTTAAAACCCCTCATTAATTTAATTATCACATGAGCTAGGATGTTAAATGAGCGTAGAATAATTGATAAAACAAAAAAGAAACGGGTTTGATTTGCATTCGTTTCGTTGAGTAATAAAATTAATTTGTCTATTTTATTATTCAAAAATGATTACGATTCTTGTTTTATCTGTTAGATAAAAACTAACAATTTAATTCATCGAATTCTATTCGAACAATTTTAATTAAAATAATTGAAAATTACAGCTAACATAAATGCAGTGATGTGTATTTTTTTATATTGACGATTTTAATCTATAATGGAAATTAAGTTCATGAATATAAAAATGACGTTTTAAAAATTTAGATTACAAAATAGCTTTTCGCTCCGAAATCACATTATTTATAATCCATTATCAATTTTATAACTTTTATCTTTCACTTTATAATTATTTCCATAATTTAAAAATTTACTGAGGTAACAATTAAAAATTTACGTTTTATTATTTCAAAAGTAAATCAAAGCACTACAATTTTGTGCTAAATTTAAGCTGTGATATATCAAAATCTAATCAAGCTTTTTCACGTCAAAGTTAATCTACAATTTTTTTTTCAGTTTTAAATATTAAACTATTTAAAAATTTATAATCTGCCTACATGAGTTTCCATTCATTATAATATATGGGGTGTGTTGTGGTTGGAGAATGGATAATTTTATAGATACTCGTTGTTATTGTTGCTCAAAATTATGATTGACAAAATTTATTTCATAACGAACACATAGTTAAATTTTAGTTTAAGCTGCAAAATTGTGGTTTGAGGATAGTTTGAGTACCAAGTTTGGTACTAAACAAAAGAAAAACCCACTGAGCGACCCTGTTCAGAATATTTGTGGTTCTCTACCATTGACATTTACCTTTTTGTATAACAATCAATGTGGGAATAATTTTTGGCATTGATTGCTAAAATAGTTTTTAAAGGTTAATATCAGAAAAATATTTGCTTTAAAACCCCTTGTGCATCAATCACGAGTCTGACTCGTGGACATTTATTTTGCTTTGTGAAACAATCACGAGTCTGACTCGTAGAAATTTATTTTACTTTCTAAGACAATCGCGAGTTAGACTCGTGATAACAAAATAAATTAAATTCATGGAATCACTTGACTTCATTTCAAAATTGTGATCGAACGGGTAAACCGATTTTAATGAATTTTTTTTTGTTTAAAAGGTACATAGTGAACCCTTATGAAAATACTACTTTAACAAAAAATATTCATATTTTTAGATGATTTTTTAAAATTTTATTTGTTCAAACATGGTGATTTCAAAAAGTATCGTTTCCTTCTCTTTCATAAATATATATATAAAATGGCGGAATCAATATGGCAGCTACAGGCTTACGGCCTCACTCTGAAAGTATAGAAATTTGGCTACCAACACAAATTTAAAATATCAACAGATGTGTTGTTTTACTTAAAATATTGATAATTATAAGTAGTTTCAACTTCCGAGTGGTGTTAAATTTTTTATTCTAAATGGCTGCTCGTAAATATAAAAATATAAAATTAAAAAAAAACAAATAGCAGATCTCCCGTTTTTATATTTTCTTTCATAATTTTGAATATTCATTAACTTTTTACAAAAAACCTGGAAAATTGCACTTTGGAGATGTTTTTTGGAAATTATAGAAGTTTTGTCTATAATTTCCATAACAATCTTTCGGTATATATTAGCCGATTTTTTTAAAAAATAATTTTCTACAAAAAACTTCAAAATAAATAAATAAATAAATAAATAAATAAATAAATAAATAAATAAATAAATAAATAAATAAATAAATAAATAAATAAATAAATAAATAAATAAATAAATAAATAAATAAATAAATAAATAAATAAATAAATAAATAAATAAATAAATAAATAAATAAATAAATAAATAAATAAATAAATAAATAAATAAATAAATAAAAGTAAATAAAAAAATGAAAATATATGACAAAAAGTGTGTAGTTTGATTTACTTAATTAAAAAAAAATATTAAATGTATAGGTTCTAATTTAAAAAAAACCTGTTTTGGCATATATCTCCAAAACTTATGAGTTTCAAGGTCATTCAATATTACCATTGTACGTCCCCTCGACGCTTAACAAATACCATCTTGGGTTATTTTGTCCCATCTAGCATGGTTCTCGAGATAAAAGCCTGGCATTTTTTAAAAAACTCACCCTGTATATTGTTATTACTTAATTCAAATAAATAAGTAATCATTTCAAACACATAATTTATTTTAACACATAAAACTATATGTTTTATGTATTAAAATTTAATACCATTAAAACAAAAAAAGTTCAATAAAATCCCTGCACTAGTTTTTAGTAAATCTAAATTTACAGTAAAATAAATCTTTCAAACATAAAAAAATAAAACAAAAAATTAAGATTTTTTTTTAAATTGCAAGGTTTGAAAACTTAAAACTAATATAAAATATATTTTTATTTTATCAGTATAGTACTTTTAAAAAGCCTAACTGAAGTACCTTTCAAACAAAAAAAAATTATTAAAATCGGTTCACCCGTTCGAGCACAATTTAGCTTTTAACTTTCATGTTTCTTAAAAAAGTTCGAGCCACCCTGTAGCTTAGAACTAATGAGAAAATAAAAAAATAAAAAACACGTGTTAGTTTTTTTTATTATAATAACGATCATCAAAGTTTCAAGAAAATCGGAGCATTTTTTTAAAAGAATTATTTTCCGCACAAAATTTTTCAAACAAATAGTTCAACCAAACATAAATTTTTTTAAACAAATAAAACCTTAATGGGTTAAAGTTGAATTTTATGCTATAGATTCGATTAGTCCATTTTTTCACGTAAATAACCATGAATTAAATTATTCATACCACTTCGGCAGAAGAAAACTAAGTTACGAATAAAATGTTACAGTATTGAGCTATTATTTAATCTCTAAACAAACCTCGAGGAGGACCTCAGAGCTTAATTAACATTGTTACGAACCAATTTTTCCTGAATTAACTTTATAGTATGTGCGTTGAAATATTAATTTTACTCATCAGATGCTGGCGATGTATGCTATTATTGTTCGTTCTATCCATAATAGAACAATAAGTTCAATAGTTCTGGGCTTTTATTTTTTGTGTTTGCTTTCGTTACTTAATTTCAAATATAAACTTATAAAAGTATATGATGACACAAAGTTGATTCACTCAAAAAAATATCAACTTTTTTGATGTAATTGTTCCCCCATTGTTGTAGTTTAAAGAAATTAAAAGTATTAAAATTTCGATTTCGTATAAAAATTGTGTGTGCTTTCATTTTTCGAATTTGTATTTAAATGTACGATAAACATCATGAGTAGCTTAAGTAATAATAGTGGTACTAATGGGAGTAGTAATACTATTCATAATAATGCTAATAACATATATAATAATACAACAAATGGTTCGAATAATAGAGCTAATTCGAGTTCATCAACCATTGAGCAGTTCAATATATTTTCATTACCAAATTAATCTAGGTTTACTATTTAAAGATAGGAAAAACTTTCGTTGGAACACCAACCACCTTATATGTTGTGCTGTTAGGACGATGATTCTGGAAACATTTCACTTTCACTAGGATTATTCCGAATAACACAAACAAATGTGTTTCTAAATATTTTTAGCAATAGAACTGACAATTTAAAGATTTATTTATTCCTAATTGATGTCGTACCGAATACTGATTTTAGTATATTTTAAATGGTTTTTTCATTAGATTGATTATGCAAATAAATGTCGTTGTGAACTCGTTGATTGTGAACTCGAATTGATTGTGTTGAAAGTATTGTATGCATAGATTATTGAATCTTAACCGTTTAGAATAATTCGTAATAATCTGTAATGAAAGTATTTTCTATTATTGTTGTTATTTTCTGTAACCTTTCAATATTATAAACATTCCGCCTGCCTTAAACCTTCGCCCTCAACAGCTATTGGTAATTTTTAAAACGCATGTATAGGGTGTTCAAATGACCCTCCGGCCATTTTTGCCGACACCACACGGACTAATCCGTCCTTTTTAGGGTAGGTCTTCTCAATCCTGCCAATATGCCACTTTGCTGGAGGTAAGTTTTCATCCTTGACCAAACCTAAATCTCCGATCATCAAATTTCGCTCTTCTTTGAACCACTTGTTGGAACTTTGAAGGTTTGTGGAAACTTTGAAGGTACTCAACATGGCCGTCTTGACCAAAACTGCTGAATTGGGTTTTGTGTTATCTTCACATCGATCAAACTTGACTCAGGGACCATTGTGAGTATTGCGATGGTAAGAAAATCTTCATCGGACGAGCTTGTACCACAGAAATGACGTAAATTTACACAAATCCAGACACAACTCCAGACGTGGGATTGAAAATAGCTGAATTATTTAGTTTTAGACGTCAACAAATTCGTGATCCGTTATGATAGGTCCTGACGTATATCACTGCAGCATATGCCATTTCAGAGGCATCAGATAGCCCATGCAGCTATATTCTGAACGTTGAGATTGTTAACCATCTTGCTATTTGTATATGATCGACATTCAACATATCATTTCAAAGGTTGCACCAACTGTTAACAAAGTCAGTTGGCAGACTATGATCCCAATTCAGATCATGTAACCAAAGTTTTTGGAACATCGTTTTAATAATGGTGGTGCATGGTGTAAGCCAACCTAATGGGTCAAACAACCTTGACGATTCTGATAAAAATCCTCGCTTTGTGAGAATCGGGTTTTCATTTATTGAACATTGAAACTAATCAGCAGAAGGATTCCATTGGATTCCCAAAACCTTTACGCTGTGACCGTCGGATAAACTGATAGTCTTCAACTCACGATGCCCTTTTGTGATATTTTCCAAAACCTTTGAAGAGTTCGAAGACCATTTCTTTAGACTGAGAGCTGCAGCCTTAAGACATTGGATGATGGCATCTTAAAGTTTCGTTCCCTCTTCTAAATTAGCAACTTGTTACCAAACACGTATTGCGAGGAATGGAGCACATGATGTACAATATGTGACAGTTAAGAGTCGATAAGTCATCATTGGTGTTGATCTTCGTGCCATAGTATGCGTTTGTAATCAGTATAGTTTCTGTAATTCAGCCGACACATCTTCTCAACATCACAGGGAAAAACAAAGCGATGAAATCGAAATCGGAATAAAAGAGGAATAAGTACCTGTTGAATCGTTGGCCAGACTGATAATCGGTCGTTTAAAGAAGTCCCATAGCTTGGCCGAGCCATAGAAAACTACGCAAAGCCTTTTCTTGATTCCTGAATTTTGGATGGTTCCATGATGTGGCGAATTGCTGGCGAAAAATGCTGGCGATTGTTTTCATCTGCTTCATGGTCAGGAAATTTCTCCATGTGCCCGAGCCTTTCACAATCGCGCATGAACTCCAAATACTGTGAATGAAAGTTCCGATCCTTATGGAAACGTCTCTCCACTGATAGCATTCTCGTTACAGCTCTATCTTTAGATGCACCTAGATTTCTATTATTAGTTGTAAATGGAAGACGAACAACAAACCTTTCATCAATTTTGAACAATATTGTTTTAAATGTTCTTTACAGAACTCTTCTGCACTAGTTTGTGCATCAATACTAGGAACTTCTTCAATTTCCCAGAACTGCTTCAATACTTGTACACATCGTTCCCAATATGTTAATTAACAATAGATCTGGTAAATGCCTATTGTTGTACAGATCATGCTATTATCCAACCAAATATGGAGGTATGAGCGGTTGCAAAGTCTTTTAATTTCAATTTTTCAGATTCTAGAACATTGAAGAATTGATCAACGCCTATCAACACGTCAATATCTCCCGGAACATTGAATTCGGGATCTGCCAGTGGTAACTCGTTAGTTGGGTTCCAATTTGTTACATCGATTCTCCGCGAAGGTATAGCTTTAAAGTTACTTTTGATATGACAAGTGCTTGCAGGTTGATCTTATGAGTTGATTGGCGATGAGAGCTAATTTCAAGATCGGTCTTGTCGTTGCTGCTGCGTTGGATCCTAGACCGGTCACAACAATTCGTG
Organism: Diogma glabrata; assembly: GCA_963693315.1. NCBI lineage: Eukaryota > Metazoa > Arthropoda > Insecta > Diptera > Cylindrotomidae > Diogma > Diogma glabrata. Next base: position 390,712,737 of record OY856186.1, read on the forward strand.
CGTTCTTATTTAGTTTCTAAACTTAGTTCCTGAGTGCATGACCCTGAAATAAAGGATCGCTGGTATCCTGAGTCCAATAGAGCACGTCAGAGTTGTTGGCTGCCATAACTATCCTTAATATTCATCAGTGCGGTGGGTAAGACAGCAATGCATTTATGAGAAACATGACCATTTTCAGAAGTATTTAATGAAACACTACTATCCACATCTCCTTGTGAATTTGATGGTTGTTGGGGTTTTATGGGTTCAGATGATCGTGGTTCGGTGTGATGAAGAAGATGATGGTGTCTTCTATTATTAGCATAATAACAGCCAGACTGTTATATTGGCCCTGATTCGGAGCCAGATTGTTATTGGCTTGGACTTTATTCTTTTCTACACAAATTGTTACTATAAAAACAATGACATAAAATACATGCGGAAAGAGCTAGCGTACTCTCTAGACGATTCTAGCTCAGGAATCTCTTATCTAATCTTATTCAATTAACCCACCATCTTTACAATTTAGTTAAAACACACAAAAAAAGAAATTACCATTAAACCTAATGCCAAAGTTGAAGAACGCTCCCAAGCACCAGACTTCAAATCCTAAACGCCATGAAAAATTGTCTATTGCAAAGCTAAATGAAAAAAACGGTAAGTTTTTGAATTTGTTTGAGGTGAAGCTTCTGATCCTGAAAAAAGGATAATTGGTTCTTTTCTTCATTACACCGAAGAAGCCGCTGAGCAAAGAATGGTACTACTGGTTTGCACCTAAGTACAAACACAGCAATACCACTCCTTGTCTCTGAGGACTTCCTCACCGAATGAAGAGAAGAAACATATGTTCTTCGATCGCATAACCCTTATGGTCATAGGCGACCCAGGAACGACATCATCGTTAAGGAGTGAAGCTCCATGGATGGCTTGTTAGGCCTACCGCAAACAATTTGTTTTGCAAACAATTGAATTATGTAGTAACAGTAATAAATAGTTTAATAAACAAATGTTTTATTTTTATCATATCAAACAAAAATATGTTTGTGTTTAATTACTGTCAAAATCAAAATGGTTTAAATGTTTGAGTTTTATTTAAAAAAAAAAGAAAATAATAATGAATAAATTGAATAGAAAACTAAAAAACATAATTTAGAAATTAAAATCCTTTTATTTAACCACAAAATAGTGAATGTTTGTATACTTTGAACATATTAAATTAAAATGTTGGAAAATCTACGCATAAATTATTTCTAACTAACTTGGAGTTAAGCTGTATAAAGTAGTTTAAGAGAAATGGAAACATTTAGAGGAAATCATTGAAGTAGGAGACAGGGCTGATCATCATTCTACAACAAATTTATACAAGTTAGTTCTTTTAGTTTATTACAATTAGTATTATATTCATTCTTTATTTTCATATCATTTTTGCATAAGATGTTAGAGTAAACCTCTAATAACGGTAAGAGATTCCTAGATTTAGCGATTCGTGCCGGAGTCAACTGTCATTCCATGTATCTTATCTTATTTTAACGTTCATTATAAAGGTCCAAGCCATCCAGTGACATTTAGAACACCTGGCTCCGAATCACGGCCAGATAGAACAAAGCAAATGATTATATTTCAATCAATTTCATTTCATTGATAAAATGTCAAAAAACTGTTTGGTTATAACAAAATTTTATATATGACTGTTTCTGTTTATTTTATGGAAAAAGAGCACGGGTTCATTTTGTTTTTTTTTTCTATTGTAAATTTAAAAAATTCACAATAGCTGTATAATTTTGAATCTAATGAAAAATTTACGCACGACTATGGGAAAAAAATTTCGGTTTCTCAAAGAGAAAAACAAACAACAAAACTACGATCTCACAGATGTGGATGCATGCTAGAAATTAGTTATGGTGATCAGTTGCGAATCTCTATGCTCTTTCTAAACTTTACAGTTTAAACATTGATTAAACTATTAGATTTTAGTACAAGTGGATGATTTCTGTCAAAAACTTATCGTTGTCGGTTTTCATGATACCACATCAGAGCTGTTAAATATTTATTTAACTAGTTTACGTATAAATGTATAAGGTGTTTATTCGCTATCTACTGTAAGTTTTCTACTGTAACCGATGAATCGGACTGATGCGATACATTGAATGGCAAATACAGGACCCTAAAATAAGGAAAACTCAAATTGAACAATAACAAAAACGCTCGGTTGAGCAAAAAGATAAAACAGGTCCAACGAAAGCTGAATTTGTGTCGGGGTCACCACGTGAAGAGGTTAAAAGTTAACGTATTGTCGTTTTGTTATTAAAAAAAACAAACATTTTGAATTAATTTGAATTTATTTTTTTACCCTAACCCAGATTATGTGACGATTACACCTAGATTATAAAATTCTCAAGATCTCCTAAAGAAGTTATCGTAAGACGTGGTCTTAGCATGAACGAGGTTTTGGATGTTCTTTTATTTCTTTGGCCAATATAAAGACTTAAAAGATTGACGAAAGGAGATACAACTTATGATATGATACAACTTATGATATGAGGAACAATCTTACAGAACAGTTAAGCATAAACCTTTTATATCGTCTTTCAGACAGTTTTTTCCTCTCAACATGGAGTGTGCATCACACCGTATTTAGTTTGATTCATCTGTTAACAATTCAGTTAGTTGTAACTAAAAGTAAAACAAAAGATGCAACCAACGTATATTAAATACAACAACCTTTATCCTGAATAAATTCTCAACCAATTAAGATTTGTAAGTATCAGAAGACAAAACATTTTCGCAAATTAACAATTCCATTGCCTTTGTGTTTTCATTATTAACTTCCCGATATGGGAAGTTATTGTTTTTGGGTCGATTTTCGAAATCGGATTTTTTTTTATATCTTTACGTTGCATGACCTCCTGAAGCTGTTTAGACTATTTTTAGCTGGCAGTCTGTATGTGTGTGTTTGTGTGTGTATATATGTGTATATCACTGTGTGAAGAATTTTTGCCCAACGCTTTCTCCAACGAAAACGGTCGCAATCGATGTATCTTGTCGTAACATAGAGCCCAGTCCTTTTCTAGCGAAATTAAATCATTTGTTTTTTAGTGGTTTCCCAAAAACTGAATATAATCTCTTGCAAATATCATGAGATTAATAAATAATGCTATCAAGGTCATAAAGCTTCCACATTGTTAATCATTATGTCAGACATTTATAATGACATTTGTATAAATAATTGCTATCTTTCTTTTTGAGTTTTTTTATGAAAATTTGAAAAATAGGCGTTATTTTCATTACGCTAACGCACGAGAACTTGCTGAAACTTTTGAATTAAAATGAGCCGCAAACGCATCCGGTTTTATTTGAATATGGAAAATGTGCTATTTTGAATCAGCTATTTTCAAAATTTGGCAAAGGAGTCAGGGAGGATGTCTGTGGTTCGTTGAACAACGTTTTTTTTTAGACTTCTCAGTCTTGACATTTAATTTAATTGAATTTTAGAGCATAAGGTTTTTGTAATGTTTATAGTAGTTTTGCAACTTGCTGCTTTTGTAATGTTAAGGTGGGGGACAAAAAAATAAACACACGTTTTTGGAAATAACTTAAAAACTAAGCAGTCGATAATTCATTGAAATGTCTTTTTGAAATATTTGGATTTTTTTTGATTTTTTAAACCAAACTCGATTCCTTAAAACAAACTTTTGTTTTACTATCTCCATATCAAAGTCCATAAAATATTGATAAAAAATAATATTCATAATTTTCTTGTTGTCCTTAGGCGTGGACCAATACATTATATAACTGTAAAAAATTTCAAGTTGATAGCACTTATATTTTTTAAGAAAATCGATTATGTAGAAATTTGGACGGACACCGAAGTCTCACCGTTTTAACTTTTTCAAGGTACGGAACCCTAAAAATGGTGATATTGTTTGAGAAAAATCGAAAAAATTTTAGCAACGTTGACAAAGTAGACTTTAAGTAGACTCCACCGCTATTTTTTTTAAATATATGGTGCAATGAAAATCTTCTTTCCAGTGTAACCAAAAGATGAAAAAATGACGATTAATTGCAAGTCTTAGAAAGAGAATTTCAATTTATTAAAGTTTTAGGAAAATATCTTTATGTTACCTATTTAACTTAACGGGAAGTTCTTGGCGTGGCCGCTATGGTCACACCCTACCCTACTAGTTACAAATTGTTTTGTGTTTCGTTGTTGTCGGCATTTATTTTGTTAGAGTAGCAATAATATGATTGTAATAGTTTATTGGTGATTTCTAAAACTTGCTATTTAATTTAATTTAAATAAAATAAATATTTTATTTAATAATAATGAAAATATATTTTCCGTGTTTCTTTTAAAGTTTAAATTTAAATTTAAATTTTTTAGTTTACAATTAAATTTTAACTAATATAAAAATATTAGAGAAAAAAAAGAAATGTTGAACGTTTTCATAGTATTGAATAAAACTCGTAATTTTGTATAAGAAAAAAACTTGACGTGCGTCAAATCAACAAACAACCTCGTTAGATGAACAAAACGATGCAAACAATAAATACAACAATTGCTCAACAAAATACAAATTATTCACTTCTCAACGCTGACCAATTTTACTTCCTCGCTTAAATTTTAAATTAAAACTTTCAAATCTTATTATAACGTAAAATTTTGAATTATTAAATCAAAACATTTTCAACAAAAACATGAAAAGCTTTTATTATATTTTAGTCCTTTACAAAAAAATCTATTTATTTCTTTTTTTAACGCTTATAGAAAACTCATAGCGTTTCCCATATTTTGTTTACTGGTGAAACTATGAAAAGAATTTTTTTCTGAACGTAATAAATAATAATTATATGAACTATTTTTTTTGTACAAAACTTCTTTTGAATAGAATTTCTGAAAAACTAAAAATCCTCGAAAGTTTGAACAACTATGATTTATGTATTGATAGTTCAGTCTGGTAACCAAATTGAATTTATGTGACAACATAATTAATATTCCATTCAAATATCTTACAATTTCGTTTTTTATTTTGAAAATAAACACTCAACCGAAAAGTAAAAGAGAAAAATTTGTGTTTTCTTAGTAAATTCATAAATCTTGAAAACGTTGTACAACGATCAGCAAACTTGAAAGAAAATACAAATTTTCTTCGAACCGAAATAATTTGTTTTGCTTTTTATATTTTAACGTTAACAAAATTGGTTTTCTTCGAAATGGATTTATTGCAAATTAGTATTTTTTTGGTTAGTTATACCTGAATGGTGAAAATTCTGGCTACTAGGATTGAGTTTGGAATAAGGAATGAAAAATATAGCGCACATATTTTCCTTACTTGTGTTGTGTATAACAATAACAATAGAAATTCTATTTTTTATCTTGCAAGTTGTTTTACTGTTTTTTTTGTTTTTAAAAATGTTGTGGAATAAACATTGAAAAAAACGCAATATAAATATTTGTAAAAAAATATTACCATAACAAAAGTTTGATTTCTTTTCTCCAATATCCGTATTTTCCTATAAACTTTTTTGTTGATTTTGGTTGTTATTCAAATTTAAGGATAACAACCACTTTTGCCTTTGTTTTAATTAGGGTGATGTGATGGTTTGATATATTGATAATTTCTATGACTTTCAATAAACGGAAAAGAGTTAATTTTATTAATATTAATTCTAAACGATTTCATAAAAAAGCTATAAATAAAAAGATGAAGCGAACAATTATTTAAATCTAAGACAATAAACATGCCAAAAAATTTTATTTTTGTAAACCACAAGAAGCATTTAAATTTGTACAACCAAAACAGAAAACAGTTAGATAAAATAAAACTTTGGATTCCGAAATTCCACTGTTAACGATCTTAATATATTTGTTGAAATAAATAAAACAACTAACAATAGCTCTCTCTGTGTTTTATCATTTATGTTTTCAAATGGGGTAAGAAAAATAATAAAATATTTTAATCTTTTAAAATAATTTATGCTTTTGTTTAAAACAAATTTTTTTGAACAAGACAAGAGATTTTGTAGATTAAAAACAGATAAATAGCTTTTAACGCAATGTATACACATTTCGTATAAACTAACGAAATTTTCTCATTTTCAATTGCGTTTTGTGCTTAAAGCTTGCAAAACTGTAATAATTAACAAAATTTATAGCGGTTATGTTGTAACTGTAATTTAACAGTTTGATGAAGAGTTTTAACATTTTTAGATTTTGTTCAAAGGATGTCGAATTTTACAATAGAATTTTACAATAGATGGATGTGCAATTTTACAATGATCCTCCTTTCACTAACCAAAAAAGTTTCGTATAATTTTGTAAAGATATTGATTCTTAAAGTATTTATCTAAATGTACACTACGTATTTTTCGATAAAATTGATCTCTTGTATCAAGATTGTAACAGCGCGCTAGAACTTTTATATATGTATTTTAAACCCAACTCAAACTACTAAAGCCTGGGACTTTTATTATAATATAAATAGACACATACGGTATCTATTTATCCAAGGGAATTAATTATTTTAAACAATACATGAATGTACGGATAATGCCCGGACTCTACAAAGGAAAAATCTCCAATATAACACGAATAATTTAATTTTAATTTACAAGACCATGGTGGTCTGAAACAATTCAAAATAAAATTGAATTAGAATATGAAAATAAAATTAACTTAATTTGTTAAGAGTTGACTTCATGTTTTGATGCCCCGATAATAAGCCAAAAACGTCCATTTATTTTTCTATTAATGTATAAATATTATTAACGATTTCTTGCAGTGCTTTAATTTTTATAAAAAACACAAATATCTATTACGTAACTCGATCATCCGGAATCGTGATGATTTTGTTTTCTTTTTAATCCAAAATGTGCTTTTACTTATTATTTATCAACGAGCACGGTTGAAAAAAAAAACAATTAAATATGTAATCACGTAATTGAAAAACAAAAAATACATTTTTTTTCCTTTTCCTATATTATTATTTTTTTAATTTTTATTCATTCATTCTTTTATTTTGTAGGGATTCTAACCAAACATACAGGACACGAAACCTTATTAAAATTATTTCCATTTATAAATTTTTTTCTTTTCTTTTAAATTTCTTTAAAATCACATTTATTAACAATAATTATAATAAACATAAATATTATTCAACAACAAACACAAATATTTAAATTAAAATGAACAAAACCATCAATGCATATGTATATATACTTTTTTTAAGTAATTAATCACATTTTTGTTTATCGATTGTTTTGTTATATTTCAATAATAATTTGACCGGACAAAAAGATAATATTTATTAACAAATTAATTTCAACCGTATCGAGTAAAAGTTCACAACTGTTCGCCTATGTACTTATTTTAATTTCAAATTACAACTCAGCTCAAATTGAAAAATGTTTGTTGTTTATATATTTTTAATTACTCTAAACAAGAGAGAAAAAGAGTTGATTGCATATATTCCTAACTCGTCGTGCATTTTGTTGTAAACAATACATATATAACGAAACCACTTAACAAATTGTTTCATTTTTCCAAAACATTTTTTCTTGTATTCAATTAATTGTAAAACAGAAACAAAAAATTGGGACCACACTTTTATTAACAAATAATCATATCATATCATCAACAGGTACATTGCACACATCAATCGCAAAAAAAACAACTCACAGATCGAAATATAAAATGAGCATACATACTTTCAGTTTTCCTTCTTGTATGCTTTAATACAACAAAATTATACGAAAAGAGAGTTCATATTACCATCTCTTTTGACTTCATTTTAATTAAGCAAAAAGATAATGAAAGAAAACAAAAAAAATCGAAATGTTTGTAAAGAGAATTCAAGTATATAACAAAAACTATTGCAACCTTGATGTTTCGACAGTGAGTCAAAAATTTATGTATACCGACTGATTGTAAATAAAAATGTTAATAAAAAACGCAATGACGTATAATCTTAGAAAAAACTAGGAAAGTATGTATTGCTCCGGAATTAGTCTTTACTGTTAGGCTTTAACTGCAAAGAACTAATTCCTTTACTAACACCTTTACTAAGAACTCAATTGGTTCTGTATCAGATTGTATATTGTTACAAACGATACATGTTAGATATTACATAATATGTGGGCATAACACTGCTCACTGTAGCGCAAAGGATTTTAGTTACTTTTTTATACATATAATTTAAGCAATTTCTTCAAGTTTTAGCTCTACTATGCAACAAGTAATTTTTCTATTCAATTAAAGTTTATGGTTTTGCACTATTTTTTTTAGCTAGATTTACTAAAACTAGTCATCTTAATTATATAATTGAACACTAATTTCAGGGAACACTTAAGTGTTAAAGCTTTCAATAGTTTATAGAGTAATATATATTCAGTTCATTTGCGTTTTTCAATACTGAAAGATTGTTCGTGATAGTAAAATATAAAGTCAGGCAAGTGCAAATATAATTCGCTTGCTGGAGGTTCCGAGTATATAATATTTGAGAAAACAATAGATTTGTTAGCAGACGGGGGTTGCACGTTGGGTTGCATCTTACCTAAAGCTGTTTTTGATGACTATAAAGAAAGCTTCACTAACGCCAGCTTATAAATTATTTATATTGAAAAATATATTATCAATTGTTGTAGCTTCAACTGTTGTTGGTTCATGAATTTTTCTTTGCAATTTTTTTTTGAGGATTTTTATTGAAAGCAACATTAAAGTCACCTATCACAATAGTTGGAGAAAAAAGAGTCGTCAAATTATTGCCAACGAGTGCATTTTAACACAGTAAAGAGATTTGTCTACCAAAGATTAGGGAGATCAGTATACCAACAGGATTTGAACTCCAGCTGAACGATTTGAACATTGTGAACATTCACAATGACTGCCAGCAGAGCTGAAATCAAAGTGATGGTGGCTACTATTTTTCTGCACTTGTGGTACTGTATAAGACCTAACTAAGAGGTGCAGGAATTTTTTTTCACATTTTTGAGCACAACTCAAAAACTGCGCGCGCGAAAATTACAAAAAAAATTGTTTAGGACTAGAAAAAAATTAACCTTTCATATCCACTCGACAACGTCAAAAATAATTTGTTTTCAAAATTTCCACTATCAACCCCCTCAAAATAACATTTGAAATGATGAGCCGACCGCTACAGTTACCGTTCAATTTTTACAAAATTGCCCATAACCATGAATTTTTTCTTGTTTTTGGCAATATCAAAAAAACTAAGCAGTCGAAAAATCATTGAAATTTTTTTTTAAATATTTTGATCTTTTTCGATTTTTCTAAACCAAACTCGATTCCTTAAAGAAAACTTTTGTTTTACTATCTCCTTATCTATGTTCATAAAATATAGATGACAAAAAATATTTTAAGTTATCAGTAGGCGTGGGAAAACACATTTAGAAACTATAGAAAATTGATAGCATTTATAGTTGGTGAGTAAATCGATTATATAGAAATTCTGACCGACACCGAAGTCTCACCAATAGGGTACCGTTTTTACTTTTTTAGAGTACGGAACCTTAAAAATAGATGTTTTTTAGAAGTATAATGAAATAAAGATACATAATCTATCACATTCAAGTAATATAAAAATTAAACTTATAGCAAGAGCTTTACCAACAGCAACATCACATTAAGACCAAATTCTACCATGTTATTAAACTAATGTTAATATGTAATCAAATCCAGAACAAGTTCGATATCGGTGACATTAAAATCAAAAGCAAATATAATTTTGATGGTTATATTTACTTAAGCAGATTTTAAGCGTCCCAAATTACACCACGCGTCCTTTGTAGTCTATTTTATCCATTTTTAGTCGCATCAAGTGCAAAATAAGACGTAATAGTCTTATTGACTCCAATCTTAGTCATAAAAACTTCTTTAAAATATTGGTAATAAAAATCCGAATTTTGACTTTTTAGACAAAATATTTTCCATATTTTCTTAATATTATGAAAAAATGAATTGAAATATCAGTTATCATATTAAAACTAGGTAACCAATGCAAAATGCAATTGATAAAAAGGAGCGAAGCAAGCAATTTTCGCAATTTTCCCAATTTTCCCATTGAAAGTCTATGGGAACCGTTTTTCGGTGATTATTCCTCCGTGGTATGTCTAATTTTCAATATTTTTTTGTAGGCCATCTATGGCTAGATGTCGTCTTACATGCAAAATTTCATTTTGATATCTTTAATAGTTTGGGAGGAGTATGTCGTCAATCGAAAGTCCGAATCGGGGAAGAATGGAGCTACTCTACGCTCCACTCCAATAATATAAAAATTTTTTTAATCACTAAAATTAATTATTCAAAATGACCGTTCGTTATTTATGTCTGTTTTCGACATTTTCACTAAAAAACTACTTGCGCAGATAATTTTAGGTAAAAAATCATCTAAAATTTATCATTTTATATTACCAAAATCATATTAAATTCCGATTTCGCATTACAATTTTCACATTCTTTTCAAAAATCTACTCCTATGCCACACTGAAGTGCTAGCCAGCAGCAGAGTGGATCAGTGCTTAACCAGGTTTTGAAAAAAAAACAAATTTCTTCTAAAGGTTGGCTTTACAAAGACAGATCTTCGGAGGGAATTTCCTTAGAGATTTAGAAATTTTTTAAAGGGTTTATGCAGTTAAAAAACCGCCTAGTATTAGTTACTGTAATTATAGGAAATGTATTTGGTTTTGACGTTAATCTATTGCCTTTGAAACTGTAGTTTATTGCCTTCGAAACAGCAACCAACCTGTGTTTGTCAATATAACACAATGTGACGACGACAGAAGTAAACTAAACTATGTTCGTTGGATACTACGATTTTCCTTAACACTTCACAAGCCGTTTGGAGCTTCTCCAGTTAATAAATAGCTAGTTTTAATCAACTTGGTGAGATTTTTAGTATGTGCATTCAAAAATAAAGTTGTAGTTTATAGCTCAGTGCTAAATACGTACAGAATAGACGGAATTCTGGTCTCTCTTCATTTTTATCATTGAAGGGCTGAAAATCCATTTATTATCAAGATTTAGCTGCTTATATTGCATATGCAATTTTTGGCCAAAGGTTATCACAACGTCAGCATTCTTTTATAATTGCGTTCGTTTAAGGAAGTAAGCGGCTGGTCTGGAATTTTTTGGTCTGTTAAATGTTTTAAAAAATTCCTCTCATGTTACTGCAACCCAACACTCCCATAACTTACATTTCAAAATTTCTGACCATCTCGTTTAGTGATTGATGGCATCTTAATGTCACTTTTGCCGTCTTTGCAGCTGCATCTAGGGATTCCAATGCAGCGTTTATCTGTTAATATAAATGTTGAAATATCTACTTGAAGTGAATTGTTGATATTGAACTGTTCTGAAAAGACTACCTTCACCATTCTAATATATCCTTCGTAATAAAATTTGCTTGCCAAGGGTTTTGGTTAAGGCTTGCCAAGCTTTCCAAACACATGAAATCAATCAGTTATCCGCCGGTCGGTCATGAATTTCATTTAAAACGAAAATTTTTAAATCTGAGATGCACATGAGGAAAAAAAATTGAAGAATGCTTGATCTACGACATCTGCGTGATCTCTAAAAAATTTATTCATTAATATTTTTAACAATGTAAACAAAAACTTTGCTCTGTATGTTTTTGCAAAACACAAATCAATTGCCTTTCCAATGCAGATCAAATCAGTGATATCGGGTAAGCCGTTCTCTTGCAATTCGATTTCGAAATCATCCTTAGTTTAAATTTTCAAAATATTTCGGACCACCCTGTTCTCCAACTAAACACTTTTATTTCATCTATAATAAATTGAAAATACACCCGTGTTGTATGATGAAACCGTTATTTTGATTTTTTTGTTGCTTTTTTTACAAAGTGGACAATTACAAATCACAATTGGCCATAATAGACTGAGAGCCAGTGACCGGCAGACTTACGGTATTTTAGCAAACTCCATATTGATGCTAGGTATAGTTTTTCACCTGCCGTAGTTGAAATGGGTTGGGTATTCACTATCCCCGCTGATGGTTCCTTTGGGCGTGTCCGCAAGTCAAAAAACGTAAAAATTGACTTCAAAAACGTGATTTCATCAAGTCTGCCGTTTTAATATATTAAAGTATACAATCTTTTTTTAGTAAAAAATCCAATAGCAGACACCTACTCCGGTTCCGAGTATTTTTTTTTTAATTTCAAAGTTTTAAAATTTCATGAAAATTTACTCTATAGTCCAGTAACTTTATACATCACAGTATGCGTCAAATCCGGTAGTTCTGATTTTTTGCAGACTTGTTTATGATGTTGGCCTAATGAATAATCCAAGTTTGTGACCTCGAGCGCCGAACGCAACTTTGTCAAAAATCGAAAAAATCGTGAAAAAATCGTTATTTTTTCAAATTTTGGCGATTATAACCCTAAAGGACTAGTTTTTTCTTTATACTTTCTTAGGACGGTTTTAAAGTAGACTAAATTTGCTACAATATGATACTAAAACTGTCTCTAGACCCAATACTTTCCGAGATTAAGCAGTTCAAAGTTTATTTAGCAGTTCATCAATATGGAGTTTGCTAAAATACCGTAAGTCTGCCGGTCACTGGCTCTTAGACTATAATGAATCTATCTTGTATTAAAATCATAACAACAACTCTTTTGCTCTTTTGTTTTGTTCAGATAGCTAGTCTCTTGTTGTTTTAATTTTGGAGAAAGCTTATAGATGAAGGCCGATCGTTACTTTCTTTCGTTGGCTTAGCTTAGCACATCAACAGTTAGAAGACTCAGAGTGACATTCATCTCCCCACATGTGAACAGACACGTACTATGTTTTGCATTTTTCTACCGATTGATTGCCATATAATTATATTATTCAGCCATATATTAAGATCAGTCTGATTACAGAACTTTTAAACTATATTAATGTTAAAAGGAGTACAAAATCCCCATGTTTGTGATGAATAATTACCAGAGCGCTACCTTAAGTAATGGATTAGGGATCTTGTATTTTTTTGTGAATAGAATAACCCACATTTTCTGGTCAAACTCGATGTTATTAGAAGAACCAGTATACATTCGGCCTTTCAACGTTGTGTTCTTTAACATTCTTTAAAACCTTCAATTTTCAGCTTTGAAACTAAATTGTTGATTGCCAAGCTCAACAAGTATGGTCACAAAACCCCTTCTTGAAGAGTATATCATTTGTTAATTCTTTTAATTATGGACTCACTTAATATAGTAATGATGTTCCTGCCATCAACCATACGTTCAATCAATACTAATAAGGCTACATCTGGTTTTGCCATTGCCTTGGTGAAAGCTTAAAGTAATATAATGTTGATCGTTCTTTCAATATTCAAGAAAACGGTCAGAGTATATTTAGTTTGCTCCAAAGAATTTTTGATGTTTGGTACAAAACTTGCAGAACCATTTTCATGAAATAACCTTTACCTACTTACTTAATACTCTTTAAGTTTTACTATTAATAGATTGCTTGCGTCAATTTTTTTGAAGAAAACAAATGTTAACTATTCTTGTCGGTGTTTTAATAAAAAATTTATGACAGACGAAGGATCTTAGCTTTTGGAATGGCGGTAAAAGACTTTTTCTATCTTAGGTATAAAAACTAAGTTTACTTCCATCCATAGTACAGGTATATGAAACATCTAGCCTCTGAGGTATATTGTAGTTCAGCTGGTTTGACTATATTGTGAGTAATAAATTATTTGTATATTTAGTGATAGACTGGAAGTATTTGGTGTAATTTTTATCTCTGACTTCGTATCAAATAAATTTCTAAGCAAGAATATGTCTGAAGCATACTCCTTTTCTTATAATAGGTATCTACAACTCGAAATGAATATCAGATCTCACAATAATTATAGCTAAAAAAATCAACCAAAAAAAACAAACTAAAGTCCATTTTTGAATCTATTCTGAGTAATTAGTATTGATCTCCCAGTATTGATCTCCCACACTCCATATCTACGCAGGTTTTGTACTAATTGATAGAAGTGAGCGCAACAATATCTTTTTCCATAAACGCTTGAATAAAATTTTGAAATGTTAAAATTGAATTTACGAATTTATTTGAACCTTCCCTTTAAATCTTTCACATATCATTCCTACAGCAAAAAGAAAAATAAATATCGTTCGCTTGAAATATCACAATAACTCATACATTTTCACCAAAATTAAAATTTGATATGAAAATCATTAAAAAACAAACAACAATGAATCTCTTTTGTATTTTTTTCCCTTCCTGTATTCTCAACCCAAACAACAACATCGCTAAAACAAACTTTTATATTATTCCAAACCAAAATCATATCTCTTCCAAAATTGGAAAATTTATTTTTCATTTTGTTATTTTTTCATGAAAAGTTTTATACAAATTTTAAAAACAAAAATCCATTTAATAACCTTCCATCGGCCTATTGTTATCCTTTAAAAAATGTCTATATAAATTTAAACTTATCTTCCCAAAAACACATTGTCCTATGGGTTTTCTACACATAATACCGTACTAGGATATTCATATACATTTTTGAACGACAAAAAAACCTTTTCAAATTTTACTTCTTGATTTAAATCTAAAAATATAAGAAAAAAAGTTTACTGTTAATAATTCTATATGAAAAGATAATTCAACAGAGCTTTTTATTTAACTTTTTGGTATTCAAAAAAAACGATGCTATTCATAAATTTTAAGAGGAGAATAATAACAATACGAATTGAAAAGTAGATAATGTAAAAAATCTACGGTGATGGGAAATGTCCCATGACTATAATACCTGTATATTGCTATCAGAGATACTTTTTTCATTCTTGCAGTTAATTTAATTTGAACTAAAATTATTAAAATTTTTATAATCTACAATGCACAAATTTCATTTTTTTTCAAAACTTTTCTCATACAAATTTTTTATTCGCCTATATGATAAAGTGTTACTTTATTACTGTGATTTGCGGCCTTAGAGTGTAACTCTTCAACCATATATTTTGTTGTCATAGCTACGTCCCAAAAAGTAAAAAACATTTGTATTTGTCAAAATTCTATAGAAAAAAGAAATGTTTATCAAAGCAACCCTTAAATTCAAAATTTTATAATCCCATTAAAATAGTTCTTATCATTTGTTGTCATAGTGACACAATAATTTGGAAAAAATAACAAATGATTTGGCAAAGGTAACTTGGTCCACATATTTTTATTTCCAAATTTATGCAAATTAATTCGGTCTGAAAGATCTAAGTATTACATTCATGAACGCAAATCGAAATTCTTACCCCCACTTTTTTTGGCATTTCTCGACGTTTTAGGACCTACTGATTCTAAAAAAGCAAAAAAAAATTGTGTGTCTGTCTGAAGGCCGGCCTGCCGGCCGTCCGTCATTACCTACACTGCAGCGAACACAGCTGGAGGGATTTCAAAAATTTTTTTTTCTAAAAATAGGTATTCACATGGGACAGGTCCGAAAGGACGCTGTGTTCGATAACTGTACCGGAAGTGTGTGAAAAAAATCATTATGTGTGTCAAAAATAGCAAATTTTCATATTTTTGGCTTAAAAAACGTTCATTTTAAGTGATCATGAGTAGGAACATTAAATTTGGAGAAATATTGATGGTCGAGATTGGTATGCGAGATCAAAAACTAGATTATTGCATCATAATTTTGTCAAAAAAATGTTGTCAAGTGTGTCAAAGAAAGATTTTTATTTATTTTTTTACCCAACTTTTTGGAAAAAAATAAAATTGTTTGTTTGAAATGAAATTTTATTATTATTATAGAGAATTATAGTTTGTCACAAAAATTATAAGTTTGTCAAAAAAACGTTGTCAAGTGTGTCAAAAAATGATTTCATTTAATTTTTAGCCAATTTTTTGGAAAAAAAAAGTAGCGGTTTTTATGACGTAAATGTATTACAAAATGAAAGTGAACATGGAAATTTTTGAATTTGTTATAGTTTTTGAAATATTTTTGGAATTTTGAAAAAGTTTGTATTTTTGATTTTGTAATAATTTTTATTTTTGATTTTGTAAGAATTTTTGGAATATTTTTAGAATTTGGAAAAATTTTTAATTTTTAATTTTATTATAATTTTTTGAATTTTGAAAAAATTTTCAATTTTTGATTTTGTAATAATTTTTGCAATATTTTTAGAATTTTGGAAAAGTTTAAATTTTTTAGAATTTATGGAATATTATCGGAATTTAGGAAAGTTTAAATATTTGATTTTATTCTAATTTTTGGAATATTTTCGGAATTTTGAAAAACTTTTGATTTTATTTAATTTAACAATATTTTTGGAATTTTGATTATAATTTTCCGGCAACGTATTGATGTTTCGTGTTAGTTTTGTAATAAATTTTTAAACAGATATAAAAAATACTTGTACTTTAACAAAGAGTTATGTTTGATATACATCGCTTCCCAAAACTAAAAACCATGTCCTCGTGAAAGTTTTTTGCCAAAAACTATATCAAAATCCTTTACCCAGACCGAAGTCTTGATATCTCAGAGCTGTAAGATTTCAGCCCCTTCATATTTTATAATTTTAATTAAGAATAAACATTTTTTTTAAATATTGCGGCGAATAAAAAATAGTATATGATGCACGGACGTAAACTATTTTGGATTCAATGTGGGGGCAAATCTCGGCTAGCGCCTCGATTTGCAAAATCTTTAGTTGCCCTTTGCCCAAAATCTTTAGCTTTACGTCCTAGCATCATATTGTACTATTGTTGTATTGTTTATTCACAAGAAAATGCATACAGAAAACGATTCTAATCAAACTTCAAATCTATATATTAATTATATCACACAAGTTTGAACAAACTCGTGGGAACGTATCGATAAACTGTTGTATCGGATTATATATTGTCAAGTACCTACAGGGCAATTGTTTTTAAAAGAAAATTGCTTACAAAAACAGTAGGCTCTGTTAAAACTTACTTCTAGTCAATGTTTTAAAGTTTTAATCAGCCAACTAGGATAAAATTCTCATTTAGATTTGGATTCAAAATTTGGGCTAAAATTTAGGAATTTAGGATTTTTTCGTTCTGGTGTGACAACAACACATAAATACCTGGCACAACACCGTGTGACAACAACACATAAATACCTTTTAAGACCTAGGTCTATACCTGGAGCCCACAACAACTGGCGTTCTAAGGTGTAGATTAACGCTTTTTTTAAACATCTGCGGGTTGAAGCCACCTGAGACTAAGTGTTCCGGCAAACTATTCCATTTGTACGCAGTTCGGACAAAGAAGTCTCTCTGCGATCTGCCAGTATGACAGCGCGGGATCTTTACCGTTTCACCAGTTGCGGCAGCCGATTGCCGAGTGGAACTGGGGAACTCATGTTGAAAACAAAACATATTAAAATTGATTTTAAGCAAATTTAATAAAGCATCTTTGACAGTTTTTAGGGTTCCGTTTTTTATACGGAACACTATTGGTGAGAGTAAAACGAGTTTTTCACATTATATCGATTATCTCGTAAACTATAAATGCTATGGACTTGAAATTTGGCATGCGTATAAAACTAATCTGTCCACATGAAATGACGAATACAAATAAAACTAAAGTGGTTTTCGTTTGGTTTACAGGGGTTCGATGTGAGACCTTTGAGAAAATAGATTTTTTTATAGATTCAAGTAGGGTATCATATGAAAGGGCTTCATTTCAGTATTCCTTAAAAATTTATCTTGGAATTTTGCACCTCACCATTTTTTGTATAATTCTGAATAATGACGTTTTTTTCGTGTTTTCTTAACTCGATTAGCTCCGAACCTAACTGATCGAAAATTTTCAAATGTATTTGGAATGATAGAAAAATTAGTACAGTTTTAATAAAAATATATAAAAGTGTCATATTCTCATAATTAGATTTATTAAGGGGGTGCAAATGAGGAGGGGTAAAAACACTATTTAAAATGTGGTCAAGTGGGGTGTCATTTGAAAGAGCACCTAATTTAGAAATCATTGCAATTTTTTTTAGAATTTGGCAATGCACAGTTTTTGAGTTATTGTCAAAAACATACCGTTCCCCCCCCTTCGTTTCGACACTGATTGACAGAAAAATTTGAAAAAATTCACAGAGTTAGGAAATTTGCTGAATTTTGTATGAAAATTATACCGAAGTTCCGAATAATTATATTTCTGTGTGTTTAGGGGACCGGTGTAAAGAGGGGAAAAAAAAAATTTTTTTGACCCAAGCGAGTGGGGTGTCATTTGAAAGAGCACCTAATTTAAAATTTGTTGCAGTTTTTTTTATAATTTTGCGGTGCACAGTTTTTGAGTTATGGACAAAAAAGTGCAAAATTCAAACCGTTCCCCCCCCCCCTTCGTTTCGACACTGATTGACATAAAAATTTGGAAAAATTCAGAGTTAGTAAATTTGCTAAATTTTGTATGAAAATTATAGCGAAGTCTCAAATAATTATATTTCTGTGTGTTTAGGGGACCGGGGTAAAGAGGGTAAAAAAAAAACTTTTTTGACCCAAGCGAATGGGGTGTCATTTGAAAGAGAACCTTATTTAGAATTCGTTGCAATTTTTTTTAGAATTTTGCGGTGCACAGTTTTTGAGTTATGGACAAAAAAGTGCAAAATTCAAACCGTTCCCCCCCCCCTACGTTTCGACACTGATTGACAGAAAAATTTGAAAAAATTCACAGAGCTAGGCAATTCGGTAAATTTTGTATGAAAATTATACCGAAGTCTCAAATAATTATATTTCTGTGTGTTTAGGGGACCGGGGTAAAGAGGGTAAAAAAAAAACTTTTTTGACCCAAGCGAGTGGGGTGTCATTTGAAAGAGCACCTAATTTAAAATTTGTTGCAATTTTTTTTATAATTTTGCGGTGCACAGTTTTTGAGTTATGGACAAAAAAGTGCAAAATTCAAACCGTTCCCCCCCCTACGTTTCGACACTGATTAACAGAAAAATTTGAAAAAATTCACAGAGCTAGGAAATTCGGTAAATTTTGTATGAAAATTATACCGAAGTCTCAAATAATTATATTTCTGTGTGTTTAGGGCACCGGGGTAGAGAGGGTAGAAAAAAAACTTTTTTTGACCCAAACGAATGGAGTGTCATTTGAAAGAGCACCCAATTTAAAAATCATTGCAGTTTTTTTTAGAATTTTGCGGTGCATAGTTTTTGAGTTATGATCAAAAATGTTCAAAATTCAGACCGTCCCCCCGTGTAGCAAATATTTATTAATCGTTTTGAAGGGGTAAGGGGTGAGGTGAAATGGTAAGGTGAAATAAAGCTTTTTTAACCCGAATAGCAAAATCGAGTGGGACTGGCGTGTACAGTTTTAGTCATGTCATCCTTTATACTGATTCTTAGAGCAATTCTTAATTTTGCAACTCTTTTAGAGTGAATATAACCAGTTATCCAAAAGAAAGAAGACTTTAATTCAAAATTATCACGGTCCTTTACTATCTATTGTATATTGTATTGTATTGTATGCCATAAGTGGGCCCAAAAGGTGGCGTAAATTCTCAAGGTTCAAATCAGATTGATGTGATTTGTTAGTTTGTGTTAAGATCCACGTTTGTAATCCATTCATTATTACTGGTTTAATTAATTTCTTGTATAACTTTAGAAAATGTTGAGTTTTAATTGAATGGTAAGTTCGATAGCCTGCAATTATTTTAGGGTTAATATTTGTTTAATATGCTATTGTTTAAGTCAAACATTGATCTTTTGTTAATTTTAAATATTGTTAAAATTATACGTTGTTTTTCAAGCACCGACCTAAATGTCGAACTTATGTAATCTAACACAAAAAAATTGTTGCTATAGAAAGAACTGAAAATTTTAGTAAAGCGATGAGCCTATAATTCTATGGAACACGACAAATATAGCGAAGCTTCAAGTGATTTTATTTCTATGTGTTTAGGGGATGGGAGTGGGGAAGGGTGAAAAATTGTTTTTTGACCCACATGAGTGGGATGTCATTTGATAGAACACCAAAATTAAAAAACAATACAGTTTTTTTAGAATTTTGCGATGCACCGTTTTTGAATTATTCTCAAAAAAGTGCAACAAAAAGTTGGTCCCCCCCCCCCCCTATACGTTTCTTCGTTGATTGACAGAAAAATTTGAAAAAATTCATAGGGATAGGAAATTTGATAAACCCTTAACGAAAAATATAGCGAAGCCTCAAGTAGTTTTAATTCTACGTGTTTAGGGGATAGGAGTGGGGAATCGTGAAAAAAAGGTTTTTTGGCTCGCATGAGTGTCATTTGAAAGAACACCAAAATTAAGAAACATTACAATTATTTTAGAATCTTGCGATGCACAGTTTTTGAATTATTGTCAAAAAAGTACTATTTTTAGCGTTAACACCACTCCACCCCTAAATTTCGTCGTTGTTTAACAGAATTGAGTCGTTCCTTAGCTACCATAAATAGCTATGGATATCATTTAACCTAAAGTAATATTTTTTATATCATTTCGATCAATTTAGATGAGATTGACATTAACTATTGATATTTACGATGAACCATTTAGTTTTTATGTGTCTATGGTCTGGCAATATAAACCCTTTACAACACAACTTTATGTAAATTATTTTGATATTGTTTTCTTTACATTCACGGAACCCTTGACGAGCGAATTTTATTCGCACTTGTCTGACTTTTTTATTTTGGAATCTTTACTTGGTTTTTAACGGATTAAAACAACTAGCTACAATTTAAAGCTATTAGCATGATAGAAACATGGCAAAGAATACTTAAAGCTGCCACCATGTGTCATGACCGAACAGACTGGATTTCAATCTTGTCAAGAGTATTGTTTGGGTTGCGTTCTGTGATCAAGGGTTAAACAACTTGCACGCATACATTTTTACGTACTGGGAATTAGGGAAGGCACTTCAGACATATACTGAACCGTATTTAAAATTACAAATTAAAAACGTATACTGAACCGTATTTAAAATTATTAGTCGTAATAAATTTTTTGTTTACAATACTGCTTAATGGCTAAACTAAAATACACTAGAAACAATACAATAGCTGCGTGTTTTTTATTTATTTATTTATTTTATTTTTATTTTTATTTTTTAAAACGATGTGGGTCACACAAAGAAAAAAATATTATATTTTAAATTGTTGGCAACACTGAGCTGAGAAAAAAGAAATTGTGAACTTGTAGCGCCATTGGAAATTAAAACTCAATATAAAAAAAATTCAAAAAATATTTAACGTCTCTTGAAAAATAAAATTTCATATGAAAAAAATTCAAAAAAATTTAATCAGAAACACTAATCCATTTTTTACAAATGGCAATGTTTATTGATTATTCCAAATGGCATGAAATAAAATAATTGATAATTAATAAAAAATTGTAAACATCTATTCCTTAAAAAATATGGATTTTATATCGTAGGTATTGCTTTAAAATTTATTTTAAGCAAATTTATTGAAATCATGTTGAAAACAAATCATATTAAAATTGATTTTAAACAAATTTAATAAAGTATCTTTGACAGTTTTTTTATTTTGAATTAATTTTCATTGAAATTTATAAGTTTTAAGTTTTAACCAACCTTATAAAATCAAAACCTACGTTCCGCCATCTCTTGCAATTTTACGTAGCCAAAATATTTTAGATCATTGATCTAGACCCAGATAAGTATCTGGGTTATGTTGTTGTTGTTTTTACATGTAAAAAATAGACTTGATCTAGACCTTGACACTGACCCAAATGAAAAAAATGCAGCTAATACGAACAATAGTTATTGGGAAAACAATGATAACATTGAACTGATTCCTGTGACTCTGTGAAGTACCCTTGAACGCAGTATTGTTATCTCATCTTTAATTAATTTTAAATCAACTATTTTGGGCGCTTAATCTAAATACAAAGTAACTTTCGTTACTAAAAGTTATCATGATCCAGTGAGCACAAGAATAGGTCGATTATCAAAAGCTCCACGAACATTTTTTAATTTATCCAAAATTTTATTTTAAAATTTAATTAAATTATCGTAAATTTTATCGGAATTTAATGAGCGGGAAGCATGTGGTGTTATTTCGATTGATTGTCGTATCGGATTATATATTGTCAAGCACGAGGTAACTCTTTTGAAAAAAGAAATTACTTGCTAAACCTGTAGGCTTTAATTAAAGGTTACTATAAGTTAATGTTTTAAGTTTTTAATCAGTCAACCAGAATAAAAACAATTCAAAATTAGGTAATTTACATACATATGTATTTGTAACCGATCGAACTGTAAATAATTAATTAATAAGTATAATATTCTAAACTATTCTAATATATAAATATATGTGTATGTGTATATTTATTCATCCAATACGATAAGAATTTAATATCATCTGTAAACTTATAATATCTGGATAGTTTTATAGTTACTTCGGTCTGAAAGACCTAAGTATTACATTCATGAGCTCAAAGTGAAATTCTTTCCCCCACTTTTTTTGGCATTTCTCGACGTTTTAGGACCTACTGATTCTAAGAAAGCAAAAAAAAAATTTATATCTGGTGGGAAAGCTGCATGACGCTGCAGGGAAAACCGCTAGAGGGATTTCAAAAATTATACCTATTTTTTCTAAAAATAGGTATGCACAAATGACAGGTCCGAAAGGACGCTGTGTTCGATAACTGTACCGGAAGTGTGTCAAAAGTAGCAAATTTTCATATTTTTGGCTTAAAAAACGTTCATTTTAAGTGATTACGAGTAGGAACATTAAATTTGGAGAAATCTTGATAGTTGGGATTGGTATATGAGATCAAAAACTAGATTATTGCATTATAAGTTTGTCAAAAAAATGGTGTCAAGTGTGTCAAAAGAAAGATTTTTATTTATTTTTTTACCTAATTTTTTGGAAAAATTTAGGATTTTTTAATTTAATTTTTGATTTTATTATAATTTTTGGAATTTTGAAAAATTTTCAATTTTTGATTTTGTAATAATTTTTGCAATATTTTTAGAATTTCGGAAAAAGTTTGAATTTTTAAGAAATATTATTGGAATTTAGAAAAAGATTAAATATTTGATTTTATTCTAATTTTTGGAATATTTTTGGAATTTCGAAAAAGTTTGATTTTATTTAATTTAACAATATTTTTGGAATTTTGATTATAATTTTCCGGCAACGTATTGATGTTTCGTGTTAGTTTTGTAATAAATTTTTAAACAGAGATAAAACATACTTGTACTTTAACAAAGAGTTATGTTTGATATACATCGCTTCCCAAAACTAAAAACCATGTCCTCGTGAAAGTTTTTTGCCGAAAACTATATACAAATCCTTAACCCAGACCGAAGTCTTGATATCTAATTGTAAGCTCATTTTAATGTGTATTCATGTTTTGTCTTATGTGGACTTCATAGGAAAATCTACCATTTTTAAGTTTTATTTTTAAAGTTAACAGCAAGAGCCATAAGCTAAATAAAATACTTCCCTTTTTTGTTTTTGACTATTGCTTTTTTTTTTGCGTTATTTTTGTATTTTTTTTTAAGTGCCTTTGTGCCTTTATGTTTATAAACGGATTTTTTTTTCTCTTTACACGTGTGCGTATTTTATTTTATCCTTTCTACTTGTATTAAGTATTGTGGCTTCTTTGCATGTTGTCCTCTTCCGTCCTACTACACTACAACCGAGCCTTGTCTGTGACAAGGTGAATTCATAGTAGCGATATGAAATTATTCCAATCATGTATATATGTATGTATTTTTTGACGTTGTGTATTTATACATGGATATTTATATGGTTGATAGGCTCTTATTATGTAATTAAATATGACATAATTAGAGCTGGACGTGTGTTGTTAAACTCAGAGCTGTGAGATTTCAGCCCCCCCATAATTTTCATACTGCGACCGACTATTTCGAATATTTCTCTAAAAGTAAGAATATTCATATATAAAGAAATTTGCTAATAATTTGCCAATTTATTTCAATTTCAGTAAAATGAAATGGATATAATAGCGCTTATATATATATATATGTATATATATATATATATATATATATATATATATATATATATATATATATATATATATATATATATATATATATATATATATATATATATATATATATATATATATATATATATATAAAATATATATATATATATATATATATATATATATATATATATATATATATATATATATATATATATATATATATATATATATATATATATATATATATATATATATATATATATATATATATATATATATATATATATATATATATATATATATATATATATATATATATATATATATATATGTATATATATATATATATCAATAATATTTTAACATTTTTTTTAAGTTAATTTCACTCAATACTAATTAATAGTACTTATTTGTGTCTGCATATAGGTTTTCGCTATGTCGGCTTATTTATGGGATTACATGTAGCGGTAATACAATGTAAGCCTTTTAATTTGATTTATATAATTTTTGTGTTGTAGTTCTTTTTCTTTGTATTAAATTATTTAGTCTTTATTGTATTTAATATTTAATTAATTTTTTTTATATAAATTTTTTCTGTAATAAAATAAGAGATTCCCCGCAGGCAGGATTCAGTATATATTTTTTATAAAAGTCCAATTTTCTACAGGATATTAATTCAATGAATTAGTTGTGATATAACATCACGGAAAGTTATTCCATCATGATGGAAAGTTATTCCATCATGAATAATAAGACTCAATCTAACAAAACATGGTGTGTAATTAGTGTGGAAAGTGATGACTAGAGAAATAAATTGACTAAACCAAGGCACACATAAGAATATTTGATTTAATATTTTTTCAATTGACTTTTAATTATTTTTGGATTTTTTTATTGGTAGCATAAACAAAACAGAAATGGTACTGATTGCTTCGAACAATTATATAATTAACGAGATTTTAATTACCAAAACATTTTATATTAATACTATTTTTGTACGTATGTATGTATGGTTAATCAAATGTTTCTTAAACTTGATTTTGTTTATGTAAATTATGTAGATAAAATTAACTGCTTCAACCGCTACAAACTTTTTAGCAATAGTAAAACATAATAATTTTTTAAATTGGCTGCACAAAAATGTATGACTCTCAAAAAATAAAAACATTGAAACTTAAACATTAGAACTCCAGAAAATACTTCCGAAAATATTTATTGAGCCATGTGAAATTTAGGAAACTGACAAAATATTTTCACCATGACAACAAATAAATTTGGTATAAAAAAAATCAGGTTACTTTAATTTTTAAAAATTGTTTTATTTTAATGACTAAAGACCAATTTCTTAACACAAAGTTAAACTTTGGTTAAATCTAACTCGAGTTTAACCCAAGTTTAATTACAAAATTGGATTTCGTTAACCAAAAGTTAAATTTAACTAACTATTCATTTTAATGATTGAATTTTAATGATCACCAGTTAAATTTTAAACTGTGATTAATTCTAACACGAGCGTCATTTGTGTTTAGTGGTAGCGTGTTTAGAAAGGAGCGTTAAGCAACGTTCAAATATCAAAATATAATAGTACATTATATACCGAGGTGATAAAGTAAATTTTCTACATTGAGGTGGATATTAATTCGCGAGAAACGAAGTTTCGAGCGAATTAAACACCGAAATGGAAAAAATTTTCTTCACCGAGGTTTATATACTATTTTTTTTACTACTTGATATAAAAAATGCACTAAAACTCTTTAATTATTCACAAAATAAAATGTCAATTAATAAGCAAATGGTGAATAAATAAAATTTTTGATTTGGTGAAACATTGTGTATCATATCATTGGATTGCGTATTGGATATTTATTATTCAGGACTGCTTAGTTAGAAATTTATTTTCAATGAATTTTCTTAAAACTATATAAAAATCACATATGCTTTGCATCAAAAAACATAGCTTTTATTTATTTTTGACAGGAATTGAATTGAATTGAAAATCTGTTCAATATTGTTGAGTCAAATTTAGAATTTTTTTAGTCTACAACTCACAACTAAACTAAATTACTACAGAATTCTGTTTAACACGAATTAAAATTTCAAATAAACTAAACTATAGTTGCAAAGAAATTTTTGCATTCATTCATTATTTATTATTATTAAAATAAAATCAAAACGCTTATTATTTTTTAATATATTATTATTATTTTAAGAAGAAACTAAAAAAATTCAAAGATGAACTCAGTTAACAAACGAACAAAAATTATATTTTCATTATTTACTAAGGTGCTAAAATACTTATTATTAGGTGTGGGGAATAATTATTAGTAACCTTAGCTGAGAAAAATACCTTTTGTCTTGGGTTTTTGAGTAAATAATTGAAATTTCTCATGCAAGTAGTAAAAAAAGATTATTATTAAACAACAAAGCAGAAAGCTTCGTTTTTAATTTTAATATTTCAATATTTTAATTTTATTAAACAAAGAATGTTTAGGAAAACTAATATACTCATTCGAATTATTCGAATTATTATTATTCAAATAAAAATTCATATTTGTTTAATTATAAGTATGTAAAAGTATATAAATGCACCTTTAAATGCAACAAAACTACATATCTCACCACCCCTAAAAATTTATGTGAAAATATCTGCAATGATGAACCTATATCATTTTTTTCTTATATAAGCTTAATTGAAAATTCATCTCCATATAAACATTTTGCCTGTCGAAAAACCTCTTATGATAATGATGAATGGTTAAAATCACTTAACATAATTTTATATTATCTGCATAATAAATTTTCTGTTTTCCAACATACAACAGCACTCTCGTTCGCAGAAAATGAAAAATTGATGAAAATAAAAATAATTTAAATAATAAAATGTTAGAGCGAAATTTTCTAATAAAATATTTTGTCGCTTAATCAATCTTCAAAGATGACAACATTATTATGATTGATAAGATTTGTGTTTTAGTTGTTTATGTTTATTTAAAAATTATTTTGAATAAATTGCTTTTTTGTCGTTTATACATTTTGAATGATTATTTATGATAAAATGGAAAATACATATATAAGGAAATTGATTGTTATTTTGGTTTATTAGCATATAAGTTGGTTCGATAAACGGAAATTTTTTCTACATATAGCATAATTCAATCGTATTATGTGGCTGACTTTAACTTTGGTTTCAAATCTTTTGTCAGTGGTTGGCATACACATTTTACATTTACAAGAATCCTTACACAAAAATAGAAATAGTAGAATACTTCACTTAGCTTAGTGAAAAGAAAAGGTAAACAAACAGTATCTGATTGATAATTACACTGTGCGACAGCCAAAATCCGCTGGGGTTCTGACTACCGGGAAAAGTTATATCGGTAAAAAAAAGTTATACGTGTCCCGGCGTTTCACTGGGTCACGTCTAGGAATCGAGATATATCGATTTGAAGTTAGTAAGTATCATATAGGAGAAATTGTCACGTTTGGGGTTCTTTTTTTGACATAACTCGAGAACGACTAGTCCGATTTTGCTGAAACAAATTTAGAAATTAAGAATTACAATTCCTTTAATCTACTGATATACTATACTGAAAAAGTAACGAAAAAATAAAAAATTTAAATTAAATAAATAAAAATACAAAAAAAAAAAAATAAATAAATAAATGAAATAAAAATAATAAAGTAAAATAAAAAAATAATAAAAATAATAAAATCAAAATATGATAAAAATATAACAAAATAAAATAAAAAAAATTTGGTATATAAATAAAATAAAAAATAAATAAATAACGTATAAATAATAAAAAAATAATAAATAAATAATAAATAATAAATAAACAATAAAAAATAATAATAAATAACAAATAATAATAACAAATAATAAATAATAAATAATAATAATAAATAATAATAATAATAGTAATAAATAATAATAAATAATAATAATAAATAATAATAATAATATATAATAATAATAATAAACAATAATAATAATAATAATAAATAATAATAATAATATAGTAAAATATAATAAAAATATAAAAATATAAAATAAAATTATACTAAAAATAATAAAATAAAATAATTAAATAAAAAAAAAAAATAAAAAATAGAAAATAATAAATAAAAAAGTAAAAAAAAATAAAATTAATACACAAAGCCATACGTCCAAATACATTTAAAACAATAAATTTTGGAGTTTATTCCAGTAAAAATATTTTAAAAACATTTCTATGAAAAATCAATATACTTGTCAAAATAAGATCCCTTTGTATGATCCCCCATGTCTCGTTTTGTGCACAGATTATGTCACTTTACGTCAAAGTAATAAGACTTGACACTTTTTCCCGTTTTGAATTTTTCATGATTTTTTGAAATACAATTTTTTTATTTTTTAGGCAAAAAATTATTTTTTTTCTTCATAAATTTATTCATAACTGCAAAACTGTTGATTGTGTAAAGAAATAGCGTATAAGTAGATTAAAGAAATTGTAATTCTTAATTTTTCTAAATTTGTTTCAGTAAAATCGGACTAGTCGTTATCGAGTTATGTCTCCGAAACGTGACTATTTCCCCTATATGATACATGCTATCTTCAAATCGATATATCTCGATATATCGATATCGATATATCTATATTCCTAGACGTGACCCAGCGAAACGCCGGGACACATATAACTTTTTTTTTACCGATATAACTTTTCCCTGTAGTCAGAACCCCACCGGATCACTGACCCCTACCATTTGTCGCACAGTGTTATTTGGTTGCAGTTATGCAAAATCGTGTCAACCCACACGAATGCTATTTCGGGTATATAGCGTTTGAAAATTCAAAATTCTTTACTTATTCCGTTTTCTTTCGTCCAAAACATTAAGTGACTCTTTCCACAAAAACAATATGAAAACATTGATCTAATTTTGTAATTGTGTTTGTGAACTATGGAATACCAAACAACAACCTCCAACACTTCAAGAAATTGGAATAAACATTTAAATTTCATAAACAAGTACTATATGACCTAGAAGTAATAAAAGGAACACAAAAATTAAGTATTGGATAAACAAGTAAAATAGCGAGCAATACTACAATTGTTGTAATTGAAAAAGGAACAAAAATGTATGCGAACTATTTTTCTGATTATTATTATTTAAAAATGTCTTAATTGTTATTTCTTTTGTTATTTTTCTAATATTACTGTTGTTTCTATTTTCATTATAACAACAACTCAAATTTAAAATGTCAAAAATTATGAAGTTATAAAAATTTTTTTCTAAAAAATCATGATCTGCTTAATAATAGCAACATTATCCTTAATTTTCGGTCTGGGTCTTATAGCTGCCAGCTACCTATCGAAACATATGGTCCACGCGGCTTCTCCAGAACCTGAGAAGACCCTAAAAATACTTTCGCAATGCGATCTAAATGACACGATGCCACGAGTTGAAGCAGAAGCTACAAAAAAGAAATTCTTTGATTTATGACGATTAAGCACACTTAAATCTAAAAGCGACAGTGATATTAATGCAGTGTTGGTTAAATTGTAAATTTGTGGTTTCTTAATCTTGAGGCTCATTTTAGTAGTGATCAAGTTCAAAGTTAGAATTTTTTGACCCACTCTCACTCCAGAGTTGGCACTATACTTGTTAGCTATATCATCGCACATATCGATACCAATTGTCCTTATGAATCAATTAAAGAAGCGATTCTTACTTGGTAGAAAACGCTAACACAGACCACATAATTCATCACGTAAGTAAAGCTCGATATCTGTTTGTTACCAGCAATTCAGAAACATATAGAACTAAATAATAAAAATTTATTGGCAATTATTCAGAAGGTATTTCAAATAAATAGCTCAAGATTTATAACTCCCTCTTGAGGTAACGATCGAAAATTGCTATCTAATTCAAGACCTCTACAATTCCTTCAGAACACTTGTTTCTATAAATAATTCAAAAAACTAAATGGCTCACTGTATATAGCGGACTGTGGCGGTCGCCACCATATTTACCGTTTGATGGTTTATGATACCATCACTAATTTTAAGTTTGTCATTGATACCGGCGCCGAGATTTTGATATTTCTAGCAACTTCTGCTCAGAAGCTCAGTGTCTATTCAAACTTTACTTTAATTCCAGCGCATTCTACTATCCTGTCTACTTATGGAACAAAAATTTTAAAGTTGAATTTAGGTCTTCGGCGTTCATTTGTTCATTATTTTATTATCCACAGAGTCCTGTTCCAATAATTGGGGCTGACATTTTGGACTAATACGGTATACTAGTTGATCAACTGTCAGACATTTTCACCTCAGCAGTCACAACTTCTACATTATTAGTTCTAAAAAATAATAAATTATTTGAGCTAGAATACTCTAAAGCTGTGAAATACAATGTAACAGATGCGATAGAAACTACTAGACTTCTAGTATCCATTCATAAGCACATTATTAATGGAATTCTGATTGGTAAATTTACTTGATCCATCAAACACGACTCGCAATTTTGTAACAAAGTAGTCTGGTGATCAACGAAGCAGTTGTGTAATTCCCTGATTTGGAGACGCACTACTTTCTCACACGCATCAAATTTGCATTGGCGGAGACTTTCATAATTATTTTCGTTTTCCTTTAAACATAGTCTCTTATGCTCAATCCGTAATCACCATCTGCAATGGTTTCCGTTGAAAAATTATCATAAACCAGTTGTGTGCTATTTCCCAATATAATTTTTTTGATATTCAATTTGTAATCGTTAATAAATGTAATCGTTAACATCATTAAATAGTTGTACAATATCATTGATTCGTAGTTCCGCTATTCCCATATAGATTTCCTGCAATCGTTTTATAGTCAGTGTTTCTGTTTGTAATTATTTACCAATTTTTAGTACAAGTGAAGACACTTAGTGGGGACAAATAATTAACGAAAAAAAAAAAATAATTCACCGGTCCGAAATTATTCATGCCCATCTCATCATATAGTATTACCATCAAACCAACTACAGTTACGAGTAATAATCTTCAAGCTAAATATAAAAGTTTTAGTGATAAGAGCTGTCGTTACTCACCACCAAATTTTGTCATTTCGTTGAATTGTGGATTTCATGGACTTATGTCTTTAAATAATCGTGACTCATGGTATCTTGGTCTGGGACGGATCGGTGAATGTAATAATGCTCCGATGCTTTTACTTCATAAACGAAAACTGAAGGAAAATTTGATTTGTAAATACTAGAGAGAGAGATGGTTCGACAAATAATTTTAATTTTGGTATTTCATCCGAAAAAAGTATCTGTTTTGTGCTTTTGATCAAATAAAAAAAAGGGGTGCAATTTTCAATAATTTTGAAGCTTCAATCTGTCTTTGCTTACAGATATATGTATTATTTTATTTTTTTTTCCAACCATTTTTTTTTTCATTTATATTTGACTTACAAATTGGGTGTATGAATTGACGTATGTGTGTGTGGGTGCGAGTGAGTGTATGAGTATATGAGGTGTGAAACTGTATGAGTGTATGAGGGGTGAAAGTGTGTAATTGTGTGGTGAAGTATGGGGTTGGACGTGGTGTTCGCGGTTCTCTCACATGTGGGGGGTCGCCAGAGTCAAATTAATTCACTCGCTTTTTCCTTTTCCGTTCTTATCATGTTTCACGCGTACTATACAGTTATTTGTGCTGAAGTAGCAGGATTTTTTTCTCGTCCCCATGGACTAAAAGCTAGCTTGGGGCTATTAAAAAAATCTCGCTAGGTACGCGGCCTGCTATGCCACTTCGTTGTTATTCAACGAAGCAGCGTTTCATTACAATTTGGTGGTTGAACTTTACATTTTAATCACAGAGTGATGTGGAAAATAATAACGTTTTTGGTCTTGTATTTCCTGTTCTGGTTTTTGAATATCTCGCATGTGACCCAACGCTATGTACTTCTGCATTACCTTGACATATTCATTTTATTTTTCAGCTGAACATCACGGTTTAATTTTTGATGCAAACTACATAGTCTCTTACGTTTAATGTTTAGAGAGTTACCTAAGGGCCTTTCAGAATTTTTAAATGGTAATTTTACAATAACCTAACTACTCATATATCTGGTCAAATTAGTTTTATATTGCTCTTCGCATTTATTTTCTTCATCACTGAAGGAATTAACGTTTGGTAATTCCTCTATTTCCCAAAACTTCAGGAGGGTTTCGTTAATATTTAAATCTTTATAATAGTTACATCTAGTAAGTTGTTTCTTGTCGTTATCTTCATTTATTACACCTGATATAATCCAGCTAAACATTGTGTGCTGTGCTCCTACCCTGTCACCTAAATTGCTGATTTGACCATCTCGTAAGATATTGAAAAATTTCCTAGTTCCAATTATGATGCCAATACTTTCTGGTTTCTAAAACTCGAGATCAGCTAAATCTAATCCCTTGATTTCCTCTGAATTAAATGTACTCAATCCTCGCCTTGGTAAAAAATCAGTTAATTCTTTCAATTATAAGAGGTCTATCTGAAGACTTTCGTTTGTAGAGTAAATTGATGTAGCATTTATTAATAATCTTCCTTTTGTCACTTCCGTTCCTGATATTACAACAATTATTAAGAAATTTGCTTGCATCCATGCTAATCCAACGGGCTGAGCACAGGATTCACAGATGAAAGAAGATAGTGCTCCAGAGTCCAGTAATACTCGACGTCTTTGATAGTGATGAGCGGAATATAGGACTCGTATTACTGCCGTAGGTAGAACGGCAATACATCTTTTGATGGACATAGCATGTGCACCATTCCTTGTTTCTAAATTTTGATTTCTGGTTTTAGAAATTTCGCGATTGAATGTAATGTTATAGTAACTGCGAATGTAATGTTATAGTAACTCGACCATTCTATGATTGGTGGTTTTTAAACAAACGATTAAAACAAAGTTTTTGTGTGCTATAAACCCCCATCGTTCATTCACGGAAAGCTTTAAAAATTCATCACAATTTTGCACAGATTGTTCAGTACTGAATTGTGGACAGCACATAATATTAGTTTCCGTATGCATTACTTTTATATTTTTACTTTGAGCCTGACGTTGGATATTGTGTTTAAGAGGATCTCAGCATTTTAGTGTGTCACCTTGTTGTCTGAGACACCCAAAAAATTGTTCAGTTTTCGGTGATTATATCCCATAACTATGCCCATTCTTGTTTTATATTTTGCTCTAGTTGTTTTATATTTTGCTTGTCTAGAGACGAGAATGTTTATATAAGCCATGGGTCTCTTGATTGGTAGGCTTCTCCTAAAACCTTTATTCCTCTCAGTACTTCGTCAGAAACATCGTGCATATACTGGAGCCATATATCGGAAACCTGATTTATAATTGCTTGTTCCATGAATTGTTTAAAAATCGTTGTTATAACATGCTTCTTCTTGTCGTAACGGTGGATGATCATTTCCCAAGCTTCTTCATAATTGTAGAGTCCGTTATAGTAACGTGTCGTATCCAAACGTATGCTTCTCTCTTTAGTAAACTCTTGAGATATTGGATTTTAATAGGACCCTTGACATCTTGCCGTTATTATGAATGAAAATTATAAATTGTTAGTCTTTATTAATATTTCAGAAAAAGTCAAATACACAAATAAAAAAAAGTTTATATGGATAAATTCGCTTGTCTTATTTTAATAATTGCCGCTAAATCCGGCTCGCAGGACCATGAAAATGTTGATTAACATTTATTATTTTATTTTACAATTAATTTTTTAAATTTATACACAATTATGTTTTTTAATATTATTTCGCCAAATTGATTAAATTTGTAATATTAATTCGCAAAAGGCAAATTTAATTTAATAAAATTATTTAATTCTTAAAATATTCACCTGTATTTCTGGTATTTGTTAAATTGCTCAAAATATTTTGTTGTATTTAGGTATTTACTTTTAAGTAACTTACTTCCAAACTTAGTTAAGAATTATCCAAAAAATTTATTAAACCTAAAAAAATTCCCAGAAATATTAGTAAATTCAAAATAGACTTGGACAAAGACGCGTTTATCCAGAAGAAAGCAAAGAAATTCGCCGAGCACCCATCTGGCCCACGTAGTTTCTTTCAGGCTGTCAGGCTTTCTTTCCGCAGAAAACTCAAACATAGTTGAACCCCCCCATTCTCCTACACTCATTCCCCCAGTTGTAACGAAAATGAAACCAATTATTTTTCGTTGCAATATTGTACGGAAAATGCTTCTTTCTATCAATATCAAGTTAACAACAATTTGATAGATTATTTGGAAATGTCGCGAATTATTGATGATAAGCAGTATGGTTTTCGTAAAAGTCATGCAACAGGTGTTCTGTTAGCCCACGTATCCCATCTCTGGAACAAATCGCTGGAAAACCACGGTGAAACATTCAGTATTTCACTTGACATTTCTAAAGCATTTGATAAAGTGTGGCATAAAAATCTCATAGCTAAATTAAAATCTTATGGCATAGACCATCTTACTGTCTCATGGATTCATAGTTGCCAATTTCATGTTAATTTAGATGGTATCACATCCAATATTTTCACAACCAATGCTGGGGTTCCCCAAGGTTCTGCACTCTCACCAACCTTGTTTCTTCTATACATTAATGACTTACTTATTTCCACAGTGCACCCAATCCATAGTTTTGCTGATGACAGCACATTACATGCATCACATGCATCTCCTAAATTTCGAGCTCATACTGCAGTTACCACTGATAGAGAGCTGCTAATTGATTCCATCAACAAAGATCTGGAGCGTATAATGGAATGGGGTGATCGTAATCTTGGTTCATTTAATCCAACCAAAACCAAATTATGCCGTCTTTCACGAATAGAACGACATAAAAATTTTCCTATTAAAATAAACCATGAGGAATTGCGTGAGGTTGAATCAGTTAGACTTCTTGGAGTGGATATTCAAAATAACCTGAAATGGAATAAACATGTGTTCAACCTCGCTAAATCTGCAATGCAAAAATTAGGATTCTTGAGTTGATGTAAAAAGTATTTCAATCGCGAGCAAATTTTGCTAATCTTCAAGTCCTTTATTCGTCCACGTATGGAGTACTGCTGTCATGTTTGGGGAGGTGCTTGTCAGTCAACAATAAAGTGTCTAGACTCTGTACAGAGAAAAGCAATACGGTTGATTGGTAATACCGAACTAACGGACCAGCTTGATTCACTCCAGCACAGAAGAAATGTGGCTTTATTGTCAATCTATTATAAATATAACTTTAGCGAATTCTCCTCTAAGGAAATTCAAAATATCCTTCCATCGTGTGCGCAGTATAATCGACAAATAAGAGCTGCCGAGTTATCACATCCATTTGTTGTACAAATACCTCGTTGTAGAACTGTGTCCTTTCAGAACGACTATTTCAATAGAGTGGCCAAATTATGGAACTCAATGCCCTCCTCTGTATTTCCCGATGAATTTTCTCCTCAGGCATTTAAAGAAAATGTCCATTATCATTTAAAAAAATTAGAATAAATATCCCTTTATCCCCATTCCTTCCATTTTCCTCATCTCCTTCCTTTATAGTTGACATGGTATTTTCGGATATTCAAAGAGTCTAAATAATTAATATTTCATATTTAGTGTGCAACATGTCTAACTAATTAATAAAAAAAAAAAAATTCAGTTACTGAAACTACTTTATCTATGCAATTTCAAAACAGTTTTGTTTAATTTGGTTAAAACTAGTTATAACATACTAAACCCACGAAAAAGCAAATGAACGTCCTATCTACGTAACACCAACAATACCACCACAAATAATTTATAATCAAAAATTATCAAACAGCTTTTACACCTCAATGGACAACTTTTCATGCAATTAAGAAAAACTTTTGTGAATGTGTATTTAATATTTTTATTGCATCAAAAACACTTCCAAATTTCCAACGAAAATATTCCTTTTAATTCAAAAGAATATTGAATCAAGTTTGCTTTATTGAATTTTTTTCGAAAACCAACAAATGAAAACTTTGAAAAATAAAACACAATTCGGACAAACATAAAAACTCAAATAAATAAAACACACACGAAAGAGAATTTCATATTTCTTATTGGAATTTTCTGGTATGAGATTATCGTGCATCAGATTAGTATAACGTTAATAAAATTGGAACCACTTGGGTTAGAAGGCCGAAAATCTATGAGGCTATCGTTTAAAAAAAGATTGGATGAGTTTAAACAAAATATACTCTTAACAACTCAGTAAACATAAAAATGATGAAAGCATTGCGTTTTGAATATATTTTCAGTTTATATTCGACAATCCTGTAGCTTTGATGCAACGTTTGATTTGTATTATTGTATTATCATTATTGTTCCGCAATAGCCTGTACTTTTGCGCAACGATTTGTATTATATTATTAAATTATTCTTATTCCACAATCGAATATACCTTTGGCGCAATGACCGATTATTATATATAATAAATCACCTGGTTGGGTGCAACGCTTCTGGTGCCAAATTTTTTTATCATAAACTTAGATTTTAATCAGTATGGTCGGCTAGTGTTAAGAAAGTAAGGAGGTTTGGATCAGTTACAATAATAACTGATCCGAAATTCGTATACAATATACTCACCGACTGAGACTAGTTGAAATCATCTCAAGGCACGCGACTCCGCGTATATTTCGGATTGTAATTCCATCTTTGCAACATCCCATCGAAAAAAATTAATTTGACATATTGCTTCTAGCTAAAAACACCGAGATCTTAGTTACAAATTTGAAAATAATTCCTATAACAAGCATATTGCCTGTGATTTTTTTAAAATCACTTTTTTTAGCATTAAGTCTTACGAGTTAAAATGTACGCATAATGATTCTCTGGGTATAAAGATCACAGGCGTTGATGAAACTGTGTTTAAAATTTAACAGATACATATCGTGAAACTCTCCATCAGGTTAAAACTATAATAGACTACCACAAAAGAAGACATGTCATTCTTGGCACATTTACCATACAAAATAAATCATGGTTACAATAATTATCACTTACGATATGAAAAACAAGACGAAGTGATACTTCCTGACTACCATGGGATATTAAAAAAAATAGAGCATCGATTTATACACAACCACACATGACATCGAACGATCAAACAATGCTATAAAAGCAAGAATAGTAAAATTTACAATTTAAAGCAATCTTGGTCACGCTTGGTATAATAGACAAGCTGGAGGCACTAAAAATTATGCATGAAAAAAATCTTGCAAAAATATTTGTCGTTTTTAGCAATTTATTAAAGAAGAAATGCAACGGCATGCCTCAAATCAATACTTAATCTCTCCTAAAACTGAGCCTATTGTTCAACCCCTGGGTTGAAGGGGTTGTTCAACCCCTGGGTCAGGCATTGATGAGACGACGAAAAATAAACGTCAAATTTTGATCATTAAAAATTGTTGCTATAAAAATTTCAAAACTCCATTTAACCGCATCAAAAGCTTGTGCCCCACAGCTCTCAAAATCAAACAGAACTTAAAGTTTTTGAAGCTACAGATACAGATTCATAAGAAGAAAAATACAAAAATCAGAGCTTTTGAAAATTTAAGTAAACAGTTATTTCGAACAACCCTCCCACTATGGCAAATTTCACTTAAAAGCTTTTAAAATTTTGGCAAAATTGTGCTTAAAACTTAGATGGTGAGTTTCATTTAAATCACATGACAAGGGCTCGTTACAGAAGCTTCAAATAATTTATTAGTATAATAACTTACCCTGCCTCTACTCTATCAGTAAATCACTCAGTATTATAAAAGAAAATACCAACATCTAAGTTAAGCTGTAATCAAAATTGACAGAAACAAAACCAATCAAAATAAAGCAAAGTCAAACAAAAACAATTTAAAATGCGAAATACTTCAAATTAATTTTGTAAACTTTTTGTTTTGATTTTCCATCATAATAATTACAAAAACAAGCGAATTATAATTATTTAAACTTCATTTAACTTTAAAAATTCAAAATGCATTAATTAATTTTCACTTTTTTTTTTTAATTATATTGTTGTTCAATTTGTTTTTATTTTAAAATTTTACAAAAAATTTTTCCGCTATTTAATTTTTTGGAAGCATAAAATTTTATTGAAAATATCTTTTATAGTTAAATTTTATTGGGAGTGATAGTTGTTCGCATAAAAAAATAGAAATAGACAAACCATTAAAAATTAATGGCAAGGGAATTAGAAAATTTAAATCGTCTTTCCATAAAACTCTATATGATCATCATGTTTTTGTTGTTAGGGTCACCAATTTCGTTCATATCAATAGGATTAGAATTAGTTGTAAAAATTTTGTCAAAATCTTTAAGTTCATCGACTAAACATATTTTCTTTTACATATTTTCATTTTTATTAAATAATACAAAATAATCTAAGATGAAAATATAGAAAGTTTATTTATGGTTATTAAGTTAGTAAATCTTTTAATGAAATTATTCCAATGAATAATTTTAGAACTATTTTGCCTCAGTGACTATCTAATAAGATTATGGTTTATAGCGAAAACTAGAATGAACTGAAACGAAAATCATTTCTAACGTAAATTTAAGATTTATTAGAATATAAGATATAATTTTTTGGTTTAAAAAGAGTTAAGAAAGTTATTCATTTAAAAACTGTATCTAAGAAAAGGGTTTTCGTTTAAAACGACATAATAAAAGAAACATCTGCCTGTTCTAAATCTGTCATTGTTGGCTAAAATAATCAAACAAAATAAATGATACTACCCAACTACATGACCGAATAATGATGACCTATCGTTCATATATTGTTTCTTATCAATATCAATAAAAATTTTCATCAATCATTTGCAATTCTCTTTTTTACGATTACCTTTTTCTATTCTTAGAACAAAGACTTATTCATCATGACTGAAATCTAATAATAAATTTTTCCTTTCAATTTAATTCTAATCAACTTTTCAGCATTTCCATAAAACAAATGTAGTTTTTCATTTATATGATGCAACATAATTTTTCTTTCATCTCATTTTTAGATTCATACCATCTGGACGTAGAAAATATGATTCTTTTCTTATTATATAAAAAACCAACAAAAAATAACTGGAATACTGTATTCATCCCTTGTTAAAATATAGAATTACAAAAAATGAGTTCGAAATAAATATATTTGTAAGGAAAATGAGGAATGTTGAATTTATACATTTTTTTCGTGTTTCTTTGGATAAATTTTGTTAGCGCTATTCTCCACTAGTTTTTAGATTTAAAAATGGAAACGTAGAATCGGAAACGTCTAGAGTATAAAACGTTTACCATATATGTTCAGATTTATACCAGTACCAACATCGTAAGATTAAAATAAACAATGCTGTTTTAATGATAATTAGACCACGTCCATGAGGAAAAGGGTGTAGCTGTAGAAAACTTTGCTTGTCCATTGGAAGTTCCATTAAGATATTCAAATCTAAAGAAATTGTCTAAATAATTTACTATTTTATTAGTTTTTTATGTTCATCTCTTATTTCAGTTCCTTCCACTTTTGATCATTTTCTCAGTTAATTGTTTTGTTGCGTCACACAAGCAGCGAAACACGTTTCTATCTTCATAAATAATAAAAATTTTGTATGGAAAGGTTTTGTCATAATATTATATTATGTAGATATAATATGTTACGAAATGGTTGTCTCTCAAATAATGTTTGACATCTGCGTTAACATGTTGGCTTTACCGATTCTTCTCTACCGATTCCTGCGTTAACATGTTGGCTTTACCGATTCTAGGATATTATGTAAAGATCTGTTGAATTAGTATTTAAGTTCAACTAATTGTGATGGAAAACCAAATTCTTTTGCAGGTATTAAAGATTTTGTAGGTGTATCGGAATTTTGTTGAAA
Source organism: Diogma glabrata (assembly GCA_963693315.1). Lineage (NCBI taxonomy): Eukaryota > Metazoa > Arthropoda > Insecta > Diptera > Cylindrotomidae > Diogma > Diogma glabrata. The sequence continues at coordinate 390,752,534 of OY856186.1, forward strand.
AAAATTATAATAAAAATAACGATTCCCATGTAAAAAAATGTCACAACAAACAATTGGTACGAACTGGGTAGCATAAATTTAACTTACGTAATTGTTTTCAAAACAAAACTTGTTTGATTTGAATTTTTTTGTTGATTTATTTTATTGTTGTTAAATAGATTAAACTATGATAAATGAATTAGAAAAAATTGCTTTTAGTTATAAAAATTAAGATAATCATATTCAATGATAACATCAAACAGCTGATTGGATTTCGTAACGAAATTATTTTCTTGTAGTGCTTTTTATTACGAAAGTAAAATAAAAGAAATTACAATTGTTTTTATTACAAATTTGGAGCTGTAACAGATGTTAATCTTGGTCAGATTTAATAAAATAGATTAAAAGTCGAATTTTAAGTGAATGAATAGTGTTAAAATTGTTCACCTTGTTATTGATTTTCATGTTTTGTGCTTTGACAATAAAATAACGAAATAAAAGGTAATGGCGTATTGGGTACTTTTATCAATATAGATGAAAAACGTGATCTACACAGGTGACAAAGTTGAAATTTGAACTTGACCATTTTTGATTTTCCTGAAACTTCACATGTAAGTAGTATGGAAAAAATAAAAATACAACTTATTTTAAAATTTTTTTAAAGTGCATAGCTTGAGCAAAGGTGGCAGGCACCCCAACATGCATGAAAAATGAAAATTCTGCCAATCCGATGTAACTTTAAAATTAAATTGCTCAAGAACGGCTATACCGATTTCATCAAGCTTTTTTTGTTAGATAGATGATTAGTTAGTCCTTTGAAAAAAAATTAATTAATTGTTTTTATAATTAATTTTTAAATAAAATATTAAAAAAACTTTGTTAAAGATGGCGCTAGGGTCGAAGAACAATTGGAATTCAATTAATTTTTTTTCTGAAAATAGTTCTATCCTTATTCTAAAATAAATATAATTAACTCAGATAAGTTAATTTTTGTTCTTGAGATATTTAATTTTAAAAATTTTTAGTACGACTGAAATTCGAATTTTTCTTCATTTTTTCAAACAACTTCCATTAACAAAAAATTTTAAAATCAATTAAATTTTAACTTTTTTTTTTAAATATAGCTCTAACCTTACTTTAAAATATATTAAATTTACAAAGAGGCGTTAATTCGTGTTCTTGAGATATTTAATTTTAAAGATTTTTAGTCCGATTAAAATTCTAATTGTTCATTATTTTCTCGAACTTGAGTGGTTAAAATTTTTTGATGATATAAATTGTTGATATATTTTAGAGTAAGAAAAAGAACTAGTATTTTCAGGAAAAAACTTAATTATATTCCAATTAATCTTCGACCCTAGCGCCATCTTTAAGAATGTTTTTTTAATATTTTTATTTAAAAATTAATTATAAAAACAATTAATTAATTTATTTTCAAAGGATTAACTAATCATCTATCAAACAAAAAAAAGTTTGATGAAATCGGTATAGCCGTTCTTGAGCAATTTAATTTCAAAGTTACATCGGATTGGCAGAATTTTCATTTTTCATGCATGTTGGGGTGCCCCTATGCTCAAGCACTTTAAAAATTTTTTAAAATAAGTTGTATTTTTATTTTGTCCATACTACTTATATGCCAAGTTTCAGGAAAATCAAAAATGGTCAAGTTTTCACAACTCTGTCTAACACGTTTTTCATTTAGACTTGAATTTGTCGTATCATCTATTAAAAATAAAACTTTTGCATCAGTTTTAATAATTCCTTTAATGCGACAATGACGTCTGGTACAACAATAATTCTTTAGTGTTATGACCAACTATTCATTTTGGCACGATGATTGATGTGTATTATTGATTTATTATTCATATTCAACAACCGTCGGTACCATTGGCGCAACGATTTGATATTATACTGATTTATATTCAACAATCACCAGTGGCTTTGGCGCAGCAATCATTATTATTATGCATTATTGATATTGTTCAACAATCACCTGTGTTTATAGAGCAACGGTTTTTATTATATTGCAGTATTAATATTAATCAACAATCGCATTTGGTGCAACGATTTTCATTATATTTTGATTGATATTGTTTAACAAGCACCTGTAGCTTTGGCGCAACGAATAGTTGTTTTATAGAATTGATTTATATTTATTCAATATGATTGGCTAGTAAAGGAAAACCATGGAGGCTTGGATCAATCACAAATGATGGGGAGAGTGAAACATTTTTGTTTTTAAATGTAATAATTATATTTGATGTGATGTGGGTGATGGTCTTCGTTCCTCCAACTTTTCAGGTCGTCAGAGTCCCTGTTTTTTGCTCATTTGAATCCGTCTTTTTGTGAGATTTTCGCATGTAATTCAGCATTAGTGATGGCTGAGGAGAGGTATAATCGAATGCACAGACTGCAGCTAGTCAGAAATTTAATCTCTAGGGGTACTCCTTAAATGTGCTTGATGGTGATTTCGCTATCAGGAATGCACAGTGCTTAATAACAATAAAGTTGTGTAAATTTTAAAAAGTAGTGTAGTTGTCTGTAGTTGTAGAGGAGAATATTTTCTCGATTGGCTAGAAGGTTTATTGAGATGATATATGAAAATGGTTTGACTAACATTTTATACTGAGATGATAGAGGAAATTATAAATCAGTGTGTGATGAAAAGAATGATTAAAGAGAACAGGAGATGGACATTTTATCTAAAAATAATCGATCAAATGTTCGATCGACAAATTATGTAAATTTTAATAAAACAAACCACATGTGTTAAAAAATTAAAATTGGATCATGAAATCATTTAAAACATTGTTTATATTATTAAATTTATGATTAACTTTATCCATAACGTTTATCCAAGTGTAGAAACAGTTATGTTCAAAGTGTTAGCTATGATAGATCGAATTTTGTTTTGTTTGTTTGGGGATTTGGTTTTCAGTTTTCAGGAAAACAAAACAGCAAACAAAACGATACCAGAGTACAGATACCAGATACCAGATACCAGATACCAGATACCAGATAACAAATACCAGATACCAGATACCAGATACCAGATACAAGATACCAGATACCAGATACCAGATACCCAATACCAGATACCTGATACCAGGTACCTGATACCAGATACCAGACAGCAGATACCAGATACCAGATACCAGATACCAGATACCAGATACCAGATACCAGATACCAAATACCAGATACCAGATACCAGATACCAGATACCAGATACCAGATACCAGATACCAGATACCAGATACCAGATACCAGATACTAGATACCAGATATCAGATATCAGATACCAGATACCAGATACCAGATACCAGATACCAGATACCAGATACCAGATACCAGATACCAGATACCAAATACCAGATACCAGATACCAGATACCAGATACCAGATACCAGATACCAGATACCAGATCTCAGATACCAGATACCAGATACCAGATACCAGATACCAGATACCAGATACCAGATACCAGATACCAGATACCAGATACCAGATACCAGATACCAGATACAAGATACCAGATATCAGATACCAGATACCGGAATCCAGATACCCGATACGACATTCAGATACCAGATACCAGAAACTAGATGCCAGATACCAGGTGCCAGATACCAGATACAAGATACCAGATACCAGATACCAGATACCAAATATCAGATACTATATGCCAGATACCAGATACCAGATACCAGAATACCAGATACCAGATACCAACCAGATACCAGATACCAAATACCAGATACCAGATACCTGATACCAGATACCAGATACCAGATACCAGATACCAGATACCAGATACCAGATACCAGATACCAGATACCAGATACCAGATACCAGATACCTGATACCAGATACCAGATACCAGATACCAGATACCAGATACCAGATACCAGATACCAGATACCAGATACCAGATACCAGATACCAGATACCAGATACCAAATACCAGATACCAGATACCAGATACCAGATACCAGCTACCAGATACCAGATAGCAGATACCAAATACCAGACCAGATACCAGATACCAGATACCAGATACCAGATACCAGATATGGATAAGGATTAAGGACATTAGATTAGGACATAAATTTTTACATAATTTACCTACACCAAAATTAAAAACTTTACACTGTTAAAAGTTTAACCTGATATCTGTAGATGTTATCTCTAGAGCACCTGTTTGAAATGTTTTATTATTTCTTCTCATTACAAAAATGTTTTTCCTACAGCGAATCTAATAAAATATTTTCCAGTTGTAGCATATGTTTTTTGTAGCAATATAATAATAAAGCAAATATTTATTGTATGCATATCTGTTTGTTCTTAAATTATAGTAAAAGTTGCTGTTGTTATTCTTTATGCAAATTAAACAACAATATTATTATTTACATTTACAATCATTTCAATTCTTTTCTTCTATAATTTGCCGTTCATAGTCGTTAATAGCTTTATATGAAGTAAACCGCTACTCTCTGTGTTTTTTTGAAAGCTTGGCGACTGTTTGAATGAAGGACCGAACTTGTAGAAAAAACACAAAAAGGTAGTTTTTAAAAATAAAACTTACTTTTGTGTGCCGTTTCTTTTTCAAATATATATACTTAACATGTATCGGAAAATCTAGCTATTAAGTAATGTAGGATATCAAACCGCATTTGATTTTATTTTAACCTCAAACAACATTCTGATATATAATGTTATCATAAATAGTACATTATGATGCAAGGACGTAAGGCCAAAGATTTTGGACATATGTGGAGTTTGCATCCACATTAAGTCCAAAATAGCTTACGTCCGTGCGTCATATACTATTTTTTATTCGCCACAAGCAAAATATTTAGAAAAAAATTGTTTATTCTAAATCAAAATTATAAATTTGCATAAATTTTTAAATAAAAATATGTTGAACAAGTAACCTTTGACAAAATATTTGTTATTTTTTCTAAATAATTGTATAACCATGACAACAAATAATAACAATAATTTTAATTGGATTATGAAATGTTGGATTTAATGGTTTCTTTGATAAAAATTTCTGTTTTTTATAGAATTTAAACAAGTACAAATGTTGTGATACTTTAAGGACGCAAATCACAGTAATAAAGTAACACTTTAACATATAGGCGAATAAAAATGATTTTTTGATTATGTTAACAGAAAATCATTTTATTTGTATAAAAGAAAAAGGGTTTGTTTGTTTAAGGGTGAATCTAAATACGGAAAATTTTGAAAAGAAAAACAAAAACGTAAACATGATTTGATAAAAATAAAATCAAAAACATGGTTTTGATGGGAGCTATTACATTTTGACATAAATGGAAAAGTCGACAAAACCATAAAAAACGAAAGTTCTTTATACACCAAGAACTGATTTGTTAATATTTTCGTAATTTTTGTATTAAATTTGTGTTTCTTTCGTGTCGACATATGCTTCATCATCACCCGTGTGACTGAGTGTGTAAGACACCATGAATTGAACTAGGGTCTCTGATGAGTGTAAGATCAACCCCGACAGTAAACACACAAAAAAATATCTAAAGGAGTTTATCTTAGAGAAAATAAAAAATAATTTAAAAATTCAAGTGAATTACGAAATTTACTTAAATTTTAACCATTCACACAAATCTTCCCATATTTTAATAAATTTTTAATTTTTATCTTTAAACGGGTAAAAATCAAATCAAAATTTGATGTTAAATTTCGATCAGCCGAAATTCGTTTCGCACGCTTTTGAACAGACTCCAAAATAGCAAAATAGCTCCCAAATTTGATTCAATATTGTCAATATTGACCGATTCAATATTGCCAATATAATATCTTATCGTTTTGTCTCTACATGTTAAACAATTCGTTCAATGGTTTTCTTGTTATCTCATTTACTCTCAAGTGTATTAATAAAATTTTAGTTTTTATATACTTTTACGGATATACATTGAATGCTAGTTTGTAAATGATCTCAAACATATGAAGGAGTTGCATGTAGATGTTAAAGAATAAAGAAAAGATTAATAAAAAAAATGGTCTCAAAGTTCCAAATATATTGGTCAACAGTAATTTATTGTATAAATTGCGGTCGTACATTGCGGTCATAGATTCATACATTCGGTCAATAAAAAAAAATGGTGAAGAAAACTGAAGATTGGAGAATTACTTGACTATTTACTTAAAAGACAAATTAATGTCGATTCTTTTCCAATTAGGTCATTTTTTTTCTCGAATAGATGAGTAAGTGTATAAGAATATTAACCTTAGTGTGTTCAATAACTGTATCAAAATCAGTCTATATTATGTACATTTTTTTAGGTCCTCGTTTACATTTATGGCAGCGTCCCTCCGGGTGTGGTTTATTCATTCGTGCAATTTACTCTTTGAAACTAAGGGACGAATAACTTGTGTAGTGTACTATCGTGCAGTGTTTTATGTATTCCATAACATGTAAAAAGAGGGTCAACATGGTTTCTGGAGATACTCAAAAGTATTGAGTTTAAGTCATAGAATTCAATGCCAAACTTGTTGATTTACTCATACATAAACTAAGATTAAGGGTGCTACCGTTGATTATTGAGTTCATATTATACCTTGGTTAGTGACATCTAGCTACTATTGCTAGTAGTATGCAGCCGGTTCTGTCTCAAATAAATGTTGACTGAAGAGATGATCTCTCAATAGAAATAAAAAAATAATTTACATGTTCCAAAAAAATGATAATGTATTTGATATTTAATTCTCAATAATTTGTAACGATCGGCTATGTCGAATATTTTTCTAAAAGTAGGAATATTCTTATATAAAGATTTTCCCTTATAATTTGCCAACCTGCTGCAACTCGGGCTTTATTTTTCTAAAAGGAAACAGACATCAAAGTTTTTATGCATGCTACAAGCTAGTCAGTAATATTTTAACGTTTAATTTTAGTTGATTACTTTCAATACTAATTAATGATACTGTTTGGGTGTATAATGTATTACATGTAGAGTAATACAGCTGTTCAAATTTATTGAGCTTTAGAAAAGTTGTTTGATCAGCAATGGGATTCTGTAAGCACATTGACATGTTTTGTTGATAGAGATTTTCTCTATGGTAGATATCAATCAAAAGAAAAAATGATATTCTGTATGTCCAATAGAAAAATGTGTATCGTACTTATTTTATTTATTTCTTCTTTTCATTGGTTATGCCATCTTTTGAAAATATACTCAAAATGTTAATCATTTTTGGTTAATTGAGTATGTCAAGTTTCAAATGTGTTTTTTCTGTGTCATAATAATTATTTTGGATCATCCATTTCAAAAATATACATTTAAATATATTTATATATATTTAATGTTATAGATTAACAAAAATTTAAAAACATTACGGACACTATAAACAAATATAAAAACAAAAATCCCAGCGGCAGGTATATCCGCTAGAAATAGGTAGATTTCGGGGTCAGACGGTTTTGTGTCCAAATAAAATTAGATAAGTCAGATTAGTTTAAATAAAAAATATAAGTAGAAACAGAATAATTCAAAAAAATTATCGAACCAAATTAAATCATTATCCGAACTAACTCCATCAATACAATTTCGGAACAGTTTTATTTAAGTTGGTTTAAACTACTTTTAATAACATATTAAATCCACCAAAGATCAAATGAACTACGTCACAACTACAATTATACCATCACACATAATTTATAACATTATCAAACAATTTTATTTCAAAATCATCTTTTGTTGTTGTGTTTTTTTGTTCTTATTTAATCTTTTTTCAAACGGTTACTTAGTAAAAAAATAAAAACAAAAGAGATTTTGATAATTTTTCTATGGTATTAAATGGGTTGATATTTTTCTTGTAAGGGTTGCATTATAATGCTTATAAAAAACGAACCTTTTGGGTTAGAAAGCTGAAATTTTTTGAGGCTATAGTTGAAAAATATGTTTAAAAGCTAAGATGAATTTAAATAACATAAACTGAAACATGATGAAAGCATTGCCTTTTGCGTTTGTTTTTATTTCAACAGCCGTAGGGTCTCAACCGTTAGATTTAAACTATTATTTTTGAAAATTTTGGAAAGATTTATGTTTTAAGTACGTGAAAAAAAGTTTTCAAATATGAGCTTGGCCATTTCAGCTAGATCAAGGGCAGCAAAGTTTAGTAAATTTTTAAATCAGCTGATTTTTGAGGAACCTGAAACGCCAAAGTAGTCATCTGGATAAAAATGATAAAAAAAGGTTCAATTACTCAATATTTTTAAATTTTATTAAAATATTATTATTCAAACGAAAGTTATAGCGCCCTAGATTTTTCGACTTTTTAGGCTCTAGCCGCTTAACCGGTACCCGGATATGGCCAGTTCACGAACTTGTCCAATACATTATTTGCCGAAACATACACAGAAAATTATTTTGGTGTAGGTCGAAAAATGCGACCGTGAGAGTGCCGCTAAATTCCGTTATACCTCATATCGTTATATATATATATATATATATATATATATATATATATATATATATATATATATATATATATATATATATATATATATATATATATATATATATATATATATATATATATATATATATATATATATATATATATATATATATATATATAATTTTTTTTTTTTTGTTTTTCCATCTCCGCTTATCACATATAGTCGTTTGGCATCAAAATTTTTCCGAAATTCCGAGATGAAGCCCATTGCAATAGGTAGATTTTTATATGAAATCTACCTAAAAATATGAACAGTCAAGAAGCGGTAAGAAATTTAAAGTAAAGTTTTTGTAGTTTTTGTACTATTAATGTTTTATAAATATTTTAGGAATATCAAAAGAATTAAAAATCTTAGCTACGTTAAGATTTTATGCAACCGGACCCTATCAATGTCTAGTTGGAGAAGATTTTTGTTGTGGATTAAGTCAAACGATGATGTCTCGTGTAATAAACGAAGTAACAAATGCAGCGTATTTTCATTTGGCTAAAAAGTGGATTAAATTTCCTACAACAACTGAAGAAAAACTGGTCAGCAAACTTCGTAAAGTTTTCAAGAAAAACTTAGTTTTCAGGAGTAATCAGTGCTGTTGATGGAACTCATGTTTATAATAATACGCCAGAAGTTGAAGAATGGAACTTTGCTAACCACAAAAGGTTTCATTCCATTAACGCCCAAATCGTAAGTCCGTATATTTTATATGTAATATTTAAATAATTGAACCAAAAACATTTTTCCAGATGTGTAATTATGATTTACAAATTATGCCTGTCAACGCCGATTTGGCGGTTCTACACATACAGTGCAATTTGGAGTAGCTCCATTTGTAGAGACGAATTGATGCAAAAGCATAGAGAAGGAGATAATGCATCCTGAGTTTTAGGTAAACGCGTTTAAAATTTTAATACTATTTTGATTAAAATATTGTCAACATTTTTTTCTCATTAAAGGAGACTCTGGGTACCCTTTGGAACCATGGTTGATGACACCAGTAGCACATCCAACCACGGAACGGGAAAAAACATATAACCTAAAACATTGTGCAGCTAGAAATTGTGTTGAGAGATGCATCGCTGTCTTGAAGCAGAGGTTCCGTTGTCTAGCAAGAGAACGTGTGCTACGATACGCTCCACTGACCGTTTCAAATATTTTGGTTGTTTGTTGTGCATTAAATAATATGTGCATGTCTTCCTACATAGAATTAATTGAACCAGTGCCATCGGCAATGGAAGACGATATAACAGATGATTTCCAACTTCAGCATAATGATAGTATATATAACGCAGGGCTACGAACAAGAAACGCTTTAATAGAAACATAATTTTTCCTCAATTTTAAAGAGTTCTTGTTTTTCGATTTGAAAAATAATTAAAAAGTTCCCTTCTTTTATTATTTCAAATATAATAATGTTATAAGAGTTTTAAGTATTTAATCTTCATAAATAGGATGTAAAAGAAAATTAGTTGTATATATTAATATTAAACAATGTGGTATGCTGCAATTCGACATTTTCAATTACATGAAAACAATTGTTGTTTACGCTTTGAACAAATATCACTAGTAATTATTCAAGCTTGACACCTAACCTCCAAAAACATGTATTGCCCGATTGAATAATATGCAAACAGTGATACTAACGACACCTATCTAAAAAGGTCGGAAATTTATTTGTACACCTCAATATAATAACCAACACAGTAACCCAACACTAAAATCCACAGGCTACTATTTCGTATTCAATAAATTTTTTTGGAACAACCGTAATAGTACTTTATGATGCTAGGACGTACAGCTGAAGATTTTGGACGTATGTGGAGTTTGCAAATCGAGGCGCTAGCCGAGATTTGCACCCACATTAAATCCATAATAGCTTACGTCCGTGCATTATTGTAGTGATCATAAGGGTATCACTGTATCCAATACATGAAATGCTATATAAGCATTTCATCGTTATTTTATATATCAAATATCAAGCTGCTCCGTCAGCGCATTTCAATATAGAATAATAAAACTAAATTAAAACAGAGATACAAATAACACAGTAGTGCATAGGAGTTCAATAAAGAACTACATAAATGTATTCGTTATAGTGAACCAATATTAAATATATAATAAATGTTGTAACAGTATTGCTAGTGTTTTATTAAATGAATACCCTTAGGAACATTCAAAGTCCAAAACATGGACAAAACATGGCGACCGTGACAGATTCCTGTCTGATTCCCAGGAATTGAATACTATTTTTTATTCGCCGCAAGCAAAATATTTAAAAATAAATGTTTATTCTAAATTGAAATTATAAATTTGCAAAAATTTTGAACTAAAACTATGTGGAACAAGTTACCTTTGAGAATATATTTGTTGTTTTTTCCAAATTATTGTATAGTCATGGTTATACAATAATTTGGAAAAAAAAAAAACAAATATTTTCTCAAAGGTAACTTGTGATAACAACAAATGATAACAACTGTTTTAATTGGACAATAAAATTTTGAATTTAAGGGTTGCTTTGATAAAAATTTCAATTTTTTATAGAATTTAAACAAATACAAATGTTTTTTACTTTTTTGGACGTAGCTATGACAACAAAATAAATGGTTAAAAAGTGACACTTTAAGGACGCAAATCACAGTAATAAAGTTACACTTTAATACATAGGCGAATAAAAACTCATTTATTGGATATTTTGATGAAAGTTTCGTATAACCCAATTATCATTATTAGGCTAGATAAAACAAATTTAAAAAGAACAAATAAAACAATAAATTGATTTACTTTTCTTTGAATGTTTTTACCTCTAACTTTTTTTTTCGATATAGAGGAAGAATGGAAATAGAATTGTGAATTGATTAGATTTCTGAAAAGAAATAGGGTCGATCGTTACAAAACTTATACGCAATCCTAAACAAATGAGTAACCGAATCTAAATAAAACTTTTTTTTAAAATTATCTTTTATATAGCAGATAAATTTGACTTGAATGTCGATCAAATTCCAATTTAGAAAGTATACATACATCGTTACACATTATACGTAAAAGCACAACAATACGTGTGAAATAATATCTTGATGAAAATCATTTATCAAAATTTGTCACGATTTAAAATTTTCCATGATTGAATTCACGTTTATATCTATGCCTGACATTTCTTTAAATCAAAATTATATCGCAGAAAATTGATGAAAATATAATTTTTATTTGAAAACGGTTATTTTGTTGCTTCAATTGACAAAACCGATTTAAACGATATTATTATATGTGTTGCGATGTGATATATTTTCTTTATGGTAGTTAAGGTAATGATATAGTCACGAGAATAGTAGATTCTTGTATGAGCTTAGAATGAAGGCAATTCTTCACGAGGATGAAGTTTCCGAATCATCCGAGTGAAGAATTGCCATCAACCTAAGCGAATACAAGATGCTATTTATCCACGACTGTAAAATATTCATATATAATATCACGAGTCGTTGAATAATAGTCGATTATTTTTCATAATCATTATTACGAATGTCATTTGAGGTAGAATTTTTAACCTCAAATGGCATGAGTGGTAATGTTGAAAAATAACCGACTAATAATTTGGTGACGAGTTGTATTTAGCAGACAATTTAACAAACAGAAATAGTAGCATTATTTCATACAACATAGTCATACATAATAAAATATTATTTCATCTTAGTAGGCGCATAAATGTTATAAATTTGTAATTTATTTTTGACAAATAAACATAAACATGCAAACATTTATGAATGAAAACGGACATTTTTACTATTTGCAAATCGCATTTTCACATAATTTTGTATGTGAATTTTTGTTTTAAATTAATATATTAAGTAGGCCGAAAATATTCGAAAATATTTGCTGTTCCTTTCTACCAGAAAAAAATAATCGAAACAATTCGTTTTGATTTGTTAAAAAATAGTAAATGAAGCGTTTTTAGTGGACCTTATCGAAACTTTATTTAGTGAGTTGAATTGTCCGTTTAATTTCCAATTTTCATGCAAAAATTTGTTTCGCCATATTGAAATAAATTCATCAAAGATAGCGGAAAACAAAACAAGTTTGTTGTTTACAAAGAATTAAGAGAATAGAGGAAGTGAAATTGATTTTAAAAGTTGAATCAATTTTTGCACACCAATAAATTGATACTAACACACTTGCGTTTTAGTAGAGGCGCCGTAAATATTTCTATTATTGCATTGAATTCCAAATTTAAGCGTATTTTTGCCCCCAAAATTAATATAAAAAAAGAGACGCCATTACATAGAAAAGAAAAGCAACAAATAGAAAAACAACATAAAAAAAATTTTGACGACGTAGACCCGATGCATTCTATTATTGTTTACGTTGATTTTAGATTACATTTTTGTCTCGAAAATGTTTAAAAAACTTAGCACTTATTAATCGAAAAGTAAATTATAATATTAATATTATTACTTATGATAAGAAATCCCATCCTGTATGTGTTTTTGGTAATTTTTACACGTTATTATCACAATCTTCATATTTAATGTTTCATTCAAAATTATTTTTAAATTATAATAAAATCACTAGTATCTTATATTTATTATAAATTCGTCAAAATATCACCACGATAAATATTAAAAACAATTTTATTAAAACCAAATTCTAACCAAGCTAAGTAATGGTTACCAATTTTGTTATTGACAACTTAGACTAACTTATTGAAGATAAAAAAGAGAGGAGAAAAGAGAAAAACGGCTTCAAATATTTTTGTGTATATATACAGTAGTTTCATTTCCTTAGTCTCTTAATTCTTTGGTTGTTTAATTTGTTAGGGGAATATTTAATAAACTATAGAACTGTTAAAGAATTTTAATCAAATTCACTAGTTGTGGAATGAATACAATTACAATGGAAGACATACGCATGGAAAGCATATATTCTTTAGTAGTCGTGGATAAATATTATATTATTTTAAGGTTTCGAAGTTTTAACATTTTCTTGTAGAATACAACTCCTTTCTTTTAGTGAAAAGAGTTTAAACTATAACGATAAAAACAATTTTTTACGAAGATACTCTAAATATTGTTTGTGTTCTGCTTGAAATGAGCGTAGTAGAAATGTCGAAAAGGGTTTACTCTTTTACTTGCTGTCTTAAATGTGTTATTTGTATGGTGGGTTGTGAGAATCGGTGAAGATGGGCTAACATAGTGTCAGGTGTACTTTTAAATATAATAAATATTTATAGATAAATAATAAATAGATAAGTTACATTAAATATCTTCGAATTATGTAACAATTAATCAACTTTCAATAAAATTTCATTTTACTGTTTGTTTATTCATATATTTGTTTACTTGTAAGTTGTTTAAAAAGAACATTATGCTTAGTATAAAATATTTAAATCAACAACAATACGTTTTTCTAAGTTTTTTTTAAGAATATAAGAATAATATTTTACTATTTCAGTCTACTTGTCTTCTGAAATTTCCCAGTCAATAAAAAATGTCATTTAGAAAAAATCTAGAAAACCCGACAAAAACATTTCTGCACCTCTTATTTTTTGTAGTCGCAATGGATTAATTTATTTTTATATTTTAAATTTATGCTTTCGGAAAATTACAATATTTTACTTTATTTTCTTTTTTTTGGTACTCTATGTTGTTTCTGTTTTATGCATTCTACTAGCATAACCGTTCTTTACGTTTTCATACAAAAAATTCAGCTTTTTGTGATTTATATCAAAAACACAACATTTTGTTTGATGTCCTGCTTAATAGAGAGAAAAACCCGAAACAATGTGCAAAGAAACTTAGTTTTTGATCATAAATTTAAATAATTTTCCAAATCAACTCACGTTCTTGATTTCCAATCATTCTTGATTGTTGTTTTTATTTCATTATCATTAAAGTTTTCCCATATTTTTTTTTCTTCTTGGCTTGTATTTTTAAGGAATTAAATTTATTAGACGAAAATTCAATTAAAAGAAAATTGGAAAAGTTTTGCGATTTTCTTTATAGCTACAAAAACAAACGAAACATACAAATTGTGTTCAAATAGAGTAAAGAGTAAATAAAAAAAAACAAACAAATCGAAATTATTGTAGAAAATTTAAGTTTAATTGGAAAAATAAATAAGATTTTAATTGAGATGAAGAAAGTTTTATTGATATCGATGTTCGAGAGCTAAGTGTTGCAATAAATTCAAGTATTATTATTTTAGTTGTCTCTAAAGATAGAAAAAAAGATATGTAATTATCGATTGAAATTCTTTAAAGAGGTATAGAGTTAAACGATTTGAACTAAATTTCTTTTTCCCTCGTTTTTTATCTAATGTATATCTTTATGTTTTTTTTAAATGTGCGAGGCGACTTTGTCGGAGCCAAAATTAACGGAAACAATTCTAGAAAACGATATTTGAACAATAAATGCATATAACAGCTCAGATACGCTTTTTTTTAGTGCTCGTCAGATCAATCTTCAATAATTTGTTGAGTTTAAGCAATCACCTTTTATTCGGATGATTCGGCTATGTGGTCAAGTGGTCAAAAGAAAGATTTTTATTTAGTTTTTTACCCAATTTTTTGGAAAAAAATAAACTTGTTTGTTTGAAATGAATTTTATTATTATGATTGAGAATTATGGCATTATAAGTTTGTCAAAAAATAATGTCAAGTGTGTCAAAAAATGATTTCATGCATTTTTTTAGCCATTTTTTTGGAAAAAAATGTAGCTATTTTTATGAAGTAAATGTAATTTTAAATGAAATTGGACATGGAAATTTTTGAATTTGTTATAGTTTTTGAAATATTTATGGAATTTTGAAAAAAGTTTGTATTTTTGATTTTGTAATAATTTTTGCAATAATTTTAGAGTTTCGGAAAAAGTATTAATTTTTGATTTTGTAAGAATTTTTGGAATATTTTTAGAATTTTGAAAAACTTTTAATTTTTGATTTTATTATAATTTTTGGAATTTTGAAAAAATTTTCAATTTTTGATTTTGTAATAATTTTTGCAATATATTTAGAATTTTGGAAAAAGTTTGAATATTTAAGAATTTTTGAAATATTATTGGAATTTAGAAAAAGTTTAAATATTTGATTTTATTCTAATTTTTGGAATATTTTTGGAATTTTGAAAAAGTTTGATTTTATTTAATTTAACAATATTATTGGAATTTTGATTATAATTTTCCGGCAACGTATTGAAGTTTTTCGTGTTAGTTTTGTAATAAATTTTTAAACAGAGATAAAAAATACTTGTACTTTAACAAAGAGTTATGTTTGATATACATCGCTGCTCAAATCTAAAAACCATGTCCTCATAAAATTTTTTTTGCCGAAAAATATATACAAATCCTTAACCCAGACCGAAGTCTTGATATCTCAGACCTGTGAGATTTCAGACCCTCCATATTTTCCTTTTAAAATATATAGTGGATGCTTACCAAACTTAATAACATGTTAACATGTCACGCATTAATAAACAAACGCTCAACATGGAAATAGCTTCAACATTTATCAATATCAGCTCCCGTGAAAAATGTTTAAAGTATATTCGATTCAAAATGTATAGGTTAGCACCACAACATATTATTAACGAAGTTATTCATAGATGCAAACTATCGCATAAAATTTATAGAGAAAAATTACTCTGTGCTATGAAATTGAAATTCAGTAAATTAGTTGCTAAACAAACACCGTATATCAGATTCAACTCCAAATGGTTTAACAACATGACGGATGAAGAAATCCCTCGATATGTAGAAATGATAATGGCATTGGGTCCCAAATTTGCAGTGCATCAAATGAATAACGACATACCTCTGGTTAATATAATTGCAGATGTCAACCATATAGTTGAGTCAATGAATTGTCAGCATGAAGTTAACAACATCAAAGGTAAAGTTGGAACTATCATTTATAATCACATACATAAATTACAATATTTTATCAATCGTAAACAAAAATACTTGCTTGAAGCTTACAAGAAAACACAAAAATTTTTAATTGATAATCCACAACTAGTAGTAACTGAGGCAGATAAAGGTAATGTTACAATCTTAATGAATAAAGTCGATTATGAGAATAATTTGGAGAAACATTACACTGACATTAATAAATTCAGGAAACTAACATCAAATCCTACTGATAGGTTGCAACAGAAGAATAACGATTTGGTCAAAAAACTATATAAAAACAATATGATTTCAAAAAAAACCAAGAACCAATTAATCACTTTCACAGCTGTCCCGCCTAAATCTAGATGCACACCTAAAGTACACAAAGAGGGTTTTAGAATAATAACCAACTTAATCAACAGTCCATCTAAGTATCTTAATGAATTGTTCACTAATTCTGTCACCTATAGTAAATATAACATAAGAAATTCGTTTGATCTCAAAGAAATGCTCAATAATATTATCATACAACCGGATGAGTTATTAGTATCTTTCGATATTGTTGCAATGTTCGCAAAAATACCTCTAGCTCTAGCATTTGAATCAGTCTGGAAAAGATGGAATCAAATCTCCGCAAATACATCCATCCCTTGGGATGTAATGGTTGACATGTTGAAATTTTTTCTGAATGACAGCAATTATGTACTATGGAACAATTCATATTATAAGCAAATAGATGGTTTAACAATTGGAGGTCCGTTATCGGCATTGATAGCAGATTTCGTAATTACTGATTTGTTGGATCAGGCAGTTTATGAAAGTGGTTTTGAACCTAAATTGCTAGTTAAATACGTGGATGATACTTTGATTATCATACCACGTGAAGAACTGGAACCTTTCTTCTGTGGCATTAATAATATTAATAGATCAATTAAATTTACGATGGAAATAGAAATTAATAATTGCATACCATATTTAGATTTATTGATACACAGAATGTGGAATGGAACTATCCAAACTTCCATATATCAAAAACCAACATCGCACAACAGATTGCTGAACTACAAATCGGCACATCCTATTAAGCAGAAGCACTCAGTCGCCTATGGATTAATTTCTAGTTTTTTGACACTGACATCTGAGTCATACATTCATGAAACCAAAGCAAAAATTAAACATATTCTGCAGATGAATTTGTATCCTAACAAATTAATAAAGCACTTGATCAATAAATTTGAAAATAAAACTGAAAGATCCAACATTACCACAAAGACCAATTATAAAGGTCTAACCTACACTCCACATATGGCGGAAAATATAACAAAATTGCTAACAAATTATGACAATACTTTGCAAATTGGCTTCAAAGCTTGTTCAACGGTATCCTGAATTCTACGTCCGTTACATCCTCCTTTGGACAACATAGAGAAATCTGGTGAAATATATGCTATAAATTGCAAGGATTGCACTAGTATTTATGTTGGCCAGACCGGCCAGAAACTCAAAAACAGATTGACACAGCATAAAAATGACAGCTCATCTAAAATAGATAAACAAAATCAAACAGCAGCAGCACAACATACAAAAAATTTGCACCATACATTTGATTTTGAAAACACAAAAATATTAGCGATGGAGAAGTATTTACCTAAACGTCTAACTATTGAGTCTTTATATATATATAAAAACAAAGAGTTGGCGGTAAATCAAAGATCTAATATTGATATTAGCTGCGTTTTTTTCATTTGGGTCAGGGTCAAGGTTTGAAAAAAACGGTGTGGGTCATGCAAAGAAAAAAAATATTATATTTTAAATTGTTGGCAACACTGAGCTGAGAAGGAAAAAAATCTTGAACTTGTAGCGCTATTTTGAAATTAAAACTCAATATAAAAAAATTCAAAAAATATTTAACGTCTCTTGAAAAATAAAACTTCATATAAAAAAAATTCAAAAAAATTTAATCAGAAACACTAATCCATTTTTTCACATATGGCAATCTTCATTGATTATTGCGAATGGCGTGAAATAAAATAATTAATAGTTAATAAAAAATTGTAAACATCTAATTTTTAAAAAATGTGGTTTTTATATCGTAGGTATTGCTTTAAAATTAGTTTTAAGCAAATTTATTGAGATGTTGAAGACATCTGATGAAGACAGATGATGTTGAAAACAAATCATATTAAAATTGATTTTAAACAAATTTAATAAAGAATCTTTGACAGTTTTTTTATTTTGAATAAATTTTCTTTGACATTTATAAATTTTAAAATGACCATACCAACCTTATAAAATCAAAACCTACGTTTCGCCATCTCTTGCAATTTTATGTAACCAAAATATTTTAGATCATTGATCTAGACCCAGATAAATATCTGGGTTATGTTGTTGTTGTTTTTACATGTAAAAAAATAGACTTGATCTAGGCCTTGACCCTGACCCAAATGAAAAAAACGCAGCTAATATCAACCCGGTATATGCTCAGTTGTTGCAGCATATGAAATAATATACAGGTTATAATAATTCGATTGTCATACACAATTTACCTGTGATGATCTATAGGACATCTACATTTCGACTTACATTACCATTTCGTTTTAATTAATATAGTTTTAGTCAAGAATCAAACCAAGTCAATTTTTATTGTACTTATTTTAATTATTTTACCGACCAGACAATTTTTAATTTAATTTAGTTTATTTTACTTTTTCTGTTTTAATTAGAATTTCCTATCATCCTCTGTTAGTTTTACTTTTACTTTGTTATATGTTGTTGATGTGGTAAATTGTTTAATTATTATTGTTAGCTTATTTTAATCTTAATTGTTTTTATTGTAGTGCTGAGGAGGACCCCAAATAAGGGTCGAAATATTCAAATAAAATAAAATATATTCATTTGAAAAATTGATCTATTGATTGGATAAATATTATTTTAATAATTTGTCAAATAACCTGAAAATATATAGTCAACTTATTGACTAAATTTATCAAGTGATCCAAAAAAACATCAATCTGTTTTTCCCAATTTATTCCAGTCGACTGTCCAAAAATTACCAAAAATCCAAGTAAACATCAAGAAAATTTCATGAATTAACAGTGTACAAAATGAAATATTAAATCAAAATTAAATATCATTCCGGACCGGATGAAGAGAAAGTATGAATAACAGACGATCAGTTGTATTGAATGCATTGATTCACGTAGAAGAACGTTGTTTAGACTAACGAACTTAACATTATATTTTTAACGTTTGATAGTGCTTTAGTGCTCGCTTGCTATTAGATTTTTTAACACTCACATCACATTTAATTTGCATACAAAATCGCAAATATGTTAAAACGATAAGAATGAGTGATAAATTAAAAAAATTAAAAGAAATGATGAAAGTTTTAACACTTCACAGCTACAGAGTTTACCTGCAGTTGAGAGTTTTGTGGGAAGCTTTGTGTGAACAGATTTCTCGAATAAAGAAATTAGATAAAATAACGAGATAGAAAGTTCTTTTTGTTGATGATGATGTTTAAAGATAACCTACCTAGGAGGAAAAACCATAGGGAGAGCTGTGGCATGACTCATCACTTGTGAGAACCTGTTTAGTGTTCTAGACACGCTTATTAGATTCAGTGTTTAGTGTTCCAATTTCCTTGTCAGTGAGGTTGGTCACCACCCAACCTCTAACTACAAAGTGGTCCAACAGGGTTTCAGAGCGACAGGGTTTTAATCTTTTTGACTCAAAGAAGGATGATCTGGAGACAACAATTATTAATAATTTGTTTCGTGCTTTAGGGTGCTGCCGGATAAAGTGAACGTGGATGGTAATAGCAATGATATCGTTTGTTCATTGTGTCACGGTCATTACATGCAAGGCAACACCAAGCCAAACAACTTTTTCTCAATGCAGGTTGTTTGTGTGCATTGAGTTATCTGGAGAGCACTGGGGTGAAATATGCTAGCATTTGGCTCTTTTTCACATTGCTAGAACATATTTTTCGTCTTGCCAGAGTGGTATCACCGCCTGAACAATCTATATAAATGCCATTATTTAAAAAAATTTCTAAGATAACCGCCAAAATAAAAATTTGTTTGTAATTTTGAATTAATTTTGAAATTTTGAAATTTTTAGGAAAAGCTTAAACTTTGTTTTTTGAAAAAGTTGTTAATTTTTAGACAAATTTTAAATTTGTTGATATAAATTTTTAAAATTTGTTCTTATTTGTTGTTCTGTAGGTGGAAGGCAAAATTCTTGTAAGTCTCTTAACTCTTAAGTGCAGACAATGGGTTGGAGATTTATTAGTTATTGGTCTGGAGGTAAAAGGTAGAATGTGTAAATCTTTGACACGCAGACAACATTTGCGTTTGAGTTCGTGTACTTCGGTTGGAAGCAGATTGCATAAACGCACAGACAACAGTGATGTAATATTTTTTATCATTCTATGGCTAAAATCAAAAATCCGAAAAAGACGGAAAGGCTTTTCAGATGCATCCCTAACGGGGCTTACAATACCGGGTACCTTAGTTGGATGAAAAATATTGATGCTACTAGGGGTTGGAAGTGGTGAATTGACGTGAGACCTTGTTAGCCCCTGATTGTTTACCATCAAGGTCCTTGATTTTTATTTGGAGATTAGAATTTTTACTTGAAAAACAAGGAACTTGAATTTACTTGAATTAACAAGGAGGAGCTGACGTAAGTAGTTTGAAATGTCTTGATTCTATACAGCGGAGAGCTGTTAAATTGATCAGCAATTTAAATCTTACTAACGAGCTTGATTCCTTGCAAAGAGATGTTGCTGATTTGACGGTATTTTACAAATACATCATGGATGAATGGGCGTTTTCGGAGATCAAATCGATTTTGCCTAAATCTACAATTTTACACCAGAGCATCAATAACAGCCCATCCTTTTATGGTTCGAGAAACAAGATGTAGAACTGTCGCTTTTCTACGTGATTTTTTTAACAGAGTCTCACATCTCTGGAATACCTTACCGGGGTGGGTCTTTTCTGGTCATTTTAATCCTCAAAACTTTAAAATCAATCAAACTTTTCCTCAAAGAAAATTAGTAAATACTACTGAGCCTTAGCTCCCTAGTTAGCATGGTATCTTCGGATATTCAAAAACGTTAAGTTATAATTTATATTATGATTAACACCAACTATAATTTATTATGGTTAACATGCCTACCTTTGAATAAAAAAAAGTGTTTTAAACACAATTGAACCTTTGAAAAAGATTAATATTAATAATCTCTTAAAAATAAATAAACATAAATGATTTGCCCTCTGTATATTTTGCTGTTTGTTGAGAGCAAATGTCCCAAAGGTGACGTCATAGATAAAATCAGTTAGCGTGTCTACCAATTTGTCCAAATCCCACGTATTTTTGGAAATGTTTGGTACTATAATTGAGAACGAATCAATTAGAATACTCAAAATATTTAATTTGACATGACTTGATATATTCAAACCCAACTGTTCCAATTATGCTAGAAAACATAACAGAAAACCTTTCCAATAGGATTTAATAGGTGTTCTTAATTATTAGAACTTTTGAGAAAAATAATATCTTACTCCTATAATGCCAGTGGTGTATCAAATCTCAAGTTAACTCGTCTGCCAATAGCATGGACTGGAGGAAATTTTTAATAATCCGTGCTTTTTAATATTCAAATAATTAAACATCTTTATTAATTGTTTTTTGTATTATTTAATTAAACAAAATATTTTAATGTTGTGTTGATTATTGGGTTAATTGTTAGACCAGTATAGATATATAGTACACTTGCCAATTTATTCTAAAAACTTACAGTGGCACAACAATTTTCTTTTAATTTATTTTTGGCAATATCTAATCAGTTAAGAGTAATGGCGAGATAACGTGACATTTCCGTTACAAATGAAACGTTCTAGTAAAACCATTGGGCTTTATTATAATATTAAAATAGATATATTGTCTATTTATCCAAAGGAATTTATTTTAGATTTTAAGAACGATACACGGTGAACGGAACATACGCGGACTATACCTAGGAAAACTCTCTAAAATAAATTATTTAGTTGGTCATATTGACCTCAAATTTCATAATTTAAAAGTTATATGTTTATATATATAAAGAAAAGCATATATAAAATAAAGAAAACTTAACTTATGTTTAGTTGATTGCTGGTGTTGATGTTGCAAACGACTTTCGTCCTTGTATGTCCCTTGTTGAATGCCCTAATTTAATTTTCATCCATCCTTAATTCTTATTTTTGGTGTTAAACTTAATTTCCGGTATACTTAGTTATTGATTCCCATATTTGTTTTACTCGAATATTATTAATGCAGCAATGCGCTTAAGTTCTTAAGCAGTTCACTTCCATTTTATAATTCAATGAAAGAAACTAGAAATTAAATGCATGACTGTAAATATATTCACGGTTGTCTGATAAATTCTTATGTTATTGAACCGACCGTGAATTATTCGACGAAATGAAACATCGATTCGATGCAGGAAAAACGACAAAAAAATGAAAACTACAATTTCTTTTTGTTTTCACATAAATAATATATATATATATATATATATATATCAGGCACGAATCCTCCATATATTGATTGGAATGAGTGCTTCCGTAAACATTTAATTTATTATATGAAACAATTTTGAAATTTTCGTTTGATATAAAATTACATTTATATACCTTTTGTTTTTTTCCTGCCATACTCATTTATCCACAAACACACGACTCAATCTGAATCAACAAACAAAATACTTACAAATTTACTCATCATACAAAATAATAAAAATAATGATCTCGCTAGATTCATTCATCTATCCATACATAATAAAATTCAATAATTAGAAATATTATATATTTCCCCTTAAAATGTTCATATGAAATTTGAGATAAATAATGAGTTTTAAAAATCATTATGAGAGAAATGAAATTTCTTTTGCTTGAGAGAATATTGTTTTAATTTATTTTAAATCTCTTTTGGTTTCTTTTTGTTTAAAACTAAGAGATATTTTGATTTTTGATGAAAAATTAAATTCATTTAAAATTTGAATTTGTTTGAGATACAGATATTTCATTTCGGTTTAAGTGATTTACGGCAGGTTTTACGTTTTCATATTTTGATATTGAAGTAATAATATTGTATACTGATTTTATTTTTGTAGTTTTATTTATATTGAAGAAATTATTGAATATAAATAAAATGAATGTCTGTAATTGTGTTGTAGGCAATATTTTAGAAAAATCTTTCTCATCAAGAAGTTTTGATGAAAAGAAAAAACTTTTAGATAATGGAAGGCCAACACCAAATTTGACCATTTCTACTGTCATTAAAAGATGTACAAGACATTTTTCAATGAAGTGAAGTGAAGTGAAGTTATTTTTCACATATTTAGTTATTTTTCACAGATATTTTTCAATGAAGTGAAGTGAAGTGAAGTTATGAAAGCTATGTTTGGTTAACGGGCTGTAGTAAAACAAACAAATTGTATTGTTGGCCATGTCTTTTATTTGCTACGGAAAAGTCTGTATGGAATACTACAGGCTTTTATGACATGAATAATTTATCCAAAGCAGCTAAAAGACATGAAAAAGAATGCAGCTCTCATATGACTGCAACTATTGCTTTAAAGATATTCGGTAAAACACGAATAGAAAATGTTTTAGATTCGTCACGAGCAATGTCTATAAGAGCATGCAACGAAAAAGTAAGGCAAAACAGAGGCATATTTAAATGTTTGATAGATGTCACATGCTTTCTTGCGGCCCAAGAGCTACCATTCAGAGGAGATGACGAATCACCAGATTCCTGTAATAGAGGCAATTATATTGAGTTGCTTAAACTTTTATCTTGTTATAACCACGTACTCAAAAACCATTTAGATAAGTCCAAGGTATTTTCTGGTTTATCCAGTGAAATACAAAATGATATAATTTCTTCTATTGCCTTTGTATTGTCAGAAGAAATTCATAATGAAGTTAACAATAGCGATTACATTGGACTATTGTTAGATGAAACAACTGATGTGTCAAAAAAATCTCAACTGTCAATTATGGTTCGATACGTCAAAAAAGATTGTAACGTTGTTGAAAGGTTTCTTGGATTTGCTGATGTTTCACTTGGTAGAACAGCTCGGGAATTGTTTGAGTTTATTGTACCCTTTCTGAAAAAACAAAATATGTTTGACAAATTGGTTTGTCAAAGCTATGATGGTGCTGACGTTATGTCTGGTAATTCAAATGGGTTACAGATTAAAATTAAAGAATTAATGCCTAATGCGCACTATATTCATTGTTTTGCTCATAAGCTGAATCTTGTTTTATCGCAATCGTGCTCCAAAATCAAAGTTTGTGCCGGATTTTTCAAAAGTATGAGTTGTTTTGTGAGTTTTTTTAGTCACTCAACTAAGAGGTTAGCTGCATTTAATGAATTTGTTAAGAAAAAAGTTCCAACTAGTGCTCCAACTCGATGGGAATATAATGGACGTGTTGTTCAAACATTATTTGAAATAAAGCCCCATTTATTAACATTTTTTGAGAATATAATAGAAAATGAAATAGACTGGGACAATGAAGCAGTATTGCAATCAAAAGGCTTATTGCATATCTTAAATGACAAAAAATTCATTATTTTGCTTCACTTTTTTAATAAATTCTTTCCACATTCGGATACTTTGTTTAAAATATTACAAACTAAATCCAACGATATGCAATTTTGTATACAGCAAATCAATAGCTTCAAAAATACTATTAGTCGCATAACAGAGAATTTCGGAGATTTTTGGGAAGGTGTTGATCAAATGGAGAATTTAGACCTTTTAGAAACACGTCGATCAGATGCGAATCTATCTACAAAAGCTGAATTTGAAAATCTATTGAAAACAGTTATAACCCTCATTATTATAGAACTAGATAATAGATTCGACTCCTTACCATATTTTGAGTTTCTGAAGCTAGCCGATCTTTCACAATATAAAAATTTCGATAAAAAATTTCCAGAGAGCTTAATATTAAATTTACAAAATGCTTATCCTGGTTTTTTTGATATTCCTACCTTAAAAACAGAATTAAAAGTAGTTTTCAATGATGATAATTTTACAGCTAAAAAAAATACTCAAGAAGTTTTACACTTTTTAGTTGAAACTGAGTTGGATAATTGTTTCTCCGAATATTTCAAATTTATTAAATTGGTGTTAACATTTCCTGTAACTACAGCCTCTGTTGAGAGATCATTTTCTTGCTTAAAAAGAATTAAAACGTAATTAAGAAATAAATGTGGTCAATCGAGACTATCAAATTTAGCCCTAATATCTATTGAAAAAAATTTATTAAATAATTTGAAAAGTGGTGATGATTTTTACTACAAAGTCATTAACAATTTTAGTTCCCAACAACAAAGAATTGAACTTTTATATAAAACTTAGAAATTTATTTTTTATGCAAATAATAAACTGAAATATTTTTTTTTATTTGATTTATTTTATTTTGTATTGAAACAAAGATTTTTAATTATTAAATAACGAATTTAAGAATTAATAAAAAAAACGAATTTATTTTTTGAATTATGGATTAATTTATTTATTTAATTACGGAATTAAATTTACGAATTTTAAAAAATTTTAATTTTTAATTTTACTTTTATTTATATATGATTTGAGACAACTTAACACAGATGTAGCATTAGATGTACCGACTAGATTAATAATATTTTAATAAATAAATAACAAATATTTGTAGTATTCGTGTTAAATAAATATTTAGTTATATTCACAAATTTTGCATATATTTGTTCGTTTCTTATATGGATTGCGCCACTCATCTATTTTTGGAAAATATGAGGACGGAAAATTATTTATTTATCAAAAATATTAATCTAGTTAAGAATTTTTAATTCACTAGATTTGAATAATGAAACAATTTTGAATTATATTTCGGATTTTGATTGAGCATTTAAAACTCAAGTAATTAAGAAAGTCATGTGAACTTTTTAATTCGAAAGTATATTTTGGATTTTTCTCACACAAAAACCCCTTTTTACCCTAATTAGCCTTTAAATTAAATGTTTAAGTATCAAATTCTGAATCTGTACAAAATAATATCTAAATACTTTAAAATTTGAATATTTGGTTTATTTGGTTCATTTTCTGTGTTTTTTATTAAAATAACGTTGTGTCAGCAAATTAGCAAAAATATTAGCAAATTTATTTGTTTAATGCTTTTTATTTAATTTATAATATTCGAATGCATGAGTTATTTGATGATCATCAATTTTTTGTTTGTTTAAAATATATTAATTTAAAATATATTTGTTTAAATCATTTAAAATTCAACAAAATGAAGGTCTATAGTGTTTGTTATTCTTAATATAAAGTATTCTTAAATATAAAAATTTAATTATTATGTTTTGATTTGAGACTAAGCTCATTGCTAAAAACTTGACTAGATTTTAACCATCCTAGTTGAAATACAAATTAACTAAAAGTACGTAGTAAAACAATGTAAGAAACATCTTGAAAAACAAATAAAGCACATATAATATAAAGTCCCTTTCCTTAAACAGTGTTTTAAGAAAAATTATTTCTAGAATTTACTGCTTCCGTCGTAAAACAAAACAGGCTTCGTGCCTGATATATATATATATATATATATATATATATATATATATATATATATATATATATATATATATATATATATATATATATATATATAATTATATTTATATATATATATATATATATATATATATATATATATATATATATATATATATATATATATATATATATATATATATATTATATGGGAGAAATTGTGAATAGTTAAACTCAAATAACTGGATGAATAATTGGAATTTTTCAATTCTAAAACCAGTTTTGGAATCCTCTTATTAAACCTTACATGTTCCAATCAGAAAAATTTTTTTAATCAATTAGAAATAATTAATTGAATATATCATGTCGTTAGGTCGGCAATCTTTGTGAAATTGTTAACTTCACTGTTGATGACGTTGATTCACTAACTGTTGATTCACTAACTAAAAATTTCCACAAAAACATGTCAATTGAATGGCTCAGTTGATAAAACGTGTATAACACAAGGTATCGAATTTGTGTTACTGATGAATGGGGTTCGATACCGCCACGAAACACGTAAAATTTTTTCTGATTAAAACATGTAAGGTTTAATTAGAGGATTCCAAAACTGGTTTTGGAATTGAAAAATTCCAATTATTCATCCAGTTATTTGAGTTTAACTATTCACAATTTCTCCCATATAAAAATTAACCCCCCGATCAACCTAGATCATATTAAAATTGATTTTCAGATTAGTTGAATAACAACTAATTGTAAAGATTCTATCACATTGAGAATGTGTACGTAAAATAATGGATATCATTAACTTACCATACTTAATGAAATAGTAGCGTCTTGAGAATTAATCGAAATAACTCTATAAAAATTAGATAGATAATTAATTAGAAATAATTAATTGAATATATCATGTCGTTAGGTAGGCAATCTTTGTGAAATTGTTAACTTCATTGTAATTGTTGATGACGTTTCAATTCACTAACTAAAAATTTCCACAAAAACATGTCAATTGAATGGCTCAGTTGATAAAACGTGTATAACACAAGGTATCGAATTTGTGTTACTGATGAATGGGGTTCGATACCGCCACGAAACACGTAAAATTTTTTCTGATTAAAACATGTAAGGTTTAATTAGAGGATTCCAAAACTGGTTTTAGAATTGAAAAATTCCAATTATTCATCCAGTTATTTGAGTTTAACTATTCACAATTTCTCCCATATAAAAATTAGCCCCCCGATCAACCTAGATCATATTAAAATTGATTTTCAGATTAGTTGAATAACAACTAATTGTTGTTATTAAATTGATTTTAATTAATTAATTACTTAATTACTTACTCATTAATTAATTAATTAATTACTAATTGTTGATTCTTTGGATGATACTGCGTTGAGTGGAGGTAAATTTTAATATTGAGATTGGCTGCTAGTGGCGTTGAATTTTCCAGGAGATGAAAATGATGATCGAAATGTTGTTGGAGATGTTGTATCCAATATAAGGAGAATTTGTTGTTTAGCACTATTTGATATCCTGATTCACTAAATGTTGCATTGTCCGGCATTTTTCAATATTATCTTCAACAGTTATCGAATCACTTAATTTATTATCTTTTTCTAAAGTATCTTAAATAATGGCAGAATCTATGTAATGAGAATTGTGTAAAAGAATCTGATGAAATGGTTGAAGTTAAAGATATTGGAGAACGCGAATATTTGACATCATCAATGGTTTTGTTTTCTCATTATAATTAATTAATGATTTGATTTCCATAAATTTATTTTATTACATTTTGACTTAACATGTTAACAGTAAAACATTTATTATAATATTTAAAATTTGGAATTGTGAAAAATAAGATTTAAAACAAATTTATTACACAAACATTTTTTTACATTACGAAAATCAAGAATTTTATCAAAACTGTTTGGAAAGAAAACAAAATCCGAATAATAAAAATATTTTTTTTTTGTTTTTTTCATAAATATTAAGGAAATCATCGCCTGCTAATTTTTTAAAATTTTTAATTATAATGTTCGCCACAATTCTACCACATTGAGAATGTGTACGTAAAATAATGGATATCATTAACTTACCATACTTAATGAAATAGTAGCGTCTTGAGAATTAATCGAAATAAATATATATATTATGTTGATTTCACACAATAATTTCTTTTTTATTTCAAACAACAATAAAAATTACATTTTATCTTTAGCAGTGACAACATACACATATTTTTTTGGTTATATTTTCAAAATCGAATTGAAATTTTTATATCGAATATCAACCACAAAGAAAGTAAATTATTTTCAAAAAGTAATCGTGAGCTTTAATAACAATTTTTTTTGATCTTATATCAAACGCGTACTGCGTAACAATTTCTATTATTGTTAATATTCAACACGGACTGACCGAATTATTATTTTTCTTTTAATATTCAACGCGTACTGATTTTAATTAATTAATTTTTGATTTTATATCAAACACTAACTAAAAATCTATGTTTCTGTAACTTAATATTTATATTATTTGATCGTTAGAATAAACGAAGTAAAAGGAGATGGTTATTTGAAACATTCGTCGTTTTCCATATTGCTATTTCAATTACGTTTACCCAAAAAAATTATATATAATCGTAGGGTGTACCAGCGGTCATACAATCACCTTCTTATTGGTTTTTTTAACATCCGAAGCATATATAAAAATCATAAGTGTAGTGGATTAATTGAAATAAACAGATTATGTTTATATTCCAAACTTGTCAGGATGTAGCGAATAAAACATACACGGCACATATATATATATATATAACTTTATTTAAATATAAAATATTAAACTTTATAAAACACGTCTTATTACTTCGGCGGATATGACAGCAGAGACAAACTGTGTTGCCTGTTACTTTATTATTTCTACCCAATATACCGTATCGGTATATTCATGTTTACCCTATTAACAGTTTTTTATTCTTTATTAAATCATTTCAATATTTAAGCTTACAGCTCGGCCTACCTGACCATCTAGCGACTCGATAGATAAGTTCAAAACTTAGAATTATACAATATCAATAACATTATAAAATTGAATTTAAATCAATTTAAATTTTACGTTATACAAACCAAAATATTAATTATTACCTCAATATTTTGTCGTTAATATTTCTGTTCTCTTTTACTATATTAGTTTACTATTTAATACTTAATACAAATACAAAGGAAAATTATTATTTAAATTTTTTTTTTTTTTTTTCATAAACAGATTCATTCTTAAAATTCTTCTTCTAAATACTCAATATCTTCATATGTTTCGTATTCAGAATCTTCTAAATATTCAATATCTTCATATTCGAAATTATTAGTCTCGTCCAAATTAAACTCTATTTCATTCTCTCCTATACAATTTTCCTTTTCTTCTACGTATTTTTTCATATTACGGCAATCAAATATCCCTTCAAATTTATTTCTTCCGACTTGATATCCTTCTATATCCCTAACTACGTACCTATCTAAATCTAAAACTTTAGTAACTACATACGGTCCTTTAAACTTCTCTCCTAATTTTCCACCATGAAAATTTTTTATCATTACTAATTCTCCTTCTTTGTAACTAACTTTCTTTTTACATTTTTCATCATACTTCATCTTATTATAATTTTGTAATTTCTTTATATTCTCACTAGCTCTGTTTCTAGCTACTTCTAATTCGTATGACTTCTCATTATTATTCAATTCCTCCATAAAAAGCAATATACTCGGCTCAATTACGTTTTTCTGAACAACGCCAAATAACAACTTCGCTGGAACATCTCCCACCGATCTATTCAACGTATTATTTAAAAGATATTCGGCTTCACACAAAACGTTATCCCAATCCATTTTCTTTTCGTCCGATAATTTAGCTAGTAATGGTATCAACGTTCTATTGTAACGTTCGATTTGTCCATTTGCCTGTGGACATGCTGTAGCAATTAAGTTATGCGTAATTCCATAATCTTTAACAAATGATTTAAATGAATTTGAGGTGAAAGCTGCACCTCTATCAGTTACAATTTTAACCGGCACCGAATAATTTAAAAAATATGATTTTAATTTACTTAACACTTCTCGAGTATTTGTGGTTTTCGTCGCGTACAATTTAATAAATTTGGTAAAACCATCGATAATTCCCAGTATAAAATAATTTTTACCCCTTGTGAAATCTAGAGGTCCTACGTGATCTAAATGGAGAACTCTAAATGGCTTATCTCCCTTTTCTATAATTCTTAACAATTCATTATCTTTTTTAAACTTAGGGTTATAAACAATACACTGGATACAATTTTTAATATGTTTCCCTACTTTTTCTCTCATTTTCGGAAAATAAAAATTTCTTTTAATTAACTCGGCTACCTTATCCACACCAAAATGCCCAAAATCATTATGAAATTTATATAAAACTGACTCAATCATATTGTCCGGAATATATAATAACAATTTATCACCTTCCGTCTTATATAAAATATTATCACGAATTTCGTAACCCTTTATATTGTCTTCTTCAATTTTACTCCTTGTTAATTTTAATTTCTCATCTCTAATCTGATTAACATAAATACATTTTAAAAAATTACTTTGCTCATTGTCCGAATCAACAACATAGATATTAACTCTCGACAATGCGTCTACATGCTTCATACGGTCACTACTTCGGTGTTCTATTGTATAACTAAACTCATCAATAAACATAGCCCATCTGGCAATTTTGGAATTCAAGTCTTTTTTTTCTAAAGTATACCGTAAAGCATTGCAATCGGTAACTAAAACAAAATCCATTCCGAATAAATACGGCCTAAATCTTTGCAACGAATAAACTATCGCTAACGTTTCTAACTGAAAAGAATGTAACTTACTTTCGGCTTCTGTACTCTTACGGCTATAGTACATAACAGGATGAAATTTACCATCCTTTTGCTTTTGTAGCAAGATGCCACCAAAACCTGATGAAGATGCATCAGTATGCAGCTGCGTCTCGGCTGTTGAGGAATAAATGCTTAAAATCGGTTCGGAAATTAAACAATTCTTTAATTGTTCAAAAGCTTCTAAATGTTTTTCATTAAAAATAAATTCTTTATCCTTCTTTAAAATGTCATACAACGGCGCTGCAATTGTATTAAAATTTAATACGAATTTACGGAAATAGCTGATTAAACCTATAAATCTTTGAAGACTTTTTTGATCGTTCGGCACAGGATAAAACTTAATAGCTTCCATATGTCTCTTAGTAAGTGTTATCTGATTTAAAGATAAACTATATCCTAAATACTCTATACTCGTTTTTAAAAACTGACATTTTTGTAAATTTAACTTAATGTGATTATCTGACATAACCAAAAATAATTTTTTCATTATTTTCAAATGTTCTTCTATCGTTTTACTACTGATTAAAATGTCATCTATAAATATTATGACTGATGAATCTTTGATAAAATCTTTAAAAACCCGATAAATATACCTTACAAATGCTGGCGGTGAATTGGTAAAACCAAACGGTAGTTTATTAAATTCATATAAACCGTCTTCTGTAACAAAGGCAGTATATTTTTTTGATGATTCGGCTATATCTACATGGTAAAACCCGTTTCTTAAGTCTAAAGTCGTAAAATATTTTTTGTCATATAATTTTGACAACTGATCTTCTATGACTGGAAGAGGAAAATGATCTCGCTCAACCAATTGATTTAACGGCTTGTAATTAACACACATACGTAACGAGTTATTTTTTTTTTTTGTCAATACTACGCGGCTCGAATAGCACGATTCGCTTTCCCTAATAACTCCCTTACTTAATAAATCCTGAACAATTTTATTCAATTCGTCTCTTTCGTACACACTCAATCTTCTCGGTCTCGCACTGTACATCTGATCCTTTTTCAATTTAATTTCAACTTCTAAAGTCACTTTCGGTTTATCCGGTTGTATTTTATTTTTATAATTATCGTTATATATTTGAATAACTTGGTCACTCATTTCGACTGTTTCTCTAGAATCTCCGATATCTAATTTGTCGGCATCATTTTCAAATTCACTATATTCACAAACTTCTTGCATTAAATTGGCATCATAAACTGTATTTTTCTCTACGCAACTTATGTTTCTATCTTCAAAAACTAATTTATTATTATACGGTGAAAACGATTCTACATTAACGTCTAAACTCAACTCCCTACTGTTTTCACCTCTGTTTCCTGAAACTATTTTCACTGTCGTTAACCCATTTTCCTTCAAAAAATCTATACCTAATATGATATCAGGAACCATTGTATTCGGAGGAACAACAAGAATTGAACCTGGATAAGACTTTTTATCGATTATAATATTAGCTGTAAATGTTCCAATAATATTTAAAAATGAATTATTTATACCATGAGCTTTAAATTTATAATTATTCAATGAAATATCTCTTAAATTTAATTTGTTACATTTAATAAAACTCACCCTGCTTCCCACATCTATTAATGCATTTAATTTTAAATTTTGTTTTCCCACAGATAAATGAATTATTTTCATTCCATCGGCATCTACTTCAATTATGGCAGGATCATCCGTCTCACTCTCATTATCACTTTGGTTGACATAATACGATCGATGAAATTTCTTATTATTTTTTGCAAAACAATTATCTTCGGTATGTCCGGCTTTTCCACAGAATTTACATCTTGGTTTGATTGGTGGTTGTTTGCAGTCAATGGATTTGTGATCCATTCCATCACAATTAAAACACTTTATTCTATCTTTACACTGAAAACCTCGATGTCCATATTGGTTGCAATTTACACATTTAACTTGATTTGGTTGTGATTGAGGTTTATATTCTCGGCTAGAATTCGGTTGTATATTATTTTTTATTGTCGTAATTTTAATCTGCTGATTACTTTCAATCCAATTGAGGTTATCAATTATTGCTTGTACACTATTGAAAGGTGTATTTGCAATGTTTTCGTATATTTTTTCATTTGACAATCCTCGGATCACGTATCGTATAATCGCTTTTTCACTTAAATCTCCTATACTTCCGGCTGCAAAAACTCTCATTGCGTAGTGCTCGTAGGATTCTTCATGATTTTTTTTCATTTTACTCATCTCAAAATGAAGTTCGGTTTCATCAATGCACTTTGTAAACTTAGCTACTATTTTTCTTTTAAACTGATTCCAATTTGTAATACTTTCATCTACGGCAGAGTACCATAACTTCGGAATATCCTTTAACCGCTGCACGGCATATAACAACATGGCTGTGTCACTCCATTTATATATATCTTGATAATGCTCGATTTTTGCAATCCATTTTTCGACTCGGATTGTTTTATTATCAAATTCCGGTATTAATAACTTTACCTCTTCTGGATGTAAACGATTCTGCTCCATTCTTACAGGAATTTCAAATTTATCGTCGTCATTATTCCTTTTCGGCGGCATGTTGAATCTTTTATCGGCAATTTAACCCAAAAATAATGGTGAATATTCAATATATCGGCTGTATTGAATACGTTTTCGGCACAAATAAATTATTATTTATCTCTAACAACACGATGACGATGGATTTCTACGGCACAGATTTCCAAAGCACGTTATTAATAATTCGGCATATATATTCCCAAAGATAATGGTGAATATTCAATATATCGGCGGTAATGAATATTCTTTCGGCACAAATAAATTATTATTTATTTTTAACAACACGATGGCGATGGATTTCTACGGCACAGATTTCCAAAGCACGTTATTAATAATTCGGCATATATATTACGGATACATACATATATTTATCTAATCCAATTTAATCATATCCCACTTCTGAAATTTTGTAGTGGATTAATTGAAATAAACAGATTATGTTTATATTCCAAACTTGTCAGGATGTAGCGAATAAAACATACACGGCACATATATATATATATATAACTTTATTTAAATATAAAATATTAAACTTTATAAAACACGTCTTATTACTTCGGCGGATATGACAGCAGAGACAAACTGTGTTGCCTGTTACTTTATTATTTCTACCCAATATACCGTATCGGTATATTCATGTTTACCCTATTAACAGTTTTTTATTCTTTATTAAATCATTTCAATATTTAAGCTTACATAAGCTCCCTACGAAAAAACTGGTTATTGAAATATTGCATTTTCTTTCTATATTTAGGGTATTTTGCTTCATTATAACGAAAACGAAGGAAGGGGTATCCAAAGTCCAAACATAACAATATTTTTTGTTTTGTTTCATTTCATTCTTAGTAAAACAGGGGAAACAGACGAAATTGAAAATCGTTAATAAATTACGATGCAAATATAGAACAATAATATAGAAATGCAAATATAGAAATATAACCTTGAAGCATCAGATGGAAAAAAAGAACATATCAGGTCGTATCAATAATTATTAACAGAAATGTGTAATGTAAAAAATGCAATTAAGATGGTATCATAAATGAGAGATTGAAAAGCGTAGGTTGTTTAGGAAATTAGTCTCTACTGCTAGTTTTTTAGCTACAAACAACAAATTTTCCTTACCGACACCTTCACTTAGAACTCAATTGTTTTGATAGGATGCTCGATGCCTCTAAACGATACCTGTTAACAAATTGTGATCATAACACTAGTACTCTTAGAGTTTCTGAAGCTGGTATTGAAATATATTTGAAATATCCGAGGACAAGGAAGGGATTCCTTTCGCTTCTTTACTACTACATTATTCCTTTTTTTAATGTTATCTCAAGAATTAAATTTATTTATGTAAATAATAATTACAGCAACAACTTTTTTATTTAAATTTTAGTTACATCAATAGTTCAAAAATATTACAATCCCTATTTAAAAAACATTATAAGCCATATTTTTTAAGATATTAATACAAACATCTTTCAATTTTCGTATCTTCTACTGATTTTTTAATATAAAATCCAGACTTTTTAATATAAAAATCAATTTAAGGTTATGTTTATCATAAGATATAAACAAGTTTTACCCACCCCAACTTCCATTAATTAACATAAAAATAAAAACACAATAAAAACGATAATGGTAATAATGCCAATATGACCATCCTTAATGTTTTTTGGTATATTAAAAAGTTTTGTATAGATTGTGACTAGAAATTGATTTATTTGGTCAACCAGTTATGATATCATTTTTATTAGACTGGCAACCCTAATAGATGACCATAATGAGTCATAAAGCCATGAAAATTATTTTATAATAGTATATCTATTCCATTTTTAACTGTTTAACAAATTGAAAGGATAATATAAGAAGTCATTACTCTATGTAATAAATATTTTGTTATTTTTTCCTGTTACCATTTTATTCCCTTTTTGAACATTTTGTATAAAAACTAACTAAATTCCCTACTTACAAAACTTTTATTTTAAATTAACGAATGGAACAAATAAATTAACCACCATCCTATCAATCACGGTAGCCCTGTCAGTAAAATATGATGGATTAATAAAAATCTGTTTTCTAATTTAGTTTATGAATACGTTAAAGTGAAACAAGGCAGTAATTTACAATTCATCAAACGTTGTGGGTTTCTCAAGCATGTGAAACGGGTAGTAAATTCGTAAGTGCAGAATTCATAATGATTGATGACTAATGATTCTATTTTTATTATTTACAAAAATTTAATATTTTTAAAGCATTAACGTTGTTAATGGATACCATTAGTTCAGTTGCAAACATAAATGAGTAGATTTATTCAAATATACTTTATAGGTATAGGATAACAAAATGTCAATATTATTATCCTCTTATAGGGTAAAAGTGTGATCTACTTTAATATTACCAATATTTTTAAATTTAAGGGGCCCAGTTCTAATTACAGAAACAAAGAAAAAAATGTAAATAAAAATTATCTTAACTAAAAATAATTATATTAAATGACGTATAATTTATATGTCATATCCGAAACTAACGATTCTATATGAATTTAACTATACTGATAGCATTCTATTGTACAAAATAGTCTTGACGAAACTATATTAATCTTGAACTACATTAAGGACTTCAAAACAGAGTTTACAAGAGAATTTTACATATAAAATTTCGTCCTAGATGCTTGATTAATCTACTCCAAATTTTTTTGTTTTTTTTTTATCAAAATATTTAAAAATATTGCGATGCTGATGCATAGGCTAACTTCACCACAACTCTGTAAGCATAATGTTCTGGATGTATAGTGAGCTAAAATCCACCAAATACTTTAAGTAATGGCTTGCGAATGTTATAGATTTTGCGTAAATCTAATTATAAAAACATTCAGGAAAGAATGTAGTATTCCACAGCTGTTGGACGAGAAAACATAAAAAAATATTTGTAGCTTAAGTGACAAACCGACAGTTTGAATGCAGGACTGTTACAAATCATACTTTTAGCATATATACCAAGTTTAATCTAAAACAATTATCAAGGAACTGATGTGCTTGAAATTTCAAATAAACAGGCGCTCGGGAGGCCTTTCACTTATCCCAATATCGTCCAAAAACTAATCAGTTCTTTGTCATTAAAATTTTCATCTTTTATGACAGTATCGTCAAAATTGGTTTATGAACGAAGTTTGTATGCTGCCAACAAACTTTAAAAACAAAGTGAAAAAAGTGAGCAGTTGCATGGTGAATCCCCCGCCACTTTGCTCGATGTATCCCAAAACGTGATCATTATCTTCTTACACTAATTCAAATCTCTTTCCTAAGTTTCATCATAATCACTTCATTATTGAAGGCGGTAGTGTGCATAAAGATACTTAAAAATGCAAAAAATAGCAAAAAAAAAATGTTTGGCGGTATGAACAACCGGAAGTTGGGATGCAGAAATGTTGTGAACCGTACTAAATGCTTATATGTACCAAGTTTCATCCAATTCGATTATCAGGTACAGCTGTAATTGAGCTTTTAAAAAAACATGTGCTCGGGAGACCCTCCACCACTTTGTTCAATATCCCTCAAAAACTAATCAGCTCCTTTCCATACATATTTGCATCTTTTTCGGAAGTGTCATTCAAATTCATTCACGAATGAATGTTGTACGCTCCCAAAAAACGTTGAAAACATAGTGAAAAAACCACCTGTTGTATGGTGGAGTCCCAACCCTCCTTTTAATGTACACCAAAAGCAAATGAAATTTTTCTCATATTACTTGAAAGCTTTCACCAACGTTTCATGAAAAACGTTCGGTAATTGTAGACTTCAGAATTGATAAACATCTGAAAAAAAATGTTTTAACCAGAAGTAACAAACTGGAAGTTGGTATGCAGAAATATTGCAAACAGTACAAAAACCTCAGATACCAAGTTTCAATAAGATCGAAAGCCGGGATTAGAAGTTATAGAAGATTTAAACTTAAAGGTGTTCGGGTGACCCCTGCCATTTTGTCCATTTTTGAAATGAATCCAGAGCTTTCATTTTCAAGTGAACTTGGATCATTTGCCAAAGTTTTATCAAAATCCTATGCAGGAATGTCACGAAACCACCCACCCACCCAACCATTGCCACATCATGTCATAAAACATCAGAGTTCCACTACTAAACTTCGTGTTGTTTGTAACGCTTCTTCTTAAACGCCTTCTATCACCTCAATGAACTATTGCCTGATAGTATGGTCTCAACATTCAATTGAATTTGGCATCAACACTTCTT
This sequence comes from Diogma glabrata, assembly GCA_963693315.1. Lineage (NCBI taxonomy): Eukaryota > Metazoa > Arthropoda > Insecta > Diptera > Cylindrotomidae > Diogma > Diogma glabrata. Next base: position 390,791,146 of record OY856186.1, read on the forward strand.
AGGTTTCGGAAACACATCGTGGCATTATGCGGTGACATCACTAAGATGTATCAGTAGATTTTAGTTAACGAACATGATAAACATCCTCAAACAATTTTATGGTGTAATAACCCTTCGGAAGGATTGCGAACGTTCACGTTGAAAATGGAGATGTCCAATAGCATATGGACTATTTTTGGCCATTCGCACCCGCAAACAGTTTTTGGGTGACGAGTGCACTAATTTTCCTAACGCTGCTAGTGTGCCAAAATACGATGTTTATGTTGATATATTGACTGGCGCATCCATGGTCAAAGAAACAATGAAAATAACCTTTGACTCAGCAATTTGGAGGCAAATTGCTTGACAAAAATTGATGAATTAACCTCAAAGTGGGACTGTCGTTACGTACCACCGTCTGATAGACCAGCCAATATTCTATCCCAGAGAGTGTAATGATCCTTAAGTTCTCGTCCTCATCCTGGCCGATTATGATTGAATTGCAATCTTGTAGAGATACTACTACGTCTACTCACTAACCTATCTAAATTAAAACCTATATAAATATGTCATAAAGGAATTCCCATGACGAAATTTCTTTTATCAAAACAAAACAATAATAAATAAGTAGACAATATTTTATATGTTTACATTTATAAGCAAGCGAAGTTTTATGAACTATATATTATTCAAAGTATGTCATCATATATTATGTTTCAAAACATTGGAATTAATTTTAAATAATTTTAAATTAAAAAGGTAAATACTTTTGATGATTCGCATTTTATTGCGGGGAAAATAATAAATGACTAAACTGAAATATATTATATGTGCATTTTGTTATAATTGCATTTTTTTACATAATTAATTTAAAATAAAATAAATTGATTGATTTAAGTGGGGATTATGTAAATTGAAATTTAAATCAAAAAGTTGTATAAAAGAAATGATTTGAACAATAAACAAGCAGAATCAGTTTGAATTTAAATCGTGTTTTTTTACTTTCTCTGATCCTCCTGACGACCTCAGTTGACGCATTTCAAACGGGTCTAACGGTTTCTTCCTTGGTGCAAAGTTGTTTCGGCAAAGTGTATCATTGAAAAGCCGGACTGTTCTGGACTTACGGACTTATAAACGGGCAGTGTTACAATATCTCTTGTGGTATATTTTACCACCAACAAAAGTTAAAGTCAATATAATAAAATACGCAGTCAGATCGGAATAGTGTACAAATGTCGTTCACTCACGATATCAAGAACGATCTTATGGTATACGCTCAGCACAATCTGCTCATAAGTGTGATCATCCGAATTCAATCTTTCTCCAACACTCCATGAAAACTGACTTCATTTTCCGTCGATTTAGTTCTTTCAACCGTTTTTATAGAGTAAAGCAAAGTCAAAGGCACACCGCATGCTTTCAACTTCGCTTTATTTATAAACTGGAGAAATCAATAACGCAACCCCAGTTTTAATATGAAGCGTCCAGCAACGGCATTTTTCAAAGGATTTACAAGCTCTTCATGCAGGTCGGTTGATTGGTAATAGTAGCCTTCGAGCGTTAACACCATTCCTTGACGAACTTTATAAGAGTTGGTGGTAGACTTACGCAGGCGGATATTACAATATATATTCATAAACATCCAGTTCTATTGCTTGGTAAATATCTTCTCACCATTAATCCAAAGTATCCCTCAGTCAAAAATAAACCATCGTGTAAACCATTACCTTAAGGAATATCCAAACAAATATAAATATAAACTTAAAAGCCTATCTTCTTGCAAAAAACAGTAATTTTCAGAACAATATTCAGAAGTAAGTAAATGATTTAACAAAAATAACAATCTTTTATCAACGGTGTTATTACAACAAAACTTCTTTTATTCATACTTACATAAAAATTAAAATTAAATCGCAATATAAATATATAAATCTTTTGAAAACAAAAGGTATAACCGACCCTCGGTAAAATAAAAATTCTATTAAAATTTTCACAGATTATTATTTTCTACATAATAACGGACCATCATCTCTGTTCTGTGCACAAAATCTCTAAATCCGGATAAAACAAAATAAATAAGAGCAAGTTAATGCTCTTTTATTTGTAATATTTATGATCATATTTTGCATAAAAATGAAATTGTTTTTCTGATGCTTTTCTTTTAATGGATTTATATTATTATTATTACATATTTTGAATTTTATGCTATTCTGGGGACGATAATGACACAGACTGTGTACTAAAGAAAAAAATGTAAAAATAATATTTTTGAATAATTTATTACCGTGAATTATTATTAAAAATAAACTTCTGTTTTATATAATTGTTTTTAAGTTGGTACATAGGTTTGGAAGATACGGTTAGCTAGATACGGGAGCTATTGTTTCAGTTTAGTAAGAAAATTAACTATTCTGCTTAGTTTAATTTATTACACTCAATTTTTTCAATTCTACATATTTGGTAAATATTTTACAGTTTAAAAAATATTTTCCATCATAAACATTTTTTGCTATTTAGATAATTGTTTAATCTAGTTCGATCTTAAAAACAACAATTTACAGGAAAGCAATTGTTATAAGGAGAGTATAATGGGTGAGTATAAAAGACACTTTATATGTCACTTTCAAAACGAGGACACAACGCAAGTTCTTTCAAAGGAAGTTCATTCGGAGCCCGAAATAATTGATTGAAATATATCTTCTCCCAATAATCCAAAATATATTCGGATAGAAACACAAAATATATTCACTTTTTTAACAGTAGTTTTATTTTAAAATCACGCTGGGGTCACCAATTTGTTAAAATCGATTGTTGGAATTTAAAGTTAAATTTCATATAACAGCACATGGCATTTTCCGTATATCATTATCATATTAATTTATAATTTAATATAACTTTAAAAACACATATGCTCACGACCACAGTGATTCCAAAGGAGGCCTTGAATGCTTACCTTGGTTTTTATTTAGAAAATTGCCACCAACAAACTTATTTTTCAACAGTATCAAATCCGCACGTGATGTTTTATTATTATTTTTAAAACCATAATCATTAGTTGAAGTATAACAAATTTTATTAGGCTTCGTACATTAAAAAGATGTTTCATATATTTACATAGACTCCTTCCAAATTTCATAAACTTAACCATAAAATTATTAACATCTTACAGTTATTTTATTGTTTCAAAAGAAGTCAGTAAAAATTTTTTTATTATTTGTTTCTTTCATTTAAATTAAATTTTGAAACAAAAGAAAATAAAATTTTCCTTATTAGAGTGGAAAAAAATAGAAATACAAAAAATTCGAAATTTAAGTATTTTAATTACCACAAAATTCTTTCATTCAAGTTGTTTGATGTTTTGTTTTTGTTTTTTTTGGGGATCATTAATTTGATTTTGATTTTTTTTATAATTTTGTATGTAATGGTGGAGCCGTAATCTAACTTTTATGAAAAGATTAAAGAACAAAATTAATTTCCATTTTCACTGAGTGAACTAGTTGAAAAATTGAGTTAAGGTAGAGTAATTTTATATTAAGGTAAAGTAAAAGTTTGATTATATATGATGCATTCATTAGGTATCATTTCAAGCACCCCATCATTTTGAATGGTGAACTAAGTGAGCAATTGCCAAAGCAAAAGTATAAATGTCGATAGGAAGTTTTCACGGTATACAGCTTAAAATTAGTACTAGATGTCGCCATATGTGCAAAATAAAAATATTTAATTATGGTCGTGGTAAGTGATTGCAGAAAATGTTGTGCCACATAATTTTTTCTTTCATTTTATCTATATGGATAGATTGATATGGTTGCATTAGAATAAAGCAAAATGGCGAAAAGCTGTCTTTGGAAATTTTTTAGCTCGCTTGAAAATAACTACAACATTTTATAACTAATTTATAAAAATTGGTAGAATATGTTTGAATGCTTTCAAATAAGTTGAATATTCACTACTAACATTGATTTGATTCTCGATTAATGTTATTGTTAGAAAAACTGCAGACTCCTTAGATGTTCTTTGCAAGAAGTATAAATCCAAGTCAATATTAGTAGTAAAAATAAAAAATATTCGAACATTTTCTATTAACCTTAATTTTTTATCAAACTCGTTTTATTTTGTATTTTTACTTTTAAACGGTGTTGTAGGATCAGTTATAATACTATCGTAACTTGAATTATCATTAAGAAGATTATTCATAATCTTCTTTGCACATCGCAATCCGCAACTGTTCCATTTCTTTAATCTGCATTTAATCTACATTTAAGATAGATACAGATTATTTCTAATAAATTTACAACTATTTTTTATTAGCTAGATTGATCTTAATCTTATATTTACGAAACTTTATCGATTTTCTTAGATGACTATTAATTGTGAAATTTATTTCTCCTCTAAATTTTTAGTTTTATTCATTTTTAATTTTTATTAATGAATATTCAACATCCGTCAAAATGTATTGAATTAAATATCTTTATTATTAACTGGTGCAGAAAAGTTTGGATAAAACCTTCAAATCCTTTTAATATTATCATCATATATTAGCAAAATTTTGTATAATAACTACTACTCGTGTTCCCTTTAGATATAAACTAGGAATCGCCCCGTGCTGCAGCTCGGCTTTTGGAAATAGTAATTGTAAATAGAACTCCAACAAAATAAATACAACAAATTATTTCAGAGTTTGATTTATTATTATTTTGATTTGTGTAACAAAGGCTTAAGCCTCCAGGAAAATAGACTTTTTATATGCAAAAATTATGCTAAATCAATTTTTTTGTCCAACCGGACAAACAATTGTTCTTTTTGTTCGGGTAGATTTTACAAAAAATATGTCATTTGTGTATTGCATTTAGTTGTCATGGTAGCAGTCCCAAAAACTATCATTTTTGGTCCTAGGACAAAAAATAAGCAAATCTATATTTCTATGCAAAACAAAAATCAAAGTTTGAATAAGAAATTTATTATTATATGACAAAAAATTGAAATGGTTGCTTGGATTTAGTTTGAGATGTAATTAGTATATTATATATCTAGAGTTGTAAATAGTATTTTACATGCAAGGGAACGAGACGCGTAGCGTCGAGTGCAGTATCTTCATGAGCATGGAAAATGCTTTCCATCTCGAGATTTGTTATATACTTTTAATACGACTTTGTTTTAACGCCCAAACGCATATAATTACTTGAAAAAATGAACTACTAACCCTGGGTTCCAATTAGCTACTAAATTGTAGTAAACTGCTAAATCAAAATTTAACTTCACAAAATTACCAAATTTTAATTTAAAATACTGAATAATGATTTAATGAATGATTTAATGAATTACTATTTTCTCGAAGATTTTTTTGCCTTACTAACGCCAACAAAGAAACGTAAGATAATTAAAAAGTAGGGTTTGCGTCGAATCAGACGGGGGAAATTATACTTCTTTGGCTACGCCGCCATCTGAAAGATGGTTTATGAACCACATTTAACATTCAACTCGAAAATAAAAAATATTAAAACTATCAATTAAGATAAAAAACTATCCTATCGAATATATATTAGGCGCAATTAAGCATAATATATCGTCACTGTTATGCCAGAGTCACAAATGTGCAAAATTGTAGTTTTGAGATAAAGTTTGCAAACGCTACTAAAATTCATTTTTTTTGTTGTTTTTTATTATTCCAGCAAATTTTTCATTCAAAATGTATACTGTGTAATATCTGCTGCGTCCCCACTCTTTGAAAATTATAATTCGGCTTTAAACACACTTTCATGCCTCTGGCAAAGAAACGAATAATCAAAAGTGCACATTCGCGAAAACACCCCCCTTAAAAATCAATGACCTTAACAACAAATTATAAGGTAAAATAATGTTATACAACATTTTAAAAAGTTATTTTAATTTTAATAGTAACCCGAGCAGAAATTAGGGAAAACCTGAATACAGTCAGGGCGTGATCAGGGCCTGGTCAGTCCTACAAGGGCAATCCCTTTTAGGGCATTTTGATGTGGGCTTGATTTAGAATACCTTTTTAGGGTTAACCTTATTTGAATATGTCCGGCCCTTATCAGATTTTTCGTATTTGACCCCTAGCTGAAATTTCAATTGGTTAAAATTCACTAGAGTATTATCCATTTTAGAAATATATAGGTAAAATCGTTTCATGTATGTTTTAGTTATCGCTTCTCGGCTGAAAGACTATAATAATAATGATTAAAGTGGTATGTATGTTTTAATTTTTTCCTTTGTAATTTTTTTATTTTAATTTAATTAATTTATGTATATAGTATATAAATATATATATCAGGGTCTGGTCCAGATATCCCAATAAGGACCTGATCCGATTATCCCAATCAAGATCTAATCCGGTAAGCCCAATCAGGACCTGATAAGGCAAAAGCGTTACACTCATGATCAGGGCCCAATCAGGCCGCCCTACCAATGCCTGATCCGGATTAGGGCAAACCTGCACCCAAATTCTGTAACTGTGAAGCGGTGAAGTGTTAAAAATTTCTTCGTTACCTTACATTAAAAAATTTATCACTTCACCACTTCACAGTTACAGAATTTGGCTGCTGATCAGGACCTCACTTGAGCCCTGAAACATTTCTGCTCGGGAAGTAATAACTTAATAATCACAAAAAATTATCCACAAATAGTAAATTATAAAAATGGCGTCAAGCTTGTTATTGTTTTTATACGTGTGTGTTTGTATTAGCTTTTGCTGGAAGACGAGTTTATCAAAAAATCACAATTTCATAAAATTGATTTATATCAGAAAAAACATCAAAAAAATTTTGTCTTAAAGAACGCGCTCAATTGATTTCCATCAATTTTTTTTTATGTGCATCACTTTTTTTTGGCTGAAAGAACTCCACATTAATCTATCAGTAGCATTATCAATAGACTGATAAGCCGCTATCCGTAAACGTTCTATCGGTCGCTCAGACAACTATTTCACGAATGATTAAAACACAATCCTCAAGAGCGAGCCAAAGACACGAATGTGGTACATTAGTGTCTCTGGCATTTTATAAAAAATTATATTTACACTTTGGTGGTTTTAGAAGTTCATGTTTGACCATGAAGCACTTTTCCTATCACATTGATGTTTCTGGCACTGAATTCCACTACAAAAATAAGCCATATATCATATTAGTGAAAAACTTGAAATTTTGCACATTCGTGACTCTGGCATAACAGTGACGATATAAAATATTATTCTTAAGTCGCTAAAAAAAGAAACATAAAAATTGCCAAAATTTTCCGTACAAAGTTGTATGAAAAATTTAACTTATTTGCGTATTTGTTTTACGGACTGAAGAAAATAGTATGCTTAATATATAGTCAGTAATAGTTCATAAAGAAATTTAAATTATTTAATTGTAGTAAAATGAGAAATTTCATAGATAATTTGTAAAATTATTCAAGTTGTGTTTTATATGAAATCCCATATAATTTTTTTTGGAATTTATTCTCCCCTCTTTTGCAGTGCCATTGCGGCAAACACCGGATCAAAATAATCGCTCAATAACATATTTGATAGTTTATATGGGCTCTACACGGATATTAAAAAGTCGATAAAGCCGGTTTGACAGTAAACTAATTAATTTACGCCGCCATCTGAAAGTTTGCTTATGAACCATCCATATCTAACATTTAATTCGCAATTAGGAATTTTAAGGCTTTTAATCGAGATAAAAACTATCCTATCTCTCAAGTTGGGCCATTATACACACACTCTACAAAATTTTTGCGGATAATCGTCGATTTTTCTTAGTTTTCTTAGTCAAAAACAATTTGAGCCTTATGCTCTACGATAATAAAGACGAAATTTCTAAATTAATTATAAAGAAAGCGTGACGGGGTTTCTTGACCAACACACCATCAAAATGTGTACAACGAGCGTAAAAAAGTATAACTTCAAAAATTTAAAAAACTAAATTTTTATAGAACTAAGAATTGTTTGATTTTGAAGAAATAACTATTGTGTTTTATATACTAAATGTATAATAAAATAACTAAGGGCCATATCGACAGACGCAACTACAACTTTTAGTTGTAGTCACAGTTTATTCGAAATTGATGTTCAAAACTGGTATTTTTAAACCACATTAAAACTACGAATTTAGTTGAGATTTTGATGGTATTTTTAAACGTAATTTAAAACTATAATTTTTCGAACACAGCAATAATTAGAAATCAGTAATTATGTATTAAAATTTATTGCAATATTAATAATGCCATTGACATATGAGTTAGCGTGAGATATCACATACCACTGGCAATGGCAGGAGATGTCATTAGCCAAGATGATATCTTAGGGTGCTGGCGGACGAACTTTAATTAGTCAACGGCAGCACTTCCAGTCTTAGCTGGGCAGCGTTCCGTAGCGGTACCGCTCATTAGCTCTTCCGAGGAATCGAACCAACACGTAGTTATGTGTGGGCTTTGTGCCTCGATTAAGATGGTGGGCGGTGCGTCTGGGGTGCGCTGCATCAGCTGGATTATTGGCATTTAGTTTTGTTTTGTTTTCTGCAAATTTCTCACAATTTGTTTTTCACTTATTATTTTGTTATTATTTCTTCATCTTATCATGAAATATTGGCATATGTCATATTTTGTAGTATGATAGGATTTTTTACTTAGTTATGCATTTTAAAATAAAACACAAAAAAATAAAATAAACATTTTGATATATATATATGGCAGTACAACCGAAAAAAATAAGTCTGCAAGTGGTAAAGCAAATTTGCGCAATCCACCCGCCCATAAAGCGGCATGTCCACGGAATTTGCAGGGACAAAACATATATGAATCAATAAAAAATTTTAAAATACATGTTCAAAACATCTGCGGATTGAACGCTAACCATGACCACGTGCAACATCATCTTGAGCACGACAAACCGAACATTCTATTCCTTACAGAAACACAAGTTTCTGAAAATGTTCTCTTATAGAATCGCTTAATTCTAAATATAGGCTCGAATCAGCTTTCAAACTCCATCAGGGCGTATGCGCATTCATTCATGAGAGTCTTGCGTGCACGCGCTTTCCAAATTTTGAACTACACGGTGACGGCTTCAATACAATGGTTTTAAAGATTTGTCTTCCAGAAATGACTTTTTTTACAATAGCTTTATACCGGTCCCCCAACAAACGTAACCCAAACTTTTTTAATATACTGACAAAAATTATGGACGAGATTAGAGCAAAGTCCCCTAATTGTGAAGTTATCGTTACCGGTGACTTCAACGTCCACAACAAATCATGGTTGGAATTCTCCAAATCGACCGATGATGTTGACAATAGTGGAAAACTGGCAGAAATTTTTGCCGCGTCTCAGGGCCTATTCCAAATTGTTAAAAGCCCGACTTTCACTCCCCGTAATGGCGGTGATAATAGTTTTCTACTAGATCTCTATCTTACCACAATGCCAGATATTACGAGTGTCGATGTTGCGAAAGGTAGTATTGGAAATTCTGACCATTATTTAATCTCATCAGTTATCAAAACTGATTTACTTAAAACTACAGCTCCCACCCTTTCGACCGTCATTGTTTTTACACTGACAATGTAAATGTTTCTGCTCAAAACTTTACAGAAACCATCCAATTTGCTATCAATAAATTTGTCCCTTTCTCCATAGTAAAACCCAAACAAAAATACTTGTATTCGAAAGCTGCCAAAACGGCACTTAGAAACAAACGTAGATTATTTAATATTTGGATTCATAACAAAACTCCCACTAATCGATCCCAATATCTAAAGGCCAACAAAATATCTAATCAGATTATCTCAAACGAAAAGTCCGAAATTGACAGAGCGAAAGCCTCAAAACTTACGTCTATGTCTGTTTCTGACAAGAGTTTCTACAGTGCCATTAATTCTTTAAATTCTGGTACAAAATTTTCTATTCCCCCTATTATTGATGGTGATTTAATCGTCAATGATCCCGCAAGAAAAGCTAACTTGTTCGCTGAACGCTTTGCTCTGAACTCCACTGTTTTGGAAACTCCTAAAGAAATACCCCAAATCCAGTCTTCAGGAGTTAATATGAATGAACTTCACTTCAAACCCAAAATAGTCGCTAAACTTTTAAAGGGGTTAAACATCAACAAAGCATCAGGAATGGACAATATTCCACCCATTATTTTAAAAACCTTTTCCAAAGAACTTGCACCAACTTTAACTAAAATATTCTACCAATCCTACAAATCTGGTATATTTCCCTCGTGCTGGAAGTTGGCAAATGTCCAGCCCGTCCCCAAAAAGGGACCAAAATCCGATATCTCAAATTATAGGTCAATAGCTTTACTATCGGTCCTATTCAAAGTCTATGAGCATTATATTAATACACATATTTCAAAATTTCTGGAAGAAAATCATTTAATATCCGACAGCCAATACGGTTTTCGAAACAAAAGATCAACTACCGATCTATTAAACTATGTAGCGCATTGTTGGAACAGCATACTTGATAAAGGTGGTGAAACAAACGTTATCGCTTTAGACAACCCAACCCTATTTTTGATTTATATCAACGAATTGTTGAAAATCACCAGCAACCCAATAAATAGTTTTGCAGATGATAGTACTCTGCACAAGTCGTTCGAGCCCCTTCCTTCAAAAGGTAAAATGCACGAACGAATTAATACCTGCCCGGAGAGACGCTGCCATAAACGTGAACAAAGACCTGAATAAAGTCGCCGACTGGGGTGACCGAAACCTTGTCAATTTCAACTCCACCAAAACACAGCTGTTGATTGTTTCCAGATTAAAGACCGAGTTCCCCAAAGATATTTTATTTAGTATGTGTGATGAACCAATGGGTGAATGTAAAAACATTCGTTTATTGGGTGTCACAGTTTCAAATGACCTACTCTGGAACGATCATGTAATGGCGATGGCAAAAAGCTCGTCTAAAAAACTCGGCCTCCTAAATGGATGCAAAAAATTTTTCACTCCATACCAATTGCTCCATGTTTATAAGTCCTATATTCGTCCCTGTATGGAGTACTGCTGTCAAGTTTGGGGTGCTGCCTCTGTTTCCATCTTGGCCCTCTTGGGGCCAGTTGATCGAACTTTGACATCAAAACTTGATTCCCTACAACATCGTCGCACTGTTGCTGACCTCGTTGTTTTTTACAAATATCGTCATCAGCAGTGCTCAGATGAAATCAGCGGCATCATGCCTCAAACTTATTCTTACCCCCGTTCCACTCGGCAATCGGCTGCCGCAACCAGTGAAACGGTAAAGATCCCGCGCTGTCATACTGGCAGATCGCAGAGAGACTTCTTTGTCCGAACTGCGTACAAATGGAATAGTTTGCCAGAACACTTAGTCTCAGGTGGCTTCAACCCACAGATGTTTAAAAAAAGCGTTAATCTACACCTCAGAACGCCAGTTGTTGTGGAACCGAGGTCTAGACCTAGGTCTTAAAAGGTATTTATGTGTTGTTGTGACACATATTCTAAACCCTATTACACAACACATTTTATAAAAAAAAAAAAAATGTAACTGTAGTAAAAAAAACTTAAATGCAACACAAAACAATATTGATTTGCAAGATTAACAATTATTTAGAGTTTTTAATTATTTCGAATTTTTATAAAGAACACAATTGAAATACATATTTATGTTAATGTTTCAAAACATTTTATTATAAAATATTATTTGACGACGTATTGATTTAAAAAAATCTATCATCGAATTTTAACCGTCAATTGTAAGTGTAAATTTAATCACCGATATCCATGACTAAATCTGCAACTACAACTTTAATCTACATTTAAAACTGACGATTTAATGTGGTTTAAAAATACCAAAACTGACACTTTAGTTGAAGTTGCGATTTTAGTTGGGTTTGTCGATATGGCCCTTACTTTTAATAAAATAACTCCTAATAAATTAAACCCTAAGGCCGTTTATAGACGACAATTGCAGAACTGTGCATTGAAGGTGAAAACGGTTCGCACTATCACTGTCCATAAGCAACAAGGAACAGTATTAGGGTCATTCCAGTTGTGGTGAATTGTACTTAATTCAATATAATAAACAAAAGATAAAAGTTTAGAAAGGATCTAAAGAAATTTTAGGTTTAATCATTTGGAGACCAGCTTTAAATGGTTAATAAAAACTACGCAAAATGATGGCAATTGAGTAGCTTAAAAAAGGAATTCATGTTACAACATGTCTTTCTTCTAAGTTTTTTGGTATTAACAACATAAGTTCTTACATAATTAATATTATTATTTTTATAAATAAGATAAAACTGTCTGTTCACGGAAATGTGTTATATGTTTTATTAGATTGTAACTTATGTTAAATTATTTATTTTATTTCTGTAACTTTAAAAAATACAATTTTGGTTTTTGTAAAATAAAAAGTAAGAAAATTATTATTCCGCCATGATACAAAAAAGAATGGCATTTCATCCTATGTGAACTTTGAAGTGAGAAAATGTAAATTCAAATAATGAGTAATTTCACGCAAGTTCAGCAAATTTTTGGGAAATTTTGGCTTGACCCCTTTTAATTTTGATTATATTTTTTAGGTAGATTTCATATAAAAATCTACCTATTGCAATGGGCTTCATCTCGGAATCTCGGAAAAATTTTGATGCCAAACGACTATATGTGATAAGCGGAGATGGAAAAAAAAAAAAAAAATTATATATATATATATATATATATATATATATATATATATATATATATATATATATATATATATATATATATATATATATATATATATATATACATATATATATACATATATATATATATATATATATATATATATATATATATATATATATATATATATATATATATATATATATATATATATAAATATATATATATATATATATATATATATATATATATATATATATATATATATATATATATATATATATATATATATATATATATATATATATATATATATATATATATTTATATATATATATATATATATATATATATATATATATATATATATATATATATATATATATATATATATATATATATATATATATATATAACGATATGAGGTATAACGGAATTTAGCGGCACTCTCACGGTCGCATTTTTCGACCTACACCAAAATAATTTTCTGTGTATATTTCGGCAAATAATGTCTTGGACAAGTTCGTGAACTGGCCATATCCGGGTACCGGTTAAGCGGCTAGAGTCTAAAAAATTGAATAATCTAGGGCGCTATAACTTCCGTTTGAATAATAATATTTTAATAAAATTTAAAAATATTGAATATTTAAACCATTTTTTATCATTTTTATCCAGATGACAACCTTGGCGTTTCAGGTTCCTCAAAAATCAGCTGTTTTAAAAATTTACTAAACTTTGCTGTCCTTGATCTGGCTGAAATGGCCAAGCTCATATTTGAAAACTTTTTTTCACGTACATAAAATATAAATCTTTCCAAAATTTTCAAAAATAATAGTTTAAGTCTAACGGTTGAGACCCTATGGCTGTTGAAATGAAAACAAACGCAAAAGGCAATGCTTTCATCATGTTTCAGTTTATGTTATTTAAATTCATCGTAGCTTTTAAACATACTTTTCAACTAAAGCCTCAAAAAATTTCAGCTTTCTAACCCAAAAGACTCCATTTTTATAAGCGTTATAATGAACCCCTTGCAAAAAAATATCAAGCCATTTAATACCATAGAAAAATTATCAAAATCTCTTTTGTTTTTATTTTTTTTACTAAGTAACCGTTTGAAAAAAGATTAAATAAGAACAAAAAAACACAACAACAAAAGATGATTTTGAAATAAAATTGTTTGATAATGTTTGATTATAAATTATGTGTGATGGTATAATTGTAGTTGTGACGTAGTTCATTTGATCTTTGGTGGATTTAATATGTTATTAAAAGTAGTTTAAACCAACTTAAATAAAACTGTTCCGAAATTGTATTGATGGAGTTAGTTCGAATAATCTATTAAATTTGGTGCGATAATTTTTTTGAATTATTGTGCTTCTACTTATATTTTTTATTTAAACTAATCTGACATATCTAATTTTATTTGGACACAATACTGTCTGACCCCGAAATCTACCTATTTCTAGCGGATATACCTGCCGCTGGGATTTTTTGTTTATGGATAGTCTTTCATAAATAAAAAATACAAGTTCTCCTAGAATTTTTTTTTTTTTGACCGGGGGTCTTCACAGGGTGCCCCTCAATTTTTTGTTATTTTGTGATGTGAGTGCATTTTGACGAGCGATTGTAGAAAAACTACTGAATCGATTTTCATAAATGATATGTCGTTGAATAGGTATTAGAACAAAGCTTTTAAAAAGCTACACTGTTAATTTTTTGAAATAATTTTTACTGGTGTCACATAAGAAAAAAACGGTGTTATTGAAAAAAAGATGGCATAGCCTTTTTTTTTTAAACTAAATTGAAGCTTATTTTATATCTAACCGCTTGTGAAAGTTTGGGACTAGCGTTATTTTTTGTTTTAAAGATAAAATTCGTTGTGCATATGACTGTCGGGAATCAGTTTTTTTTGTTCTGAAGGAAAATTATAAAAATGGCGATTTTTAGATTCAGATTTTTTGTATGTTAAATATCAAATATTTTATTATTTAATGAACTTTTTAAAAAGCAATTTCAGTCAAGTTCAGCAAAATTTTGCGACATTTTGACTCGACCCTTTTTAATTTGGTTTATTTTTAGTTTATAGATAGTCTTTGAGAAATGAATAATACGACTTCAAGTAGAATTTTTTTTAAATATAATAATATAAATTATTATATTTTTAATTATAATAATATAATTATAATAACAATATAATTATAATAACAAACAACAGTAATGCTACGCGTCATTTGGTTGAAAAAAGTAAAACTCTACATAAAAATAATTTTCAGCGTTCATCTGCGACGGATAAAAGAGGTGTATCCACAACAGGTATAAATGTTGTGGAGCAGTTCTATAAAAGTGATGAAATCAGTAGATTATTGCCAGGCAAACGAAATGCAATATCTTTTAAAAAAGGAGATGAGCGCATAAAAACACAAAAGCGCTTATTGCTATGTACATTAAATGAAGCTTATGTGGAGTTTAAAAATAAGTTTCCTGATGTGAAAATAGGATTTACTAAATTCACGTCCCTTCGACCACAAGAATGTATAAAATTATCCCAAGGAGTTCATAATGTGTGCGTGTGTACCATACATCATTAGTTTCAATATGAAACTAATGATTCAACACTTTAAGATGTCTTGGATTACTGATGCTGCTTTCCAGAATTATAAAACACTAATTGACTTTGTTTCATGTGGTGAATTAACAAAAGATTGTCATACTTTGAAATGCAATGAATGTTCAAAAAAACTTCAACAACTGGAAGAAAAATTACTAAATGATTTTGACGTTAAAGGAATCCTTCAAGTCAAATAACAACAATGGAATACCACTGATCGATGCAATTTGGATACTTTAATAGAAACTGTAGAAGAATTTATGAAAAAATTTATTTACCGTTTACAAATGATTCTTGTTTATTTGGTTGTTATAGGTCTAACATGGTTTAGTCAACCATTTTCTTTTAGCGCTAGTACAAGAATGATTTGGTATTTAAATTGACATTTCAATCTCTTTTTTTTAGCTGTATGTTTTTACATACAGCTAGTTGCCCAGTAAGTAAATTGTACTGTGGTGACGTCGTCCATTTATGATTATGTCGTCGCCTACGCGACCATATATTATGTGATTGGGCTGTTCGCCAGAAGTTAAAACTGTTTACTAACGAAAACGTTGTTATATGTTTATTAGATTATAACCAATATTATTAGTTTCCAATAACTTTAAAAAACAAATATGGTTTTTTGTAAAAAAGTAATGAATTTATTCCGCCATTATTCAAAAACTAATGGCGTTCATCCTTTATGAACTTTGAAGTGCAAAAATGAAATTCAAATACTAATATTAGTATAAAATTAAAAATTAATATTAATTAATTTATTATTAATAACGTTTTTAGATTTTTATTTGAATATAACCTATATTGTTAGTTTTCTATAACTTTAAAAAAACACAAATTGTTAGGTGTGACGAAAAAGTAAATTTTTCTTTAAAAGTTTGTTTCAATTACTATTGTAATGAATCATTTTATGTTTTAATAAAACAATTATTAATTTTATGTTGACTAAATAAAAGATAGATTTAGGTCAAATGCTGTTGTTTAAATAAACATAATAAATCTAATTACATGTCAAAGCAGAATGTTGAAAAAACTATGAATATATAAAGAGCGAAAATATATGATAAACGTTGTATGGATAATATACTACGTACATAATACATAATATAATATACTACGAACACGCAGCAAAAATTATAGGGGGTAGTAAGATCAACCTTCTATACAGTCATGAAAACGTACTACAATGAAATATTGATAATAATTTTGACAATTAAAAATGTTGCAAACATGTTTACAGACATTGCAGTTGTTGTAAACAATTTTAAGGACAATTTCGAGGTTATGTTTGTGGTGACAGAATTCAGCTGACACCAAAGATTAGGAATCCACCACAATTTAAATAACAAACTGCAATTAAGAATTCATCTCTTTGATTGATAAAAATAAGCGCGTTTTTTTTTTTTTTTTATTATAAGTTAGGCATGTTTAGTGTTAATCATAATAAATTATTAATTAACGTCTCTGAATATCCGAAGATACCATGCCAACTAGGAAGTGTGGTTAAGTTTGAATAAATTAAGTTTCTTTTAAAAATTTATGGACGTTAACTTTAAAACTTTGAGGATTAAAGCTATCAGGAAAAACCCATGAAGGTAAGGCGTTCCAGAGATGAGAGACTCTGTTGAAAAAATTACGCTGAAACGCAACAGCTCTGCACCTTTTTATATGAACCGTAAAAGGATGGGCTATAACATTTGCTCTGGTGTTACGCAATGGAATTGCTAGTTCAGGTAAAATTGATTTAATCTCTTCAGAAGTTCGTTCATCCATAATGTATTTGTAGAAAACTGTCAAATCCGCAACATTTCGTCTGTGCTGTAAAGAATCAAGCTCATCAGTAAGAGTTGAGTTGCCAATCAGTTTAACAGCTCTGCGCTGAACAGAATCAAGGCACTTCAAACTACTATAATAAGCTCCACCCCATATGTGAGAACAGTACTCCATGCAGGGACGTATAAATGATTTGTAAATTAAAAAAAGCTGTTCGCTATTAAAAAACTTACGACATCGTCCAAAAAGCCCAATTTTTGAACAGCGTTCTTAGCTAGGTTAAAAATATGAGAATTCCATTTCAAATTATTTTCAACTTCTACTCCTAAAAGCCTAACAGATCCTTTGTCTACAAGATCTTTAGAGTCGAACTTCAATGGAAACGGATTAGGTGTGGATAATCTAGAAAAATAACAAGCCTGTGTTTTGCTCGTATTGAATTCAACACTATTAGCGAGCCCCCAATCCAAAATAGTTTTAAGGTCATGGTTTAAAGAATCAATTAAATTTGATCTACAGTTGTTAAGCGCTAACTGTGAATATAATTTAGGGTTCTCATGAGACGCATGAAGAGTGCTATCATCAGCAAAACTATGGATAGGACTAATCGTTGAATCCAACAAATCATTAATATAAATAAGAAAAAGAGTTGGTGACAAAGCAGAACCCTGAGGAACTCCTGCATTAGTTGAAAAGACATCCGATGAAATACCATCAACATTGACCCGAAATTTCCGCTCGGAAATAAAACTTTGTATCCAAGATATAAGTTGCTCATCCAAATCATTACATCTTAATTTGCAAATAAGATTGTTGTGCCAAACTTTATCAAATGCTTTGGATATATCAAGAGCAATACCGAAAGTCTCACCATGATTTTCAAGCGATTTGTTCCATATATGAGTGACAAAGGAAAGTAAATCTCCCGTCGCTCTTCCTTTTCGAAACCCGTATTGTCTTTCATTAAGTAGTTTGGAAGACTCTAAGAAGCTCATTATATTAAAATTAATATATTTTTCAAAAATTTTAGAAACAACCGATAAAATTGAAATGGGTCTGTAATTTGTTGGATCAGTCTTACTACCCTTTTTTGGAACTGGTTGTACGCTTGCAATTTTCCATATTTCAGGAAAAACTCCTTTCTTATATGACAAATAAAAGATTTTAGTGAGGATTGGTGCTAACTCCCTAGCAAAGGTTTTCAGAATAATTGGGGGAATACGATCTGGTCCAGATGCCTTGTTAGTATTAATTTGTAAAAGCATTTTCCGAACAATGTTTTTACGAAAAATTATGGGCATCATGTTGTGCGAAACTCTAGGAATTGACTTAGGTAAGAAATTGGGTTCGTTTAGTGTAGAATTTCTAAATAAATAAATTCCCCAAATAAGAGAAATAAATTCCCAGAAGGTTAGCTTTTTCTTTTGGGTCTATTACCGGCACATCTCCATCAATTAGGGGAGGTAGAGAAGACTTACAAAAATTACCATGGACATCCTTAACCGCTTTATAGAAATTTCGTGAACCAGTTGGATGTTCAGCAAACTTAGACGCTTTTTTCCTATTAAAAAGATTTTTTTCTGCATCTATTAGTTTTCTACATATATTTCTCTCAATTCGGTACTGTTTAAGGTTTTCATCGGTTTTCTTAAAAAAGTAATCAATATTCATGGATGACGGTAAAGCTAGTGAAAAAACTATATTAAATTATTAATTATTTGTGTTTAAATACCTGCCAATAGAGAAAAAATTTTATAGTTGTATTAGTTATACTCAAAATTATTACGTTTTCAAATAAAAAACAATTTATAATTACTTTTAATGAACTGTTAAAATACTTGTTATGTGAAAAAAACTATCGAATAACTAAATTAAATCGATAACGACAATTAGTTATTAATTTATTCTGGGGCCCTATTCCCGAACACATATTTTTCTATCGAAAATATTGTCATTTTCACCAAAATACCTAACAACTTTGTATAAAAATGGTATTCTGTAACTCAAATTTGTGTATCATTAGACACAAACCGTAACCACGAAATTATAACAAATTTTTACAATATTATAACAGATTTTTGGTACTAAATTCGAGATAAAACAATCAGCAACTTTTTTGACAACTATCTTTTTTAATCTTGAAATATGCAAAATAAAATAAAAATATATTTATTAAATAAATATGTTTTAATGATACTTATATAAAAATATGATTATTTAATACTATTAAAGACTTATTTTTGCGTTATAAATTAATTTTTACGCCAATCGATGAAATTTGTATAAAAAAGTCGACACACAAAACATAAAGCAAAATTGTGATTTTGACCGTAACTATATTGTTCTTGTCAGATTCACAATATTATGTTGAATTTTCAGCAAATTGGTGTTACTTAATGCGAAATTCACAATATTGTGTGAATTTACAATATTGTGATGACATTTATGTGTTCGATAATAGGGCCCCAGAAGGGTGACGCCCAATTCATCGTGTATATACGTGCATATACAGT